>JAGPOW010003316.1:196625807-196638555 GCA_030014935.1 Caiman crocodilus | reverse complement strand
CCACATGCAGCCCGCAGATCCTTTCTAGAGAGTGGCAACACGTGGAGATGACCGGTCAGTCCGTGCTCCAGCTCTTTTAGACAGGGGCTACTTGGACAGGGGCAAGCCATGGTGCAACACAGACCTGGTGACCGTCTCTGCACCAGCAGGGCCGAGATAGACCATTGCCATCTGCAAGCTATCATCTCCGGGTCCTGTCCGGGAGCCCATTGCTTCCCATCCTGTGAGCCCATTGACCCCCTTGGCGGTCAAGCCAACCCTGGCTGCCCTGGGAGGGATGGAGTTTCAGGATCAAACACCGTGACGCAGCTACTGCATAGCACCAGCCACCCAGGAAAGGACACTGAGTAGGCAGGCAAGGGCCCTTTGGATGAGCGATAGCGTGGCCGCCTACCCAGGGGAGAGGGATCCCAGCCGGCGGCCTACACCCCCCTGCAGAAAGTCCTGCGACTTCCGCAGACGGGTCTGTGGCTCTCAAGGACAGGACTTTTATGTCACCTCAAGACCCTTCAGTGAGCCCTGATAGAGGTCATCCTCGAATTGAGGGACTGCCGCCGGTGGCTCCTAACGAAAGGAAAAAGAACAGCTTCGTTTAGGCTTCCCTTCGTTTTAGCTCCGTTGCTGCAGGCTCCATCCCTTAGCCGCAACAAGAGCATGTTCTTAATGCTTGATTTTTAAATAACCAGGATGAGGCCACTGTCAAAGGCCACAGGGATGTATGTATGTGGGGGGGAGGCTTGGAAAGGAGGGGAAACAGAAAAGTCTCCTTTGCAAAAGAGTTTTGGAGATCTGTTCAGTTTTGGAAAGTCTGGATCTAGCTCTTACAGACCGCCTGAGGTTGGGGCCCGGCAAACTTGGGGTGTGAGACTGGGTGGGTGCAGGGCGAGGAGAGGCCGGAAGCCAGCGGGAATGGGAAGACGGGTGCGGACGACGCGGGCGATGGTGTCACTGCAGGGAGCACAGGCAGGCAGGGAAGGGAAACGTGGCAACTGCTGTGTGCTGCAACCACACTGCAAGCAGAGGCAGCTGAACCTGATGCCTCCCCCCCCCCCCCCGACTCCCTTTCCCTGGGCCCTGATTGGGCCACACCACGGCCTTGGCCACCGGGCTCTGGAGGCATGAGTCACTCTGGCTCGCTGATTGGCTGCCACGCCCTTGCCTGCCGTGGCAGCCATGCTGAGTGTGGCCAAGGGCAGGGGGAGGGAGGGGGAGCCTGTGTGTTGTCCCATCCCAGGCAGGGGCAGGGGTTGCGGGGTGGGCAGGCCAGTCCCGTCCCCCTGGCTCGGGGCAGGAGGAGCTGGGCTGGAGGCCAGTTGCTGCACGCACGCAGGGCGTCTCCCCAGCAGCCATGGGCAGCGAAACCAGATCACAGCCCCCGAGACAGGCCCTGGGAACAGCCCCCTGAAACAGGGACATCCCGTTAGCCACAGCTTCTAACCTGGGGGCCCCGCCGCACCCATGACCCCAGAGTCCAGCCTTGTGTCAGAGGGCCAGGAGCCTTGTGACATCACAGCGTTGCATTCTGATGTCACAAGCAGGGGGTTCCGAGGCACGCACAAGCTTGCACACAGCAACGCGACCTGCAGAAGCATCCTGCCGGACACCCCCACGCAGACCACGGCTGGTCAGCAGCTACATGGGGCTGTTGTCAGGTTGTGTTGCTGGTGGTGTAAGGTTGGGCTGTCCCGGACGAAGCCATGGTGCTGCTGGTGTTGCGCTGTGTCCGTCATGAATAAACATGAGATTCTGGGGTGCTTAGAAGCAGGGGCAGACCTTCGGCTCTGGGCATGAGCCCACGCTCACCAATTTTCCTCTCAATCAAGCTCTAAGGCATTGTCCAGAGCAGTGTTTCTCAACCTTTTAAGTAGCAAGTACCCCTTGACTTCTGAACATTTGAATAAGTACCCCAACACCCAATTTTTCAGGGAATTTTGTATTTGCAGACCAATGTGTGCCGTATGTTGGAAGAAGGGCTGCGTATATAAGGCCGTGATATGACAGATGTCCGATCTGGGGTGGGTAGGGTTGCCACCTTTTACACCAGGGGGGCACAACTCAAGTATGTACCCGGGCTAGAGGTGACGGCCAAAGCTAGGAGGGGTGAACCCAGTGCCACACAAAGCGTGGCATGCAAATTATCACTGGGGAATTTAAAGTGCCGTGCAGTGCGCGGCGCACCAAATTTTTTGCCATAGTTTTGAGAGGAGGAAGGGGCGAGAGAACGAGGAAAAGAGGGCGTGAGAGAGGAATAGCGGCTGAGAGAGAAAGTGTTGGGGTACATGTGTACCTCCAGCTTGTATCTTGTGTACCCCCAGGGGTATGTGTACCACAGCTTGAGAAACTTTGGTCTAGAGCAGGGGTGACCAACCTGCGGCAGCATCACCACAAGTGACACAGGCAGCCTCTATATGGCAAATGGTAGACTGGATTGGGGACAGGCAGCATAGTGGCAGATAGGCTGGGAAGCAGAAAGCAGAGCAGCAGAGCAGGCAGGGAGATCAAGTGATGGAGCAGAGAGCACTTTTGTCAGGGAGGGCAGGGCAAAGAGCAGAAAGCGAAGCAGCAGACCAGGTAGGGGAAAAGGACTGCAGTCGCTCAGGGAAGGTGCAAGGCTAATATGTGGTACTCCTGCCAAAAATGTTGCTTGCCCCTGCCATCTAGTCCAGCCCACTGCTCGAGTCAGGTACATCCCTGTCCAAGCCATCCCATACAAGTGCTTGTCTGACATAGTCCTACAACTGCACAAGACACCCTGTCACACCACTGTGAACCATGTAGCCAACCACCTCCACTACCCCAACTCCTGCAGAAACAGGAGGGGGGAAAAAACTCCTTCCAGGCCCCGTGTGGCAACCAGCAAAGCCCAGAAGCCTGGGAAACACCGAACACCATCCACTCTGTTCTGCAACTTGGGGAAGGAAAGCAACTCTACACATCACACCCCTTTTCTGTTATCCTTTCCCTCCCATAAATGTATCCCTGCCCTTTTAATCTTCTTTGGTAACTAAACAGCCTGGGAAGCTCTGTTTTGCTCTGCTGCTGAGCATGGTCCTCTCCAACATCCACCTGCAGATATCCTTTCCTCCGAGCAAGGGGGTCCTGAGCTTCCAGCTGCTGCTCTTCCCAGTGCACTCCAGGCACTGCTACTCTGCAGATCAGATTCAACTCTGAATGAATCTCTGCTACCCCATGGCTGCCTGGGTTTCTGCACACTTAACCCACCTGAAGCCAGGGAAGAAAACCTCACCCTTCTCTAGTGTAAGTGGTCGTAATGGATAGGAAATCAGATCACAATGTTCATAAGAAGCTGTTGCTTGTTGACCCTTCACTCAATATTTTACTCCATGAGACTCTCTGGGCCTGATTTTCCAAGGTGCTGAGCCTCTACAGCTCCCAGTCTCTTCCACTGGAGCACTGGTGAGCCCCTCTGAACCCCAGCCCTCACTGAAGTCAAGACCTCCCACAAAATTGGTGGTTGCTCTTGAAATCATCAGCCTCGATGACCAACAGTGTTGATGATGCATGGGAAGAAACAGGTTTTAGTTCCCGCAGCTCTGTGGGGTTATTTGAATGGGAGAGGAGGCAGGAGAGCAGAGCTGCTGCAGACTGCTCAGCTGTGCACTTGAAAGTCATGCTGGCTTCTACAGTAGCTTTGAGCCACTGCTGCCTTCCCCGTTAACAATCAGTGCCGTATTGCTAATTCAAGGGTATGGGTTGTAACTGGGTTGGTCTAAGGACATAGGCAGACAAGATTCTTGGGGGTAAATCCAATATCTTTGATTAGACCAACTCAAATAGTTGGAAAAATTCTTCTTTGCAAGCTTTCAGGTACAAACATCCTTTGTCAGGCTGAGGACTATTCCATTCAGAAAGCGCACAGGCTAATTGCAGATGCTTCCTCAGCCCTGCAAAGGGTATCTGTACCCAAAAGCTTGCAAAGAACAATTTTTTCCAACTACTTGAGTTGGTCTAATAAAAGATACCGTATTTTTTAATTGGAATTTATCTGGCTCCGGCTTCCAGACATTTGTTCTTGTGATATTGTCCTGTGCTAGGTCACTGAGGTTTCTACTTAGTTGGTGAGTTTCTTGGAACAGGGGTATGTGTGTACACGGCACCGTGTACATTGGGGTCCCATTCTGGGACCGGGGTCTTGTAACACTACTGCAGTTCATATAACAAGGAGGCTATGCACAAGGAGAAAAGCAAAGTGACAATGGAATCATCGTCCTTCCCAGTTCCAAAAATCCCTTCTTTCTCCATGCATTTGAATAGTCTCCCTTCCCACACCCCATGCTGTGCTGTGGAGAGAGCCCTAGCTGTGACATCATTCTCTCCTCTCCTCTCTCTCTTTCTCTCTCTCTATATATAGATAGATAAATCTAGATCTAGATCTATATACAGATAACAATATCTACAATATAGATAACTGTGTGTGTGTATATATATATATATATCTCAACTATACCACTACACCCCTGCCTCATCCAGCCCTGGTGATGCTGAATCATGGTGGAGCAACATGAATTTCTGTAGAATCAAATGATAGAAGGCAGGGTAGATTTAAACTGCTCACATATATGCTCAGCTTGACTCATACATATGAGTGGTGCAAATCTACCCTGCCTTTTGTCATCAAGTCTACAGAAATTCATGTTGCTCCACCATGATTCAGCATCACCAGGGCGGATGCAGGCCGGGATATGGGGGCATAGATCCAACCCCCTTTGATGCCTGTTCGACCCAGAGTTTAAAACCAGCACCCTCATGGGGGCAACCAAATTTCTATTCAGGCAGTGATGACAGTCAATTGACTTCATGGGTCATTGTCATCTCCCTGATTCTTGATAATCTCTCTCCAGTTCACAGGTGTTAACAACCCTCTTCCCTTTTTAATAGTCTCGATATTCCACTATTTAGACTAGCCTTCCTTTTGCAACATTGCTGTCTGTTAGCTATTCCTGGTCATGTCTTTCTTCTATTTCACAGCCCTGCAGACTGATTTTAGCTCTAGCTAAAATCCTTAATTTAGGTGTGGTCATATTAACTCAGGTATAGAAATGACTGACAGTGAAGTATCAGAGACACTGTCAAGACACTCAAGAAGGATAATTTTGTTTTATGAGTCCAAATTAGAGTCATATACTTAACTACTGTATAATGACTAGAGGACTAATGATGCAATATCTTTTAACTACTTTTTGCCTAGTTTGTTGTGGTTTTTTAATTTTTTATATATAATCTAGCAAATGAACACACATTGCAATAGTTATAGTTGTATAGTGCTGGCCCTTAGCATATTAGTAAAGCATCTAGTTTCTCTTTAACTGGAGAAAAATGTGCATTGTGTCATATGTGATGATACACCACACCAGCTACACCCCACCTTTTCGGAATCCTAGATCCTCCCATGAGCATCACTCACTCCCTTTTCAGCTCTTTCCACAATTGATGCTGCCCTGTATGCCTCAGACAACTTCCCCAGTCCCAGAGGCTGCTGTTTTGCTTCCGTTTCATTCTCTTTGCAAGACCCATCTCCACCGTGGCACTCAAAAGAAACCAGCTGTTTCACAGTAGTGGAATTGAGAAGCAGCTGGAGGAAGATCTGTATTTCATCTGATTGCAAAACAAAACATAATCATATGCATAAAACCCAGTTAGCTTTGCCTGTCTTCTTCTCTTCCAAACTTTTCATCTCTTTGTCTTCTTTAGATCTAATACGAAGCCATCTGAAGTCAACTGGACTCCCATTGCCTCTACAGACTTTGGATCAGGCCCTACTACTGAAGCTGTATGGGGCATGCGAACATCCCACTACGGTGGGACGCTGATCTTGATTAAAGCCCTTGGGCACAGCAACAATCGCAATTTATCATGACTTCCGATACAAACACAGAGTTTCCTATTCAAGGTATGTAACTCCTACTGAAATGAATTGCTGGATTTCTATCAGAGAAGAATCAAGGACAATATTAGAAAGGAAGTCAACAAAAATGAAGAAAATATGTACGTTTAACATGACATTAAATCCATAGGAAACAGACTTTTTCTAGCTTAGTTTCTCTTTTTGTCATCATAGCAATAATGGGCCTATGATGAACAACCTTAAACTGCTGCCCAAGATGGGAGAGATGAGGCATTTAATGAATGCCAGGTACAAAGGAAATCAAAAGTCCTTGTTCATGTCTTTATTAAAACAGATTTGAAATTCATCACCTTATTAAAATCCCATTTCCCCCTCCGTTCACAGGCAGTTCAAGGCCCCCCCAAAATCCCTCAGAGAAACAGCTAATCATATTGAAGGAATATGAGAAAGACATGATTTAAACTAAAAAATTAGAAACCAGAGGATTCTCGAAACACCTTTTAATTCTGCTCCTAAATTGTGAACTTGGGCATTGGTGAGATGAGTGTGTCGTGTGTCTGGCACTTGGGTCCTGCCTTGCTATCCGCCTCTGGGCTCTCAGGGTCCCACGCTGTTGTCTCACCTGCCTTGATGTTAGAATTGGACATGGAGGCTATCCCTATAGGGCGGCAGGGGAGAGGGGGGTTGCTTTGGGTCTTGGGCCTCTGTCTAAGCTGAGGCCCCCTGGTCATGCACTTTACTTTGGCTAGGCTCCTCTGCCTGAGGTCTACTGTCTCAAGACTGTAGACCCCTCGGCCCTTTGTGGGCTCTGGGTTTGTCCCAGTCTTTGCTTTCCAACACCACAGTCCTTCTGCTAACAGCAATGCACCACCCCCCATCCTTCAAAGGGTCTAGGACCCTCCTGGGTAGCTTCCACCTCTACAGCCACAAGCTGGTCCTCTGGTATTTAAACACAAAAGCAAAATATGAGCCTCCATTCTTA
Source organism: Caiman crocodilus (assembly GCA_030014935.1). Classification (NCBI taxonomy): domain Eukaryota; kingdom Metazoa; phylum Chordata; order Crocodylia; family Alligatoridae; genus Caiman; species Caiman crocodilus. The sequence continues at coordinate 196,631,707 of JAGPOW010003316.1, read as the reverse complement.
GACAAAAGGCTGGGTTAACACCACACCGTGGCACCAAGTTACAATATACTTATTCTCCTCTGTTGTCCAGAGCCAGCACTCCCAACCTTTCCAACCATCACGTCCAAGCTCCAAAATATTTATCTTTCTGAAACTTCCCAGGGGCTTTCCTCCTTGGTCAGTCAGGCCTCTGTCCTGCTTCTTGTTGAGATGGCTGGAGGTGGCCAGCTGATCCCTGGCTCCCTCTTTCCTTCCATGATGGGGTAGGGGCCTCCTTACAGAGTGGCTGAGAGCGAACTCCCAAAACAGAAAGGTTAATTGGATCTTTCCTATTAATCAGGCACAGGCCGGAAATGGAGGAACGAAATGGTGAAAGCTGAATGAAAGGTATTCACAGTGGGTGCTGAGCCAGGTGAAGGAAAACGATCTTCTCGTGAACCTTTATCTAAATGGCCATGCATCCAAGGGATCTACACATTCAGCTGGGCTAATCATAGAAGCATACAGCATGCGAGTGGGAAGGGACCTCAGGAGGTCACATCTAGTCCAACCCCCTGCTCCAAGCCAGAGAGATGCCCATCACTGGTGACGTTGGTCTTCAGACTGCACTAGGAAACGCCTGGCCTCTGAGAGATGTTGTACCTTCCCAGTATTCGGTGGGCTACACGCAGCCTGTGCGTTGTGTTGGCACAGTATCCTCCTCTGGTGCCAGAAGCAGGCATTCAAGCCTTGCTCTAGACCGGTATCGAAGGGTGCCGGCAGCTGTAAAGTAGCACCTGGTTATTCAGGTGGGGCAGTCAAAGGTGGCTGGATGTGATACAAGCTACATCTCTCCTCTGTGTGCTCTTGGCTACAGAAACTGTAGTGCCTTAGCCATGCCAATCCAATGGGCTGCTTGCCTCAGAGAAACTCAGTCATCATTTCTGATGTCCGGCTTGCTGGCAGAGACCCTGGTGGACGTGGGAGGCCACAGAGGTACAAAGCCGCCATGCCCTCCCCTGAAGTAGGGGACCTGGAGGCAGCTTGCTGAGGCCAAAACATAGGTGACATTGGCAGGTGAGGGGACCTGACCCAAGAAATGAGGGCATGTGCTGGTTTAGTGGCCCTGCCCATTGCCATCTCTGCTGGCCAGACTCCTGTAGAGCTCCCAGCTGATCTTCAAGTCACATGCCCCAGCAGGAATCCCAAAGCCCATCTGACCTCAACTAGGGGGCAAATCTGCCTTTAGTGTGTGGGCTTGGCTTGGCACAATGTCCATCCCCCTGCCTCAGTGGGTTTGACTGATCCTTGGGTTCCCAGGCAGCTGCAAAGTAGACCAAGGACATTTGGCTAAATGTCACCTGCCCCAATCTGGGCAAAACAAGCATAAATGACACCCATGTGCTATTCTTTGGGGGGCAATTCCAGCTCTGGGGTGAGGGGATGTCCACTGAAATCTGCAAATGGCATCTGCAAATGCCAGGCTCGGTCTGCTGCCCGGGGGTGGGGCGGGCTTACATTAAAATAGAGAGCCTGATTTATTTTTGCACCTTCCTCTCCCTGCTTCAGTCCGTTTTCCTCCCTCTCTGCCTGTCAGTTGTTCTTGTTTGGCAGGCTCCCTGAAAGCCCAATCAGAGATGCTCCTTAGCCAATTACGCCCACATCCACCTGCTTCCCGATCCATTTACTCCTGACGTTTAACTTCCACTGACTGACATCACTGCTAAATTTCACTTGAGGTCTTGCGTGGGACTTGCACCTGCTGACTCCAAGGCACACTCATCCAAATTGGATCCCCTGCCTGATGAATGTGGTCAGGAGCCCTATTCTGCCCTTAAATGCATGGATGTCCGAAACAATAAAAAAATTCCTAGCTCTTACCTAATGCTTTGCATCAGTTGGTCTGAAAGGTGATTATGAAGGAGGACAGTAGTATTATCTCCACTTCACACCTGAGGAAAGTGAGGCCAGGAGAAGTGAAGTGACATGCCCAAGATCACCCAGCTGGCTAGTGGCAGAGCAGAGAAAAAGAGCCCAGGTATCCTGAGTCCCAGACCAGCACTTTTGTCTATTAGCCCAGTGTGTAAATCCCACCAGTGCCAGCAGAAGCTTGGCCAATGTTTCTGAGGGCAAGGCTGCTGTGATTTCCATCCTTGGGAGAACATTTTCTTCCACACTTATGCAGCTCATAAGACTGCTGGGGTCCAATCAATAATAAGTGAATGAGTAATGAAGGAAGTATATTTTCTCAGTCTTGATCCAACCCACCCTGGCAGATCACAGCATCAAAGGAAAAACAGTGACCTGTTTGACAAACTGGGCTGACCAAGCTATACAAGCATTAGTGTATGCAGGAGACAGTAAAAAATATGAGGCCTGATTTCCAGGGCTCCTGCTGCTGGCTTGCCCCCTCCATCAGTACGGACAGCTGTGTCTCATGGTCCCTGGAGGATTCCCCTCTACAGCGGCATGCTTGGATCCGCATCCTAGGGCAGAGGCAGGGCTAAAGCAATGAGGTGGCCAAGGTACTGTTATCCTGCAGACTCTCGACAGCCAATATAAATGACGGTAACCTCAAGCATTGCTCTATTTATGCGGGGGATGTGCACAATGCCTGGACTTCCCTCTGGATTGAGGGAACTCGAAGATCATTGCAGATTTACAGCTGATGTGCACCAAAGGCAGCTTGTCCTCAGCTCACAATCCCGGGCTCTTTTGGCAACCAGTCTGGAAAATTCTGATTCTCTCAAGACTTGCAGCAACGGAAGTGCATGACTTTCAAAGTCTGCTTAAATTACATAGCAGGGAAGCCAAAATGGGCCAGGCTTTCTTTTTTTTTTAAATCTCAGGACAGGAGCTGAAGCCTGGGAAGCTGCTGGTGGCAGAGGAAGAGAGTGTTACATCAGACAGAGGTACAAATGCTGCAGCTGCATGAAACCCTAGTAGCAGCCACAGCAGCAGTGATAGATTGATGTATAAGACTTTGGAGCTAGTCCAAAGTAATTATAATCCCCAACTCCAGAGCTACCTCGATGGCTACTTAGGAGAGGACAACAGAAAATGAATAGCTCTCAGCAGGGAAAAAAAATACATTCCCTGCACAGTCTGCTTGCAAAAGCTGTTTAAAGGCTAAGCTGTAATAGGCTCTGCCTTTTCCTTTGCAAGCAATCTAGGTCTGTCATGCTAGGAGCCTGCCAAGCCGTGACAATACGAGAGATTTGAATCATTCATGACTAAGGTTTTTAAATGGCTCATTGAAACACGTTGCAAGGGTTTTCATCATGGGGAGGGCAAAGTTGAAGTTCCACGTGTGAGCCTGGGGACCCTAGTCAGAGCACGAACCCGCAGCAGCTGGTCTTTGTACCCAAGAGGAAGAGGCTGGAGGAGATGGTGTGTCTTGATAACATTAAGGTTTCGGGGGTCTATTTAGCACAGCCCTTTCTACAGGGGAAAAGGTGTGGTCTAAACAAGAACTCTGGCTTAATCCACTTCTAGTTTGCTCTCTGACCTGGGGCAAGTCATATAGGACCCAGCTTCTGCTTATGCCAATTCCCCCGTCTGGTGCTGGTGCAAAGGGGCCAAGTAGCGGCCCTATCTGGTCATTAGGGAAGTTGGCTGGTGGAAGGAAAATCTCCTCGTAGTGTGAAACAAGCTGGGTGTCAACTTCCCTCCTCCCTTCGGGCATCAGGCAGCACATGGGGGGGCATTCATAAGAGACTGCAGCTGGGGAGAGCTGCAGGGCCCAGGCTATCCCAGGGAGGACAGTGCCGCAGGGTGCTTTACCTTGACAATCCCTCACTGATCCCAAAATAATGGATCAGCAGAGGTGGTTTAAAGCTCCCTTGGCCTCTCTCCCCTGCCCCAACCCTGGGGCCTGTGCGCAGTGAATAAGGTGTAATGAGGAACAGGGTCAGGGCTTCCCTTTTGGGGACCAGGGGCAAAGCTTGCTATCACGCCCCGATCTTTGTTAGACAGCCATACCCACCCCGGTCCTGGATTTGACAGCTACTAGTCATTGTCAAGGCTACAAGGGCAAGTCGAGGTGCTTTGCACTGCTCTAATGCCAGCCCCGATGATAAACCCAGCCCTTAGCTTAGACTTTACCCTTGTCTCCAACATGCTTTTGACTCACAGCCCCTCCTGTCTTTAACATGAAGGGCACGCATGGGAAAATGCAGAGGCATATGCAGCAGCGTGGGAAAAATGCAAAGGAGCGGTGAGGTTGGGTTTGCTCCTATCCATTGAGCATTTTCTAGGATCACAGAAAAGCGGAGGGTCGTCAGGGCCATCCAGAGGCCATCCAGTCCAGTCCCGTGTCCAAGGCAGCTCAGCCCTGTCACAACCATCCTAGCCGAGGGTTGGAATGAGTAGATCGCGGTGGGGGGGGGCAACCTTTTTGGCAGGCATGCCACCAAGCAGCCCCACACCGTAGACAGGGAGAGAAAATATTATTGGGGGCGGGCGTTGAGTGCAGGCATCAGCATGAGCACTACAACCCCCATCGTGCGCTGTGCAGTGTGGCGCATGCACAGTTAGCCTCTTCTTCCTCGGCCGCGCGGAGCTGAGCGCGCCGGGGCGCTGGCCTGGCTGCATGCCCAGTGGTGCCGCAAAATGAGTTTGCAGGGGCTAAGGCCCCCCAAGCCCCGGCTTTTTGCTGCCTATGCACCACGCTGCTCACAAGTGCCACTCCGATCTCCTCACCCTGCCTGATCTGCCACTCTGCTTTCTGCTCCCTCTGCCCGGGGCCCCCCTTCTGCTCTGCTTTCTGCTCCCACTGCCCAGTACTCCCCTTCTGCTCTGCTCCCCCTGTCTGGTGCTTCCCTTCTGCTCTGCTGCTCTGCCTTCCGCTCCCCCGTCCGGTGCTCTCCTTCTGCTCTGCCGCTCTGCTTTGTCTTTATTTAATGATTGCTTAAATTTTGTTATTTGAACTTCTTATGTTGCTGGCGTGTCGTGCGCGATACGGAGCGGCCCGTGCCTCTTGCAAACAGCCGATGGCCTTGATTTTTTTTTTTCCCTTTCTTTATCATTGTGAAAAGTTTTCTTTCACACAACACCGTCATTCTTTTGTTACCAGCTTAAATCAACTCAGCTTGGCCCTGACCGGAGCAAGCAGAGGAATCACAGAATAGCACAGCCCGCCCCCAGCCCCGCACGCCCCCGGGAGCCCTCCGCCCCGGCCCGGCCCGCTGACGTCACCGCTGCCACACTCGGCATGGCCCCCGCCGCGCGCCACTCCCCCCGCTCCCCCCATCCTCGCGCTTCCATTGGTTGAGGGGCGTGCGCGCTGACGTGTACGGGGGAGGATCCGAGCGCGGCTCCGCCCCCTAGCCGTGCGCGCACAGCCCAGCAAGTTCGGTTGCGCCGCCGCTGTCGCCGCCACTGCCGTCGCCGCCGCCGACGGGCGCTCGGGAGCGGTTGCACGGCGCGCTCCCCGTCGTCAGCACCGGCCTCGGCCCCGCGCCCGCCCCCGCACCGCCTCAGCACCGGCCCCGGCGCCGCCATGTCGGCGGGCGGCGACTTCGGGAACCCGCTGCGGAAATTCAAGCTGGTTTTCCTGGGCGAGCAGAGCGGTGAGCACCGCACCCCCCCCTTTACTGCACCCCCTCAGCCGTGGGGACTGGGCTGTGCCCGGGGGGGCGGGTTTGGCCACACGGGGCTGCGTCCCCTCGCTGCAGTGAGGGGGTGCACGGAGGTCCCCCCCCCCGACACACACACACGCCTCGAGTGAGCGAGCGTCTCCTCCACCTTTTGGCAGGGAAGAGATGGGGGAGGCCTGGCTTGGCTCCCCCCCCCCCCCGGCCCTTTGCACGTCAGCAGTGGCGGGGGGGGGGGGGGGGTGCAGCGCCGGGCGTCCCACGTGGAGTCCCTGGTTAATGGGGGTGGCGCGGCGGGGGTCGGAGGGGTGTGGTGGGGGGTGGGGGGGGGGGGGGGCCGGGCCCCCC
>JAGPOW010003316.1:196604677-196616090 GCA_030014935.1 Caiman crocodilus | reverse complement strand
AGGGCTCACAGACCTACCTAGGTCATAGAGGGGAGAGAACTTGAACCTTTTCGACTCCTGTGTGGCCTTGGATGTGTTTCACATGTTTTAGGATGGTGATCATAGGAAAGTAGGGCTGGAAGGACCTCAGGAGATCATCTAGCCCAGCCACCCCCTGCTCAAGGCAGGATCATTCCTGACTAAACCATCCCAGCCAAGTGTCTCTCTAACCTGCTCTTGAAAACTTCCAAGGATGGAGAATGTGCAGTTTTTCTGGGAAGCCTGTTTCAATGCTTGACAACCATCATAGTCATTCTTAGATGTTTAGGTTGGAAGGGGCCTCGAGTATCATCGAGTCCAATCCCCTGACCTGGGCCCAGAAGTTCCTCCTAATCTCCAACCTACGTTTCCTCTGCTGCTGCTTGATTCCATTGCTCCTAGGCTTTTCTCTGTGGCTATAGGGGACAGGACTATCTGCATCTGCCTTATAATGTCTCTTCAGGTACTTGAAGACTTATCAGATCCCCCCTCAGTCTTCTCTTCTCCAGGCTAAATAGCTTCCTAGGCCCCTACTCATTAATGTTCCTCTGCTCTGGATTCTTTCCAATCTGTGTCCAAAACTGGACACAGCACTTCAAGTGGGGCCTCACCAGTGCTGAATACTCACTCTCCCTGTTTTGCAAGTGACACTCCTGTTAATGGTGATGGTGAATCCTACCTTAGGAGACCTGTATACCAATTTCAGTTTGGAACTGAAATGCTTGCATGTAGTCAGATGTAACTTGCCCATTTTTTTTAATGCTACACAGTCCTCCAAATAATGACAAATAAGACTCCTTTGTAGTCTTTTTTTATTGCTGTAATGCCTGTCATTTTTTTCCCATGATGAAAGGCACAATTTTACCCTCCTTTGGAGTTGAGATTTCCTGTACATGAAAGCTAACTGTCGACATCAGTTTCAGACCGAGTCCAGGCTCCCGGAGTAGGTACGAGAAGAAGTGGATGATGGAGGGGACAGTTAGTAAAAGAACACTGATGGTTTGTAGACATCCTGGATTCACAGGAGCCCTCTTCTGCTTTATCCATTTGAGTGACACCAACCTTGGGCATTTGCAGTTTGGATCACATTACCCTGTGCACTGTAGGACCAATCAGGGGGTCCCCTTCTCCCAGGATCCTGTAGTCTAATTTTGTAGAAATATATCTGCATTTAAGAGTGTTGTTCTGATGTGTCTGGTCACAAGGCCAAGTGATGTATATTAATCCCTGTTTATGGTCCTATAATAATTTCACTTTTATTAGTATAGGAGCAGTCATAAACTAAACCTATTCAAGGCCGCAAGGGACTAAGCTGTTACTACAGAGCTCTAGAGAGGATGTCACAGAAATCGGGGGGGGGGAAGGTTTACAGGGGAGAATAACTGATGTGGGCTTTTGATTCATAGATGTTAGGGGCTGGAAGGGACCTCTCTGACCTTGTTCTCAGGCTGGACGCTAGGGTCATAGAGGAAGGATGGAGCAGTGGTTAATGCAGTAACCTGGGATAAGTTAGACCTGGGTTCAGATCAGTGTTGTACCCCAGACTAGCCTTGAGTAAATCCTCTGTAGAATAGGGGTGACAGTATTGCCATATCCCATAGGGAGCTTGTGAGAATGAATACCTTAAAGATTGCGGGGTGAGATGCTATGGGAATAGGAGAGTTTCCTAGTCATTGTGTAATAGGAGGTTTCCCCATCCTTCTAATATAGTTTTGTTGTGTCCTTTTTGTCATCCTTCCCCAGGACTGAGGATGTGATGACTGCACTGTGCACTTCTCTAGACCTTTGTTCAGATGAAACCCAATTTGCAGAACTAATGCAAACTAAATGCCTTTTATTTGTCACCACCACTTCATTCATTTGCCTTAAGCTGTAGCTTCAGGAAGATGGTATCTTGGTAATTACTCATTCAAATCACTTGCAAAGAAAGAGGTTTTTTTGTTATTTTTTTAGTTGGCCTAATAAAAAGGTAAACCTCTGAACCAAGACTTAGAGTTTGGTGTTTTCTCTTTTTTTCCCCCAGACCAACATGGCTACAAAATAGGCCCCTTCCAATCACTTGTCCACTTTGCTATGCTGTTCCTTATCCTGCTTCTTTCCCTCTGCTCCCAGCATGCTCTTTTCTTCCTTTAAAATACAGTGTCACCAACCGTTCATTCTTGTGAACTTAAATCAAATACCGGAGCAATATTTGCCCACTCTTTTGGGATCTTAACTCTTGGAAATTCTCAGTTTTAAATGGCATAAGCAGTAGTGCAATCGTTCTGCAGCCATCAAGTAGTTCACTTTCTATTGAAAAACAGATTTGGTTGGAGTTGGGGGTTAGAAACTGGATTTTCATAGTATTCGCTGTTTAATTGCACAGAGCCAAGCTCTTTTGTGATCTTCAGCTCTTGTTGCACAGACTCCTTTGTCCAACTCAGTAATATGGTCATCAGCATATTTAAATGCATGTGAAATCTGTTTTGGCTGTCTTGTTAGCCTGGACTCTCGAGGAAACTTTCTTGGTCTGCAACAGGGAACTGTTTGTCACTCCTTCCCCATTCTTTTCGGTTCATCAAAAAACCGAACTGGGACCATTTGGGTAGCTCTAGGTCTGGCTGAGTACCCTGTGTTTTGAGGATACTATGATGTGTGTTCCCTTGAAATGCAGCTATTGAACATTAACAGCCACACCTGTGCTGGCTCTACCAGCATTTAAGTATCTAGTTCTGAACCCATCAAGTAGGTTGCTTTCTGTCTGTTTGCCCCGTTTTTCTTATTTGCTCTCTCTAGTTGTCCTCCAGAGCTAGGGTGGCATGTATTAGCATCAGAAAAGGTTCTGCTTTTCTCGCCTCCCCTTTGCCCCTTTTCCTGCTCATTCTTTCCCAAGTTCTTCTCTGTCTCGCAAGTTGCATTGCCCTTAATGGTATGCCATGGAGATAATTAAGGGGGAACTTGTTTTGGCACCTTTTTGAGTACTTTTTATATGCCTCCCCCTCCCCTCTAATCTGGAAATTGCTTTCCAGAAGTTCCTTTCAAGATTGGCAGCTGTTCCCTTGTTCTTTTCCTCTATTAATTGTATTTAGTGTAATTCTGAAAGGTTTCCTGATTAGGTGAGATAAGGGGAAAAGGTCTTTTGCTTGGACTGAAATGAGGTATTGCATTTTTCTTGCATCTGATTAAGTTCTTTCCCATTGCAGTGGTTCATTTTCATTCATTTGAGTCATGCAGTCTCATTTTATTTGTGTTCCAGTTATGGGCAAGAAAGGTGGGGACACTTGTCATGACACTAATCTGTACAAGTTTTTCAATTTACTATTTAGAGTGAGAAATCTCTGGCAGGTAGAAGCCTAGGTTAAATTGAGGTTTGGGGTAGGGTTCGGTCATATATCTGAACTAGCTCGCAGAAACCAGTTTTATCCCTGCTTCTCATCAACAGTTTAACTATGGAGACAGCTGCCTTGTTGGCCACTAATTTAGGATTTACTAACTTAGATTCACGTCCTAATTGCACCACTGGCTTCCTTTTAGCCTTGAGCAAGTTGGATACAAGTTGTTTGGTGTCCTCTCCGCACAGCGGGGACAGGAGCACTTCCCTATTTTGAGAGGCATTGTGAGGATTAAAGGCGGAGTTGCTCTGACCTGCCACAACAAGGGCCATAGAAAAACGTTGGATCCCCTGGACTCCACACCTTGCTGTAGAAGTGACCTTGTGAAATCTCAAGTTCTTAGATTGAAACAATGTCAGCTTGCCATTGGATGTCTGGCTTTTCCCGTTGCAGGTATGTTAGAAGCAAAAATGTATGCAATGATACAAAGTCGGAAAGACACCTGCGGTATCTAAGAAACTAGAAAACTTCCTTCTTGTGAAGCCAAGGTTCTTTGGGTATATCTGAGATCTTTTATTAGACCAATTCAGATAGTCAGAAAAATTCATTTCGGCAAGCTTTTGGGTATAAACACCCTTGAGGAAGCATCTGTAGATGCACCTAAGCGTCCTTCTTGTGGAGAAACTCAAAGGCAGCCTTCTGAAATTGTTTTTCTCTCCTGTCCTGCATGGTTTCCTCTTCTGTTGAGTTGCAAACACTTCAAGCTCTTTTATGGGATGTGTGTTTAGTTTTCTCGTGCATTCCTTATTTAAATGCATTGGAGACTACATAGCACAACCGAGGAAAGTAGGACATAAATGCCCTTCTGTAGGGGAAACCTTTATTGGCGTTACCTTTCTGTCTCCCCATGATGGTGTGTGCTACGTTGCCAGCCTCATCCTGAGTCTAAGGGTCACACTTTTGATGCAGAAATGTCATTTAGAGACCCAAAGAGAGATGCTGAGCCTTGTCATCAGCCAGCTTCTGTCTCTGGATGTAAAAGATGCAGAGCTGCTGTTCCCTTCTGACTTTCACAGCAGAAGCTTGCTCTGGGCAGTTGGCCTTCCAAAGATCTGGTGTTGCCTTTGGGACTCGTTTTGTTCCCAAGCTTGTTCACCAGATTGGTGTTCGTGCTTGTAGCCAAACTCAAAGAGCCCTGATGAACAGAGTGAGTCTCCAACCTTGCAGAATCTTAACAGCTGAAACCATGGGCAGCTACCCAAATCCTCCAGGAAACAAGGATGGGGAAGAAAAGGATATGGTGTTTCTGCCATGGGCTCTTAGATTGTTAAATTACTTTGAATGGAATACCAGTCTCTTATCTTCCTCTCTGGCCTTCAGCATATCAAAGCGAGGAAGGCTTAGTAAAATGTTAAGTCTTGTGGGTACTGCAAAGTTCATTGCTGTGTTGCTGTCATAGAGGTTGTGCCAAATAGCTGTCATCTCCTAGGAACCAGCGCAGACATTTTTGTCTTCCCTGAGTTTTTTTTTTCTTCCAAGTCTTGCACTGGTGCAGTTCCACGTATTGATGTTTATCTCTCTCTTGTTTTTCTTTTTTTCCTGTTGAACCTGCTTTTTTTAAAGCTATATCCACTTGGGTGATTCAGTGGTTGAAAACAAAAGTGGCCGGTTCAGTGATTTAACCAGTGCTGTGATAAGTAAACCAGAGACATTTGACAGACAGCTCCCTTGTTTGCATCGATATCTAATCTGTCCTGTGTTCAGATATTCTGGTTATTGCCAAAGTAGAGGCATGAAGGCTATATATTTGAGCTCCTACAAGATAACTAGAGAGTAGGGATAATGCAATTTCCACCCCCCCACCCCCGGCGTAATGATTTGAATAGCTTGAACATTTTATTTTAATGTTAAGCTTTATCTGAAAGTTGAAGCATGGTTACCAGTGTTACAAACCTGGAAACTTGTAGTCCTCCAATGTGAGAATCCAAGAGACAAATATTTGAATCAGGCTCTTGGGTTTTTGATGCTTGCACAGCACTGAGGCAAGTGTACACATATCAACCTCACTAAAAATTATTCACTGTTTGACAGTCATGTGTTGAGAAATACCTTGTGGGGAGGATTGTTTAGTGTTGTATCTGCAGTGACTTAGCATTTTTGTGGAGGTTTACGAGCAGTATTATAATTACCAGCACAGTGTCCATCTAATATGGACATTGGCTTGTATCAATTACCACTCTGTCCAAAGTCAGAAATTGTCATTTACTTAATGAGTTTGAAGGCCAAAGCAAAATATTATACCACGTAATGATTGCTGCATTTCATCTAGATCCCCCACCCCCTTTTTTTCCCCCCCAGTTTTTGACTCATTTGTGAAGTGCTAGGAGAAATTCATGTGAAAGGTATGACAAGCTTCCAAGTATTAACTTTATTAAAAGATCAGCCTAAAAGTTCACACCTGGTTAAGCAGCACAATTACTTGGTACCAGCTGAATGCATCCTCATAAGAAATTTCTGCAAAGGCTGTGCTAGTTAAGCAGCAGTTCATTGACTGTCACTGTTTCCTAAGAAATATAGGTTAAAGCAGTTTCTTTGGAAACGCAGTAAAGCCCCTCCATGAGGAAAATGCTCAAAATCACTAAGTGCCAGATTCTTATTTGTGTTTCTAGGATTGGCTTGTGTGCTGCTGGTCTGGGCAGATCTCTGCTATTGTCTGCTTTCTGTATCCAGGCCTTGTGTCTTCTCGTCCCCCTCCTGAAGATGCAGTGGCCCTTCTTGAGCAAGTCCAAACCTACTCCTCTGCCTTCAGATGATTAGCCAAGAAGATTCTCTTTTGTTGCGGTGCCTACAAGAAATAATTAAAATGACTTGAAGGTATAGGTAGAGTGTTTTACACAAATCCCAGCCATTGGAGTCCCCTCTGCGTACTTTGCTTATCCTTGGCTTTTCAGTAGAAGCTGCTTCTTCCATTTGAAGTATATCTTACAAGCAATGATTATTGTTATTGTCTAAAAACAATAGTAATATAGCATCGCATGGAAGCACTTGTCCCCTCATCTTTAGAAAATACTAATGAATCTAAGTGCTGAGTCAATTTGTCACTGAATAGCCAGAGAGGTAAACTTCTTCACACGGTCCAGTAGTGTTGGGACTTTGGGTGTGTTTTTGGGGGGGAGGGTTGTTTTGTTTTTTGTTTTTCCCCCTCCACCCCTATTTAGTCCTTTCCTTGTCAACCAAGACTGCTGATAAGATGGGTCATTTCTGACATGGATCCTGCTGGCCTGACTGCACTAAATTTATTTTACTGAAATTTAAAGGCTAGTGGATGGTAAGTTTTGTTTTGTGTTGTGTTGTTTTGTTTTTTGCTAGTGTCTACCTGATTTAAATGTGAACCTACCGGTAACTCATAGGTTTCAAGGGTAGAAAAAACTTGTAGAGATGTTACTTGCAAAACATACCTCCCATGATCAGCCTCCTGAAGCATAGAGTCCTTTCCCAGCATTCAAATATGGCAGTTACTCCAGTAGTGAGATTCAGCGCTATATTTAGTGCTAAAATAATAGTGCACGTTTTTCCAGTATTCATAAATCTTTGCTGCTTCCTCTGGCATCTCCCAAATGGCGGGCTCCTACTATCTGACACGTAGATTCCTTTCCTGGATTTATCTGCTGTGCAGCGGTGGTTTAGGTAGGTTGTGAGAACAACTATTACTGCAAATATTGTTTTCTGTTCCTGTAACAGTAGGCTCCATAATAACTCCTGGACTGCATTTTTTGGTATTTTCAGTATTTAATTTCAAAGGGATCAATTACACGGTGAGACCTGATGCTTTTATTAAACTTCTGTCAGATGAGCAATTGTATGCATCTTGGCATACAGGAAACAGGACCACTGGGATTTGTTTGCTCTTGCGAGGTTGTGACAGCGTTTTTTTTACTTTAATCTGGAACTTGCTAATGAAGGAGAAAAGGGGAGATTAACCTGCAGTAAATCGGAGAGGATACCAAGTGAGACTGCTAACTGGGAACCTTGGGTAATGAATCATTAGGTAGCCACACTCAGTCATTCATAGATGTCAGGGCTGGAAGGGACCTTGGAAGATGGAGTCCAGTCCCCTGCCCCAGGGGCAGGAAGTCAGCTGGGGTCGTGTCAGTGATACTCTCACTTCAAGCACAAGTGTGTTCTCATGGCTTTTGTTTTAGTGCCCCTTGTCCTGGGGGAGACTGAGTTATGTGAAGGAGAAATCATCAAGGCTTTTTAGAAAATGTGTTGCCTGGAAGCAGAATTATTATTATTTTTTATTTTTTTATTTTTTGCTAGATATTGCTGCCATATAGAGCTTGGCTTAAAAGGCAACAGAGGAATGGGCGTTCATTGCTTTCCGTATTGAAATAGCATAGAGAGGAAAGAAGGATGGATTTGCAGTAGTGTGGCGCCCTCACAATTCAGCTCCAGATCCAGAAAGAGTTGTTTGCTTTGCTTTGCGTGCGAGACATCGTTGCACGCTCTTACCCTGGAGAAGGCAAAGGGCATGCAGTAGGGCTCCAGAAACTTATTTTTGTGCATCGCACCAGGGCACTTTTTCCCACTTCCTTGAAGAGGGAGATGGCCCACATTTAAAACAAGAGCCTGGCCTAATAGAATCACAGAAGCATTATTGATTCCCACGTTACAGATAGTCCAAATGGGCAGCTAGCAGCAGGGTTCCTGTGCAGTATCACATGAAACTACGGGAAAGATTGTGTGTATGCCAGTCTGCAAGCCAGGAAACTCATCACGAGTGTAATGCTCCCTGGCAAAGAAGTATGCATTAGAAGTAGCTAGAGGAAATAACAGCGACATGCTTCAATTTATCAGGAGGAATGCTCTGTCTTCCACTAATGTTTTGGAAGGTCTGGCCTCCCAATGAGTCTCACTTTAAAACTGCACCTTCCTGTGACACACAATGACAGTGCGCCTTGGAAGAAATTAATTTTGCAGTTGCAGTCAAGATCAGCTGGAGGCTTCTTTTTTTCCTTTAACCTCCAGTAGACTTGTGGTTTTCCAAGGCAGCACAGAATTTGACTTTGTTCACATTCTGTTAAAGATAATTCATTTAGGAATGGGATTGAAGACTTGAGTGATTGTTCTGCCTCGCTTCCAGCCAGCTTGGTGCATTAGCAAAAGGAGGAAGAGTGGTTAACACAGGAAGATCCTGATTCCTCTGTGAAACTGCCATATAAAGGTATCGTGTCTGGGATGTGGAAAAGCCACGTTTGTGGTAATGGTTCCTCATGAATCTCCTGGGCTGGGTATTCTCTCTATATAGTAGAAGCTGCCAGCTCCTTTCTCTTGCCGAAGAAGCACTCGTTGCAGAGAAAGTTAACAGCAGTTGTGCTGGAGGCACTTAGCTAGAGAGCAGATCATAATTTCCAGTATAACTTCTATGTATAACAAGGCCTAATTACTCTTGATCCATTTATATAGTCCTTTGCATCTTCAAACGACTCTACAAAAAGCTAATTAGCTGTTTTAAAAATAAAATATTGAAAGATTTAAAAAATTGGATGTTATGAATGATTAAGTGCTTGAGGACTCCTTCAGGACTTTTGCTGTGTACAGCACATCTTCTTAATGTAGTATCTGACCCAGTACAAGCTGTCTGTAATATGCACTTCAAAAACAAAGCGTCTCATTCATCTCCATAGACTTTTAACTGTTTTTTTTATATTATGGGAGATACTAAATAAAAATATTAAAGTCACTATCAGACCTTTTTACTCCAGCTTGGTTTGCTTTTGGGCTAATGGTTTCCCTCCTTCAACTGCCAGCATTTGTTCTAGCTTTTTATTTGCAACTTTTTTTAAATTGCAGATTGGCTTATAGGAAAAACTAGAATTGGGTATTCATCCAACTTTTTAATATTGGAGCTTTTCAATGAATATGCTGATTTTTAACTTTACAAGAAGATGCAAACTGTTCTTGCAACATATGTGAAGTCAGTGAAACGTTCCGGGGTTTTTTTTTTGTTTTTTTGGTTTGTTTTTGTTTTTTTTACTATGGTTCCTCTGTATCATTTCCAGTTTACCTAATGCATCATGCTAGGGCGTGAGAACTAACTAGAAACTGATTATAAACCAAAACGGAAGCAGGAATCATAGATTCATAGAATATGAGAGTTGGAAGGAACATCTAGTCCAACTAGATGATAAAACCAATGACAGAATTGCTAAAGCAAGTGTGGCCTTCATCAGACTATGTGCAAATATATGTTAGAGTGCAGAGACATCAGTCAGCAAACAAAACTGAAGGTCTACCAAGCCATTGTGTTGCCAGTCCTGTTGTGTGCATGCGAAACCTGGATGGTATACAGATGCCATGCTATGAAACTGAACCATTTTCACATGAGCCATCTGAGGAAACTGATGTGGATAAGATGGCAAGACAAGTTCCCAGACACTGAGGTGTTCACATGGGTAGGCATTCAAAGCATCCACACTCTGTTGATTAAATTGCAGATGAGATGGGCAGGCTGCATCACCAGGATGTCAGATGGGCAACTGCCAAAGATCTTTTACGGTGAGCTGAAGGAGGGAAAGCACTTTCGGAGAGACCAGAAAAAATACTTCAAGGACTCCTTCAAGTCATCCTTGAGACTTGAAGCATTTCATCATTGACCCAAAGTCTTGGGAAGAGCTTGCTCATGATTGTTCCATCTGGCAAAGCCTCATCCATACTAGAGCTACCATCTATATGGACAGAGAAGAACTGCCGAGGCAGAGTGGAAGTGCAGACAGCATAAATCTTGCATGTCCACTGTTGCTCAAGCAACTCAAGATGGCAACTCCTTGCTCAGTGCGCCATAGACAGTACAAGGGCATTGGCTGTAGCCGTGTTGGTCTGAGGACACAGGCAGACAAGGTTCTTTGGGTAAATCTCCTATCGTTTATCAGACCAACTAAAAGAGTTGGAAAAATTCTTCTTTGCAAGCTTTTGGGTACAAATACCCTTTGTCAGGCTGAGTAAGCGTCTGCAGTTGTTCTGTGCATTCAGAAAGAGACTAAAACAACTGCAGATGCTTCCTCTGCCTGAAGAAGGGTGTTTGTACCCAAAAGCTTGAAAGAAGAATTTTTTCCAACTCTTTTAGTTGGTCTGATTAAAAGATATTGGATAGACGGTTCAAAGCACAAATTGGGCTGATCAGCCATTCACATGTTCATGGAAACCAAATCAACTAGTGATGTCATGGTTATCTTCAAATTTGAAGGATGAACAAGTCCAACCCCCTGCTAAAAGCAGGACCATCCCCAACTACATCATCCCAGCCAAGGCTTTGTCTACCTCGGCGTTGACCTCTAAGGATGGAGAGACTACAAGCTCTTTGGATAACTTGTTCCAATGTTTTACTACCCTCCTAGTGGGAGAGTTTTTCCTCATATCTAACTTCAACTTCCCTTGCTGCAACTTGACAGAACAAGGAACATTGAGCTCATCTGCCACCACAGAGAACAGTCCACCTCCATCCTCTTTGGACCCATCCTGCAGGGAATTGAAGGCTGCTATTAAATCCCCCCTTAATCTTTTGTCTCCTTCTGGTCTGGTGGTCTATAGGAAACTGCCCCCCCCACTACATCCCCCTTGTTGCTGTCTCCTCTGACCCTAACCTAGAGACGCTCAACAGGCCTATCTCCAGTTTCATACTGGAGCTCTGAGCAATCATATGGCTCTTTTACATAAAGAGCAGCTCGTCCTCCTCTTCTCCCCTGCCTGTCCTTCCTGAACTGTCCATGACGTGCTCCAGTCCTGCAAGCTCCCACCAAGTCTCTGTTGTTCTGGTCACATCATAGCGCTGTGGCTGTGCAAGGACTTCCAGTTCTTCCTGCTTGTTAACTAGCTGATTGCCCTTTCTCAGGAACAATGAGAGAGCTTTCCCTGTTGCCCCCTTCTGTTTCTGCTTCTTCCAGGTCTTGCGCGTCCCCACTTGCATCAGGACTTAGGTTTGCCTGGGGCTGGAAACCAATCTTAAAGCCCTCCTCTCTAGGCTAGCGAGCCTGTCTGCGAAGATGCTTTTCTCTGTCTTCATCAGATGGATAACATTTTTTTTT
>JAGPOW010003316.1:196554983-196572157 GCA_030014935.1 Caiman crocodilus | reverse complement strand
TGCACGCTTGGCCAATGCTCACATGCTCTTGGTGGGAGCAGTGAAAATCCTTACATGGATAAAGTGAGAGGGTTTTCTCTTCCAGTTCAGTCTGGTTGTACCTCACAGTGCACCTTGTTTGGAACCAGCAGACCCATTAACTCCTTGCTACATGAAAAGACAGCACCTGCTGTCCCTTTACTTACCTTTATCCCCATTTATTTTCATGTCCAATAGCAACCCATGAAGCTTTACAGCATCCTACCTTTTCCAAGTCTGCTAAACCCCACTACAGGCTTTCCCAGTCTCTCTGCAGCTGGGAATTAGCACAGAGGCGACTTGTCTTCCTTCTGACGTGAGTTTGAATGGAGGCTCAGCCTCGGTGTCTTTTGGTGGCTGTACAAGTTTTCCTGCATTAGAAGTTGAGGTTCCTGGCGTGCCTGTATCCTTGTGCTCGTCCTCTGCTGTCACTTCCTTGTATCGTTCCAATATGGCCAGAGCTGTACATCTGGCCAAAGACGGCTTGCCTGCCTCTGCTCGTCATATTGTGCCGTGTTAGATGGAGTCATTTCCTATGCTCCGAGTAGGGAACATTGCCAATGAAATGCTTAAGTCATGGGAGACTCGAAATAATTGCTGTCAGTTATAATGTTCTAATTACCCCCTTCAGAGAGAAGAGAGACCTTCACGGGTAAAAGGACAATTTCACTTAATGCCATCAGCTCCACACTCGGCCCTTAGCATAACCCTGTGTTTACATGGGGGGATTGGAAGGGCACTAGGAGTCTCCAGCTTAATTCCTTGTGGGTCAAGAAGTTTTGCTGAGGTGAGACTGGCACTCCCACCCAGCTGGCAAGGGCTTCTCACTGCCGTGACCCTCAGCATTTTGGCTGTATCTTGCTTGCCCTGGGGGGAGGCAGAATGGGATGAGGATCTGCACTGACTTCACACCGCACCCCAGGGGCCCCATCTGTTTGCCCTCTTAAGTCGTCAAGTCCCTTCTTTAGCCAGGATGAGCTAATGACATGTTGGATGTCGCGCCTCTGGCTCCAGTGAGTTTTAAACAGACCTATTGATGTCCTCTCATTTAAACATGGGACTAATTTGAGGAATGTCCTTCATTGCACCCTGTGACTGTGGACAAGTGGTTTGTATGAACCTTGCTGGTGCCCCGCATGTATTTGAAAGGAGGCTTTTTAGTGGTTTCCAAGTTAAAGGCCCCTGAGCATCTGGCATAGGCCTGTCTCAGCGCAGGGAAAATGTCCATTCTTTCAGATCAGACTGTCAGGGGCTGCTCTGCACACCAAGACATGATTATTAGAGAGAGCTTCTGGTTCAGCTAAACTATTATTACAGCTCTTGGAAGAACAGCCCTGGCCCCCAGGCTGTCTGCACTGTTTCTCCTCTGAATCTCCCTGCGTCTTTTAAGAAAATGTCTTCGATGTTTGGCTTTTTAAACCTCTGTGTCCTGGAACACACAGGAAACTTGTGGGATAGGGAAGAAGTTCCAGTTTCAACTGTTTTCCATCTTATAGGGGGCAGTTCCCAGCCTGTCTGCTTGATGCTTCCTACCATGTTTCAGCCCCTCTGCTCCATGATATTTCCACCTTTATAACAGACTCAATGCGCGCACAATTCCCAACAAGGCATGCCAGGAGCTTAGAAATTTTCCTGCTTGAGCAGTTTCTGGATTTTTCAGACTTGGTCTTGGACAGGTTTCCCTGCAACTACCCCATGAACGCTCATACGGACTTGATATTATAATGGCGTTATCCTCACTCTTCTGCTTTGTGTAAGACTTTCAGGCTTTTCTCCCTTTGTATTTAATTTCAGATGGCACAAGGGAATCTATAAGATTTCAGGGAGAGGGGGGCTTTCCCCATGGCAAGTATTTAATATAGTTTATCAGAACTGTTTAGCAAGCAAAGTTGGGAATAGTGTTTAACTGCACCAGTCTGCTGCTCTTCCCCCCACCACTCCCCTGGGGAGTCTGTGCATTTTGGCTGCTTTATCTCTGTAGCTTTGGCATCCTTCACTCTTGGTGATGTAGAAAAGCTTTCAGGACCTCAGCACTGGGATTATACCCTTGTTTCTTCTTTCATACACCTTGCTGTAGTGAAGGGAAACCCATTTCATTGTGCAGTGAGCTGCAGAGGGAAATTGGGTTGGATCCTGAGGGTTTCATTTTGCAGCTATCTTCATGCACTGATGAAGGCCAGTTGATTGCATATATGCAATCCAAGATGAAGGGGGCAAGCTACTAGAAAATGTTAAATCCCATAATAAAGAACTGTTCTTGTGATACAGAAGCATCAGGAGAATTGGGATTATTGTGGACCAAACTGTTGCTCCTGAGCAAGAAAGATTACCTTTGATCTTGTTTCAGTTGGTACTGTGCTCCGGGTCTTGGCTTCACTGATGGTGTTTAATGTTGCCACCATTTTTAAAGCACAGTCCAACAAACCTTTCTCCATCAAAGTAAGTAGAAACCACTGTGTCAGGTCTTTCACACAGCTGGAATATGCAAGCTTGCAACAGAGATCTCCCTATCCTCAAAGTATTCAACACAGCTGTACCAAAGGGGCAGAGACTTTGGGATCAGCTTTACAAGGGCAGTTGCAGCCTATTAAGAGCTATTCCCCTTCCTTTGCTGAAGCTGATGGCTGGAATATTTTTAGTTAGTTTCAGTAATATCTAAGTGCACAAAGCAAGCTCTGCAAACATACACAATTTTTTTGTGGGGGGGGAGGAAGAAACAGTTAAAGTGTACACACAGTGTGGTTAATATTAATTAAACACGTAATGTTTTTCATCTTGTAATCTTGCAGTGCTATGAGAATATTGTGGTAATTGACTCCTGTTGCATATTAACTCGCTAAGAACCTTAAGGTTTCAAGTGGAACAAGCCCAGCACGTTTGCAAGTCCAAAGACCCTACTTCCCAAACGTGGCCTTAACTTCAGTTTGTTTCAGATTCTCTTCTGACATGCCTGTTTGAACACCCTTACAAAAAATGGATTGTCTTTTCTTTTTTCCGGTTGACTTCTTTAACTTCCTTTTTGTCTACAGGCAACAATTGGCATTGACTTTTTATCGAAAACCATGTACTTGGAGGATCGAACCGTGAGTAAGATTTTTATCATCCAGTTCTCTCTGGTTGGTTGGAAGGAATTTGGGGGGTGGTTTGTCAGGAGGGCGGCATGCTGCACGGGGCTCTGCAGTAGCTTTGGAGGTCTACAACTGGCCCAATATGCCAGTAAGGAAGAGATCAATGGCTTGGGCTTGGGTTTGGTCCCTTGCTTCTACACTTGGTAGAGGCTGACTGCTATGGAGGCAATTTCTTCAACCATTCAGGTAGTGAGTACTTAAGAGGATGTAATGGTGGGTTTTTTGTATGTCAGGGCGCCCCATCTTGAATTGTCCTTGCTTTGGACAATGTGATGCAAAGTCAGGCAAATGCTTGTCTGTTGCAAAATTGAGTTTGAAAAGTTCTCAGATCCCACGAGGGCTCCTCTTGTCTCCGGATCCTTCTGGTGCTTAGCTGGGAGCTGACTACACATTGGATCATGCCTGGAGCCCTATGTTTGCACCCGATTCCTGTTTACTTAAGCAGGAAGTTTTTTGCCGCACACATAACCCACCAGTTTATGCTTATTTACTCTGTTTAGCACAGCTCCAGTCTCTGAAATTAAATCAGCGAGCCACAGACATTAACGCTGTAGTTCAAATTTAGCTCAGATCTTTAATTAAGAAATGCTGCTGCAGAGTATATATTTGTACAATGCATACATTTCTGGTATTGGATAAACCCACAGTGAATGTGACTGGATTTAAAATGATCTGACAACGAGGATGTTTGATGTTTTTGGTTTTTTTTAAAGGCATTTCAAGCCTTTGAATGTCTTTCCCATATGATCTGTATGTTGTTTATAGAGTATCTTGCATATTGTTTTTAGGAACTGGATGGTAAGAAATTTCAGCTTGCTCTGGCTGCGTGTGTGATTCCCAAAGCGTTCCTTTGCATTGCTGCTAAACCTTTTTTTTCTTTTTTTGATGGCTTAATATCGAACATTTTTCCACTTTGGAAAAAAAGCACATTAGCAGCTGCTCCAATGGCTTGACAGCAGCTAAAGAAAGACTCAGAAGTGGCCTTCAGTCTGATTCTTCCAACCCCCACCTGCCCTACAGGCCTCCAGAGGTGACCCCTTGTGCCTTGGTAGCAGGCAAAATAGTCGCAAACCATGAACAGCTTCCATAGGCTAGCATCTACATCACATTTGCCTTAGATTTTCCCACCCCGAGAAGGGAGCAATTGCATTCCCTGCCTTCTGGACCTGGGGAGGGAATGCAAGCGTCTTTCTAGATGAGAGAACCCACGAATTTAGCTATTGCTGGAGCCAGGGCACGGTGGGGGAGACAGCTTCTACCCCCAGCCCCCAAACAATCTGCTGCATGACTTTTTTATATTTTTATTTAGCTTTTTTTTTTAAAAAAGAAAAAAGACAATAAAGTTTCTTTATTCTTTTATTTTTAGTGGCAGTTTTGGCTTTTTCTTTAATTTTCTCCCACCACCCCCCCACAGATCAGGTTGCAGCTCTGGGATACTGCGGGTCAGGAACGGTTCCGCAGCCTCATTCCCAGTTACATCCGCGACTCGGCTGCCGCCGTAGTAGTTTACGATATCACAAGTAGGTATATTGCACCGGGGTTGACCTTTTTTTTTCTTATGTTTCTTGCTTGTTTGACTGATTTTGTTAGGTACGGTTGCAATTATGGGACACAGCAGGTCAAGAGCGGTTCAGGAGCTTGATTCCTAGCTACATTCGTGACTCCACTGTCGCAGTTGTTGTTTATGATATCACAAGTGAGTGGGGGGAATTCTGCATTTCTAATACTCTGCTCTTTCATCCTCTTAACCCGGCTTTGCATGCCCTGTCATAGTCATGTGCTTGTTCTTCATTCTGGCATGAGCGGTGTTTCCTATACCATAGTCTAGTTTAAATCAAGCACCTGATAACACCAGTAAATTGACTGACTAATCCACCTTCGTGCAATAAGAATGCCTTAACCCTTTCCTGTCACGTATCTAAAGCCCTGAGCACTGCCTGGCCTTGCCACACTTTACCGGCTCTTCTTGGGCTATCACCTCTATCTTTTGACGTGGTCTCAAACACCCGAAGCACCTGGCTATGCAGCTTTGAACTTTCCACCTTGGAGCTTTCACGCTGCTAGCTGCAGCTTGCTTCGCTCCATTCTGCCCAAAATGCGGGCCTGGGCTGGGGAAGGACATATGTTTTCATCTCCATTCTAATCAATCACCTTCATGTTGCAGTTTGTAAAGCTCCATGACTAAGACTCTGCCCTTTTTTTTAACAATTTGCTCTTTCATTCTTTACTAAGGTACGTACATTTTTGAGGACTAAAATGTTACTGCTTCCTGCACCCCCAAGACTGGGTTAGAGGCCCATGGAAGCGTAATAAATTAATTTCTGAAGAGCCCTTACTTTGTTACGGGAGAAATTGAAACTTTCAGATGTTCTTTATTTTTTTTTTTCACTGGGTAGTGGCTGAGTGAAATAGTCTGAATCAACACACATGCAAAATGAGCTTATCCTTTTTATTCATAAGTACTAGAACAGCATGGCAGGAATTAGGGTTTTTTAGCTATAAACTTACTTAATTTGTTGTAAGCAAACTTTTTTTTTTTTTTTTTTCAATTAAGCTAAAATTACAGGTTAGCTGTGAACTTTAGTATCTACTGACCTGGTGGGTCCAATGCTCCTTAGTACTAAAGCAAAGCTTTATGCCTTTAAGGTGTTGGCCAGTGCCCGACTCTTAACTGGCAAAGACCTGCAGTATGTTCGCTATCCAGTTTAAGCCATTAATAAAACTACACTTGCCAAGAATTGCAACAGGAATCTCCCTGTTTAAGCATAAGAAAACCCATTGGCATCTCAGATTCCTTTGCAATAGAAACTCTTTAATGACAGCTGCCATACAATTCACCTTTCCCCTGGAACACAGTGTTACAAACAAGGTTATGGTGCATCAATAGTTAATGCCTAGCCCCTAAAAATCTTGCTTTATAGCTTTAAATATTTGTTTTATCAAAGCTGCTAGAATCCAAAAAAAAGGATTTTTAGCAAATATAAAGTGCCAAAGGACAGGTTAGGCTTTATTTATGTTTGTAGTGTGATACGAATGATTTTGAAATTCTTTTGAGGTTGGTGTTCAAGCGAAAAGGAGTTGTTGGTAATTACCCAAACCAAATATTCCTAAGAGAACAAACAAAAAACCAGGGATTACAAAATGATTAACCAACCCAAAGTGTATAATTGTTGTTAAATGCTTGCAAAAAGCCAAGGTGCTGTAAGGCTCTCCTGCTGCTGATGCTTATGTTTGATACTTTAGTCATAAAGAGAGCAAAACAAATGACAGTGTTTTCCGACTCCCCATTTTACACGCAAGTTCTGTGTTAAAAGGAAATGGAAAACTGCTGTTAAAATTGTGGTAAAGTCTTGTTAGGTTGTGCCCTCAATTAAAGGCCACACACAGTTGAATTAAGTCTTGTTACAGGTGCATTTAAAGGCAAAGAGTGAAATCCTAGCCCCCTTGAAACCAGTGATAAAATTCCCACTAGGTTGGCTGGAGTCAGGATTTTCAGTCAATGATCTGTCATAATTTTAACAAGTCAGTTCCAGAGAACATGAAGACTTAGAAACACATGTTAACGGTGATCTGGAAAGACTGTTTGCAGTGACACCCGTCCCATTGTCCTTTTTCTTGCTAGATGTAAACTCATTCCAGCAAACCACAAAATGGATTGATGATGTCAGAACGGAACGGGGCAGTGATGTCATCATTATGCTAGTGGGAAATAAAACAGATCTAGCAGATAAGAGGTATGGCAAATAACTCACTTTTCATGTTTTTGGCTTGTATGGCCAGTCTGCTGCAGTTTTCCTCAGAGAGCTTTTTTTTTTTTTTTAAAGGAGCACAGTTTTAATCTAAAATTTAATTTGCTTAAATTTATACCAAAGGTGAGTTGAATAGAAATGGTCTTGAACTTCTTAAATTTTAATTTAAACATTAAACTTCTTTTTGCCTTGATTGTGAGTGCAGTATTGCATTTTGCAGGAAAAAACAGAATGAGCATTGTTAGTGAAAGCCAGGGAAAGAATTGGCCCAGTTTTAAGCTAAGGAAAATAAAAAAAATAACAAGCAGCATCAGTGATGATCAGTACACTAGGTTATTACTGCTGCAGTGTAATAATCTGGACTGAACACCACTGATGAGTTTAATCAGGTACAAGATCATTTAAACACCATGACACTTGAAGTCCACACTTGGCTTGGGTCTTTGTTTGAAGGAGCAATTTCTCTTGAATTGAGCAACTACAACTGTAAGTTGAGTGGAACTTTTGTCAACACTAATATAAAATGTTTGTGACTTTTGTACTGGTATTTAAACATTATTACCTGTTGTTCATGGTTTAGGCAGATATATTTCTGCTTTATTAAGGCATTGCATCTTAATGGTAGTACCCTTAAGAACATGCTGTTATTGTATCTTTGGACTGGGCTAGAAACTAAATGTCCTGACAACAGTTTGGCCTGTATCGTAATGGAATATGTTGTAAGTTTGGGCCCAAGGCAAAGCTGTCGGGTTGGATGTGTTAATAAGTGCCTCAGCATGTTGGTGTAGATTCCTTTTGCCCCTTGAAACAAACTCTTTTGCTGTTGAGTTGACTGAGTGTGGATGTTCAAAAGTGATCTGTCAGTGCTTATAATAGCTTGAAAACCTAATATAACAGTGCTTTGCTAAACATTGGTCATGAGAGTAACCCGTAGAAGAGAACAGATCAAGCCGTTTAAGTATAGTTTCCTTGCAAGGGACTTCAGCAACCATCCTAACTTTGTCATCAAAGAGCTGAGAGTTGATATTTTGAACTGAATGTTACAAAAGCATCAGTGAAGTAGGTTGTTGTCTGCAAAAGCCCATGCCTCTCAAAACCAGCAAGTCTCTAAGGTGCCACCCTGCCCTACTGTGTGCCATTTTGAGCTAGGTTTATAGAAACCCAACTCATGTTCAAGTATAGTGCATTTCTTACAGTGGTAGCTGTCCTCAGCCAGCTCGAGTACCTGTTGGTTGCATATAGTGGATAACCGGTGTTGGGGTAGGGGTGAGTCTTTTGGCAACCTGTTTACTTGCATCTAATGTCATGTTATCTTCCCCAGGCAAGTGTCCATTGAGGAAGGAGAAAGAAAAGCCAAAGAGCTGAATGTAATGTTCATTGAAACTAGTGCAAAAGCAGGATACAATGTAAAACAGGTAAGTGACCACTGGGCAGCATACGTTGAGCTCCAGTGTTTGTTCTCTGCGTGATGAACCAGAACATACAGTGCTCCCTGGCCGTGGGAATAGAGTAGTCTGCTCAAGTGCGCTGGGACAGATATTGTCCGTTCCATGCTCGGCAGATAAGCCTACAGTTTGAAATGGTCATTTGCGGCACAGCAGGTAGGAGGAGAAGTGGTAAATCTAACGTATTCATCTCGGGGCAGGAGGAAAAATCTGGGCTTGAAACTGTTCCCAGAGTCTGGTTGCGCTAAGGCTAGCATTACAGTTTATGGTGGCTGGGACTTGGTAGTCCTGTGACTACACTACTAGTTGGCTGTGTGACCTTGTCCAAGCTAGTCAGACTTAATGGTGTTTCCCGGTGTGGCTTAAATGTTGCAGTTATTTGGAAGGGCGTGTAAATGTAGATGTTTCTGGAAAATCTCCCCATATCCTGCAGCTAGATAGAGGAAAACCTACTGGAAGACCTCCCATTTGGGCAGGCTGATGTAGCAGCTTTTGATCTGCTGCAGCTGCAGCAGTGTTGAGGTTTTTTTTCATGTTGCAAGATGGGATGTAGCTCATTAAAAACCGAACTGTCAAATGATGCTTTTAATGCCTGCTGTACTACTAATTAGTAGTTGGTACTACTGCCAAACTAATACTTCAGCTACAGAGTGCCCCCAGTATGCCAAACAGCAGCTAGTTCTCACGTATCTTAAACAGGCAGTCAACTTGGAACATAAAGCAATAAATCAAATTAAACCTGGTGCTAAGTGTGAAAGCCCACAGTTCATAAGGCCTTGTGAAGAGAAAATGCATTTAAATGAAAATCTAGGAGATACCAAGCTGCATTCTCCAGCCAGAGCTTGGGCTAACTAGGGCTTGGAGAAGGTGCTGAAATCAAGTGAGCACAGTGTAGTGCTTCTATAGGATCAGCTACTCGGGTTTGTTTTCACTGTTGATGAAGAATGGTAGTGACTGCATATTTCTATAGGTGACCCCTTTTTGGAGTGGGACCGGGCCAGAGTTCATCTCTAATGAAGGAGAATTTCTGTCCAGGCTTCAAAACCCAGCTGATGCTGTTTTGAGTGTTGCCTGGAATGGTGTAGGGACTGGAAGGAACAGTGAATCACAGAAAAGCAGGGCTGGCAGGGGCATCTAGTCCAATCTCCTGCTCAAGGCAGGAGCCCACCCCAGCTAAACCATTCCAGACAGCCATTTCTAAGCCTTTAAACCAAGTCCCCTGCACTGGAAAGCATTTACCCAGAGTCCTAACATTTCTCCACTCCTAACATGTATGAAGGGTCACCTAATACACTACAGCTCCCGGAGTGTCTTGTGTATCAGCGTTCCTGTGCTGAAAAATGGCAGTGGGAACACTTTAACCTAAAGCTTGTTGAATGCGCTTTAGTTAAAGCTCCCCCACCACCATTTTTCCAGTGCAGGGACGCCAGTACACGTGATGCTGGAGTTTGCTGGAGTCCAGTAATTACCACACTGCAGCAGACTTGCTTAATCAGGCTTGCTCCAACGTGTTGTAATTATAGCGCATCTGAGCAGCCTCTCTGCATGTGCATAGGTGCCCCCTGTGCTAACCAACCAGACATACTACATCTCACCACAGATCCAAGCTGGGGAAACAGAGTGCCACCAATGGTCTGCTGTTCCTCTGATAAAGAAACGATTGGATAATATATGCTCACCACACCTAGGAAGGGCACAGCTGGACAGTTACAAGCTGGGTCCTCAATGCAGACAGTAGTTTAGAGGATCAAGCTGGCAGGAGATGTCTATGGTATATCTAAGTTTCCTCTTGACATAAAATGTGACTGTTGTAGTGAATAAAACAGTGCGCTTAAACTGACCACACCACAATGATCATATAGCTGATTGTACTGGAATGGTAGATCCATTTAATTTAATGTCTTAAAGACAGACTTCAGCTTGTATGCTCTATTTCCATTGTTACTGAGGAGCAAGATACTCCACTCATCACTGGTAAGAATGTGCACACACAGGTAGTTACCTTTGTTTGTTTGTTTTTAAAGCTGTTTTTCCAATTCTGTAGAAGAACCTTCTTGCAATTTCTGTTTTTCTTCAGTCTAATCAGTACCTGCTACCATAGTCCCCATAGAAAAAACTCTTCAGTTAATCACCTGCTTCTCCAGTTTCTGTGTTGCTTTTCTTCAAATAATCTTGGATTATTTTCTTTTGGTGCAAACAGAAATTCTTCTCTAAACAAAGTAGGGGAACTTGTGATGGGTATAAATCCTAGGTCTGCAAAAAGCACTTTTTTTTTTTTTACTAAGACAACATGAATGGAAGCAGTCGAGTTTGACCTTCCTCTGACTGATAACTTCTGTTCATAATAAAGAGCTGCGTGTTGGCTCTGCAGAATAATTACTGTCAAACTTAATCTTCCTACAGGAAGGTGATTCAAGTGTCAAATTATTTTACGTTTGGTTATATAAAGTAAAATGCATTTATGTAAAAAATCCAGGTCATTTAGTGCTGAATATCAGTCTTTAGAATATAGGGGACTTTTAAGATAGTAGCATATCATTCGTTTGTTCATTTTGGGATTAGAAATTCAGATTTTAGCATTTTATATAGCATGCTGTTTTGGTGTTGCTTAGTACCCATGTGCATCGATTTAAAGCAACGTGAAGTGATCTTTTTCCACTCAAAATGTTTCACACTGTTTGGACTCTTGTAACTTCGTTGTTCCAGCTCTGGCTTTGTTGTCAAGATCTCCTTCAGAAGCCATCTAGGCAGTTGCAAACGCCTGGCAGGCTACAGCTCTGTTTCCAGCCCGCCCTTGTCAAAGAGTCATCTTCCAGTATCTGTATACTTTGCTCTCCCTTTGGAGTAGGAGAAAGCGCAGATCGCTCTGCTGGAACAGTGGGTAACCTCAGATAGGTAGAAACTCTATTCTTGTATTATTAGATCTTTCAATCATTTGTTTTCAGTGCTCCTGACTTTTAAGGTGGTGACACTCGTACTTTATGGTACATTAGGATGGTAGAAAAATAGGGCTAGAAGGACTTGACGGGTTCATCTAGTCCAGCCCCCTGCTCAAGGCAGGACTGTCCCTAACTGAGCCACCCCAGCCAAGTGTCTGTCCAACCTGCTCTTGAAAGTTTTTCCAGGGATGGAGATACCACAACTTCTCTTGGTAGCCCCTTCCAGTGCTTGACCACACTCAAAGTCTCTCCTAATCTTCAACCTAATTTTCTTATGTTGCAGCTTGAGGCCAGGTTCCCAGTCCTGTCCCTTACTGTTACAGAGAGAAGCCCGTCTTCATCCTCTTTCCAATTGCCCTTTGGGTATTTGAAGACTTACCAGATTCCCTCAATTGTCCTTTTCCAGACTAAGTAACCCTAGTTCTTTCAGCCTCTAGGAAGGCCTTGTGGCTGGCAGATGTGCTAGCTTGGAGGTCTGGATACAAGAGACTTTCCCAGTCTCCAGCTTGGTGGTTCCATCTCAAGTCTCCTCATTCACCCATTGCTCTCCTGAAGGAGGGATATCACAAATCCGCTGATGGGGCAGGTCCCCTCCTTTTAGCTGCAGGTTGGCAGGTAAGCCTGCAGCGCAGATTCTTTCTCTTACAGCCGGGAGAGAAACTCGGATAAAGGCACAGCCTTCTCTGGGCATGCGGATCCTCTACGTTTGGCACTCTTGCCTTGGGAAAGAGGGCTGCCAGGTCTCGTGGCTTGGAGAACGGACTTTCCAATAGCACGTGAACAACAGGGGGACACTCACTCCATTAAAATAATTACATCAAAGTGAAATTATTCCTTCGTGCTGCTCTGGATGTCCTGTAAGGGCAGTTCAGTAAAGGTCCCTCGGTCGCTTTGAGAGCTCAGGTGTGAGGGGAGGAATGGTTGCAACTTTGATTTGCGGAATAGTTAGTCTGTTTGTTGGCCTTAAGCAGGGCTTAGTCTTGAGACTTGCTCTTTCCTATCAGGTCTGTGGTGTT
Source organism: Caiman crocodilus (assembly GCA_030014935.1). Lineage (NCBI taxonomy): Eukaryota > Metazoa > Chordata > Crocodylia > Alligatoridae > Caiman > Caiman crocodilus. The sequence continues at coordinate 196,559,862 of JAGPOW010003316.1, read as the reverse complement.
TTTTGTTGGCTCTCAGCCTGTTTCGTGCCTAGGATACAGGAGAGAGGTCTCTTTAAAGCATCCACCTGGTGCGTTCTGCCAATGTTCTGGAAGAACTACAGGCTGAATGTGGCATTGGTTAATGTGGCATTTACCAAGAAGGGTTTCTCATGGTTGGGGTTCAAGGGCAGCAGCCTGGTCTTCGGAACTGGCAGAGTCCAGCAGCTTGGCCTTTGCTACCATCCCTTCATTTCTGTTTGTTCGATGGGGAGGAATTGTCCTCTGAATCTTACCACTGTGCCCAAGAAGTGGGACCGGGGAAAACCATTCTTTTCCTGTCCCTGCAGCACTGAGGCAGCAGATTATCACACAGGCTCTCAACCTGGGCACCACCTTCCCTGCCCTTCCCATACGGCCGAATGGGCTAGAGGGGAGAGGGGATGTCACAGACAGAAAGGGTTGAGACCTCGGTCTAAAGGAAGTGCTACCTAGAGACCCCAACACTGCTTACGTTCCACCAAATCCAGCAGTGAAGCACCCCTGAGAGAATGGGGGTGAAACTCTACTGGGGGGTAAGTCGCAATATTTTTGTGCCATCTCTTCTCATCCATCGAGGTAGCTGTTTGCTAAAGGTTATCAGCTAATACCTGCTCCCTGGTGATAAGAGAGCAATAAGCACCTACTGGGGGCTGCCCTGTCTGTCCATTCCTGATCCAGGTAAAAAGCTCACTGGCAACAAAACCAGTAGACATTAGGTTAGGATACAGTGTGCGGTAGGAGGATACGTCCATATCTTGTTAGTGACTGCTCAGCTGTCACGGGGCAGGGAGAGCGGGGGAAGCCAGGTGACTGAAGTGTCCAGGGGCTGGGGCTTCTTGCTTGGGCCATAGAAAAGCTAGGTCAGAGCTAAGGGTGGAGGACCCAGGAAGGTAAGATGGGAGAGCAGTATTTAGTAAGAGACTTTTTTGTCATGCCCGTTGCTCTTTCATCCCTTGGCATTTCTCTCCCCGCCTTCAGAAGGGCATGGATGCTCACCCCGTGTATGCAGCTGCCTGTGAAATTTTCAGTCTGGCAGAGTCGGTTATCTTGCTGTAGGAACAGAAGATACTGTGGGGGACTGAGGCCCCTGCGTACAACCCTGCTTTCTAGCCATCACCATCAAGTTCCCTAATTGGATTTATTCACACATGCTCCAGCTGATAAGCCCCAAGGTTAATAAAAGGGAAAGTGGATTTCCTTAGTTGCCAGTTTCCTTTTCTTATTACTCCCACTATTTAGGGGGGAAAATGGAGCGAGAGGCTTAATTTTGTTCCTGGCCATAATGTAAAGAAGGGGATTACTGCATTTTCAAATGCTTATCCCTGCTGTCAACAGCTTGGTTCAAATGCCCTAATCCAATTGGTTCCCATCAACTGGTTTGGTTTTTTTTCTCTTGAAAGAAAAATCTTAATTTTAACTGACTGTGACCTTGACGTTCAGTGTTAAGGAATGCGCTAGAGGGGCCAGTCTTGCGCTGGCAAGGGAAGCGCTTCTCCTTTGCACTAATGTAACTCTTCCTTTCTTTAGGATCTCAAAGTGGTTTTCAAGAGGTCAGCAGAGGACGTTTGCTCAGCCTCATAGCAGTCTGGCAGAGCTGGCAGCGTTTGCTGGGGTTTGCCTGTAGGGCAAGGCAAAGATGAAACCTCAGCGAACCTGGCCTAAATTCCTAGGATTTAGCCTTCTTCCACTGCAGGGCAAGAGCACGTGGGCTGGGAGAGGGGGGACACCACAGGGTAGTTGTGGGGCAGATCCGTAGCCGCGTACCTCATAGTAACTGCTTTGCCGGCACACCTTTGGGCTGTTGTACATTACTTGCATCAGGAAGCTTTTTCTGCATCCATCTGTTCCCTTCTCTCTCATTCTCTGCATCAAGGCTGTTCAGCTGCCAGCCCACACACTGCACGTGGCCTCCAAGGGGTTAACCTGCAGCCCTCCTCTGGGTTTCAATGCCTGTCCCCAGCCCTGGGTGTAGGGCAAGGCAGCACAGTCCATGGGCTGATTCTGACGCCAGGCAGCAAGGAGCGCATCCGGGAACCTCACATGATGTGCCAGCATGGTACAGCGAGGGGGGAGCTTGGCATGCTGTGTAGCGGGGCAGGCACACAGCACAGTGTCCCATACTGTACCATGTGTCATATACATCCCCATGCCAGCAGATGGCAAGGGCACTGCCCTGGGGCAGCATGGCACACATGGTGCTATGTGCAGGGTGAGGGGCTGCTGACAAGGGTACCTACTCTGTAGTGTGAGAGGCACCCCCCGCAGTGTTTGGCCTGGGGGATGTGCAGCTTCTGGCCACTCAGAAGTTCGGTAGTCTTGCTCCAGATCGTTGTAGAGCATCCTCTAAATGCCGGTCCAGCTGTGGATCCTTGAAGTACCCTGCTATGCCCATCTGTTAGCTTGTTGAAGACAGATCTTTTCTTCATTCTTCTCTTGATCGTGTTCTAATCCACCATAGACATTTACCTTTTAACCTCGCAGCTTCTTAGCATCGCCTTGCCTGGGATTTTGCCCAAGGCTCTTTTAAAGGTCTCTTAGTTCTTTTGAGCCTGTATCAGTTCTGGCTGACTTTCTCAGACAGGAATAAGATGAATGACAGGGTTAACTCCACATGCCCCAGAGGAACAGATAGGAATTGATTCTGCTGGTGTAGGAACTCATTTAGCTTAATTCCCATGGAGGAACGGGGCTTAGATCACTTGTGGGTTACCTGGGCTCTGCCTCTAGGCATAGAAGCCCATTTTGGGACTCAAGGAAGGTCTCTTCCCTAACATGAGTTGTGGCTCAAAAGCTGAAGCCTGCAGACATTTCTGTCCTGTTACATGGATGGGGCAAGAGGAGGTGCAGATTGAGCATGTCGAAGTTAAACAGTAGAGAGAGGGAGCTTTATGTGGGAGGAGAATGGGGTTCTCCGTTTGGGAATCCCTTAACGGCACTGCAAGTAAAGCAGCACTATGCATGTTAAAGGTTCGTTCTATTCGCATATCGCTTGACACCTGTTTTTCACAATGTGAATGCCTCTGCATGGGGTGAGCTTGGCCTGGGGCCTGCCAGTTCCTCTCCCCATCACTTTGCTGCCCACTGGTCTGGTAGCTAAGTGTTGTGATTGCTGAGAAATATCTTTGTTAGCAGCTCAGCGCTTTCATTGCATTCCTCACATGCTCTTAGCTGGTGGCTTGTTGCTTTTCTATTCTGTGCCAGCATCTCCTCTCTTGACACCTCTGTCACGTCTTCTCCGAGTGGAAGGTTTTTCTGGGGCTGAGAGAGAAAATGATTGTCGTTGAGCTTCCTAACCCTGGAGCCCTGCTGATTCTTACAGTCACCATAAATGTTTCTGGTGCTTTCGAGACAGCAAGATCTCCAAATCTGGGAAATTATCTGTGGGGAGGAGCAGATTCTTGTCTGAAGTTTGGACCATTCAGGCTTTTCACATTCGCGGCATTGGAGATGGTAAAGCTAGCAGACCTGTCTGTCAGCAGAGATCTGGACTTGTAGGGCTTGTCCACACCACCCCTGCAGTGTGTTCTGGCCAGGCCAGACCTGAGTACATCGTACCTAGTGAAATGCTCTGACCCTAGTCGTTGATTGCTGCGTCTGCTGTCAAGTATCCATCTCCGGCAGGCTGGCAAGCTGCTACCAGGGACTAGCAGCCTCCCTGTGTACCCATGCATGGGCAAACCCATCCTAGTCGGGCCACACCACAGCCACGGTGTGGGCAAGCACATAGAAATGAAGGGGCCACGTGGGTGCTACAAGGGAACAGAGCCTGCCATCTCTTCTCCTGGCTGATCCAGCACCTATAAGAGACTTCAGACCCTTAAGATTATGACTGCCAGTATGCACACTGGATGTCGCCATGGCAAGGCACCAGTCCTGACCTGGGTAATTCTGTCTAGTAGTGCGTTTCCATCAACTATCCAGAGGTTTGTCCCAGAGGCGGCAACGTGATGTGAGACTGTGTTTAACAGGACTCCACTGAAGAAGCATATTGTGTTGAGTAGTTAAAGGTAAAAGAAACACTGGCAGGAACAAAGACTTGGTGGAGCAGTGGATTCAAAAAGTGCCAGTAGCACGTGTGACCACATGTGGCTTGTCTCAAGGTCACTGCTGAAGGAGAAGAAAGCATTGCGATTCTGGAGGAGCCGGGCACGCAGATGATACTAGACTTCTAAGACTGCTAGAGGCAGAGAAGATGGGAACCTAATTAGTTTCTTGAATCACTGTCTATAAATACTTGCGCATCTTCAGAAAGATGATTGATTTTTCTTCTTTTTTTTTTTTTACACTGAGTCTACTTAAAACCTTCCGAAAAGTAAATAAATGATGGGATTGGACAAGCCACAACCCCTGAATGGCTGGGACTGGATGGCAAAGAGTATCCTGCCAGCCCTGAAGGAGAGACGAGAGACTGTTGTAGGGACTCGGAGACTTTTTCTCACCCAGACTTCATCCTTCCTAGCCAGGCCAAGTGCTTGGCCAAGAAGGATGCTCACAAGAGCATTTTTGGACTAGAGGGAAAACCAAGCTGCAAATTGTTCTTTTTCTCTAGCTGAGTTCAGAAGGAAGCTCGCTAGCAGTCACGAGAGTGGTCATCTGGCTGGGTGCTTTGATTCAAGGACTCCCACTTGCCACAAACAGAGCTTTACTCTCCGCCTAACGTACATCGCTTTGGTGCTGGACAGCAAAGTCCTTCCAGCCTCCTTACCACACTGGGGAGGAACAGTCGTTCTTTTTGGATCCCATCCCCACTGCCAGTGTTGATAGGCGGTACTTGCCCTCAGAAACATTGACATGCTTTGTCCACGACTGCTCTCTGTTTGTGTAGGGAATGCCGTTAAACTTGCTCCAAAACCTGCTTCTG
>JAGPOW010003316.1:196533606-196554022 GCA_030014935.1 Caiman crocodilus | reverse complement strand
CTCTCTGTCCTTTAGCTCCCTGTGGAAACTGGGTCACTGGAGTGCATGGTTGCAAGCTCGGTGTTATCCAGTATGTCACTCTTCTTCCTGATTTGCCTTCAAAGGGACAGTGTCTCACATGGCCAGTGTTGCTACCTAGGCTGCTCAGACATTTCTGGTGAGTTTATGTAGCAAGTCTTGCATATCTTTAGCTAATAGCTCCTGTGGCTTCTCAGTGCAGAAAGGAGCATGGAGGGAACCTCCAGCCTTGCTGTCATGATCCAGGTGCTGCTAAGGGGGAGGGCAGAGCAAGCAGGGAATTGTCTAGTTGCCTGCTTGTACCTCCTCATCCCACACCCTGATGGTCGTGCTTCCTCTATGCGCGATTCCCCAGAGGCAGCAACAGCACAACACTGAGGATGGTGCTGTCCTCATCTGTCTAGCATAGTGGCTTAACAGTGACTGGGGAAAACAGAGCTCAGCAAGGCACAGTGCTCCAGGAAAACAGCCGCCTGCCCCAGGAGGAGGAATGGGTTTACTAGATCAGGCATTGCCTGCTGATGTAGAAAGGTAGGAAATCACGATGGACCACAAAATGGGTGGGTGGCATTTACCCATAGTGAAAGATGGCTGCCCAGACAACTGAGGAATTGCCACCCAGTGGACACTGTCTGGGCTGAGCACGATTATCGTCATTGGCAGTCCTTCAGTTGAGGACGGTTGTCTTCCATGATCGCTTTATCTGTGGGTTCGAAGCTGGCTGACGAGGTAGATCCAGGATCAACAGGTCCTACTGCAACTCGGGCACGTGTTTCTGTGCAAGGCGGGTGGCTCTGTTTTCTTCATTTGGTCACAACTCTGTTTTTGCCACTCCTGCTTTTCCATCTCTTGTTGTCGTGAGGTTTCAAAGTACTGAGGTCCTTGCAGCTGACGGTGTCTCCTTTTGGGGCAGCCCTGGACAAAAGTCTCCCACAAGTTGATATCAGTGTGACATTTTTTTTTCAAATTGGCCTTGAGGACCTCCTCAAAGTGCGTTCTCTGCCCTCCTGTTGAGCAAACGCTTTGACTGAGCTGGGAGAATAAAACTTGCTTTGGGAGCCTGCAGGTGGATATTCGGAGCATGTGACTAGTACAGTGAAGTTGATGTTGAATGATCATCGCCTTGATGCTCGTGGTGTTTGTTCACGAGAGGAGGTGCGTCTGTCTTCTCACTGGTTTTGAAGGATGTTCAGCATTATTGATGGTACTTCTTCAGGGACTTGCAGCCTCTCCTGCATGTTCATATGTCAGCTCCATACAGTAAGGTGGAGATCATGACTACTTGATAAACCACGAGCTTGGTCTTGAATCTGATATCATGATCTTCTAATGCCCATTTCCTTGGACATCTGAAGGCTGCACTTGCATATTTGAAGTGATGTTGGATTTCTTCATTGATGTCAGCCTGCTGCGAGAGATGGCTTCCAAGGTACAGGAAATTCTCAGTGTTTTCCAGAGTCTCGCCATAAATCTAAATTACCAGAGCTGAGAACTGCTCATTAACAGCTTGTTGATGAAAGACCTCAGTCTCCTGAATATTAAGCGTCAATCCCATTTTCTTGTATGCCTCAGTAAAGACATCAATAATTGCCTGAAGGTCTGCTTCCGAGTGAGCACACATTATAGCATCATCAGCATACTGGAGCTCTACGAGGAGGAAGGAACTTGAGTTCAAATATTACCTCCCTTTCCCATATTGTGCAGGTGAATATACCTATTGAAAGAGTCTGGACAAGTCCAAATGAAGGGAGAGCAATATCCATAAAGTAGAAAGAGCAAAGGCTGGGTCATACATCCTTCCAGATGTTCGCATTTATGTAGTGCATGGATTTCACTTTTGAGTCTGCAACCAATACTTACTTCTTGGGAGCTGGGAGGGTCTGAGCACTTGTGTTACAGCTCTGGGAGTGTCAGTGCACTGGTGCTTCTGCTAGCACTTAAAAAAAAAACAGAGGTTCCTGGAGAAGGAGGGTCTTGCTTTTCCATTGAGGGTCAGATCAATGCCAGATTTGGGTCAGGAAGGAATTTTACCCCTAGGTCAGATTGGCCAGGACTGTTGGGCATTTACCTTGTGAAGCATGGAACACGACACCCCCTGGGTTGTTTCTCTTGGGATCCTCTACTCGTATGTTAACCAGCTACTTCCCTGTTCTTTGTAGTAGTGGGGCTTTGGCTATGCCCCTGTCTCTCCTGCTTTTCCCGTGGCATGTCTACAGAGTAATGGTGGTGTTACAGATGATCCTTGTAGTTGTGTGTGAGGGTTTGAAGTACAGATTCTGGGGATTCCCTTGGTTTGTGATCACCTGCAGATGCAGGAGATTGGACTTCCTGGGCCACTGAGTCTCTTATGTCAGAGGTGAAATGACTTGCCCAAGGTCAGTCAGCAAGGTGGTGGCTGAGCAAAGATTGGGGGACTGGCTCCCAGACAGAACTTCTTGTGTACAGGGTGGGGGAGGCATCATAAAACCTTTCAGATATTGCTGGACTGCTGTGTTCTCCATTGTCACCAAGGACAATGTGGTAGTGCCTTCAAACTGCAGTAAAGCACATTCAGATCAAATCTAAGGAAAAGCTTCCTGTCCGTCAGAGAGGACCATGGAACAGGCTGCTCGGGGAAGTGGTGGAGCCCCCGTCACTGGAGTGCTTCACATTCCTGGAAACGGATGGATAGGATGGGCACCCATCTGGGGTGGGTTGTGCATACCAACTTCTGTGTATAGGGTTGAACCAGGTGACCTGTGAGGTCCCTCCTACCCCTGTGCTTCTAGTCTTTAAATGACTTGTTTAGCTGTCATGGTACAGGTAGGGCATTTGAGCATGTCTACCCACATGCTACCAATAATGTGCCCGTCCCAGAGTCCTGGCACTAAAAGCCACGCTTGGGCGGAGTCGGGGTGTGTTGCTGAACCAGTGCTCATGTAGCTGGTACAGAAAGCACCTGAGCTGGTTCGGTCTGTCCTGCAGAAGCTGGAACTTTGTTCTTCGCATGCGGTGACGTTTCTAACTTCTCCCTCTCTCTGTTTTGCAGCTTTTCCGACGCGTGGCAGCTGCCTTGCCTGGAATGGAAAGCACACAGGACAAAAGCAGAGAAGACAGTATCCTTTTTGTGTTCCTGTTGTCATTGGGTTATGGAAACTCATGACTGGGCACTGTGAGCACGGGGAGGACGCGGCCCCTGAGCAGTGGAGGCTGGTGTGCGGGAGGGGAATAATGTCTGCCCTGTAGACCCTCAGCCTAGCTATTGTTAGTTGGCTGATTTCCTGTGGGCTTCCTACAGAAGCAAGCCATGAGGAGAAGGATAGGAGCCCACGTACTTGAGTTCAGTAAGCATGGGCCATGCTTTTAAGCAGTGCCGGTGGAAGAAATTACCTGGCCAACTATAGAAGAGCTGGAGGGTGCTGAGCCTGGGGTTTGTGGTGGAAGGACTGAGGTCTGCTGTACAGTGAGTGGAGAGGTAGGAACGGTCATGCTGTTGAGATATCTAGAAATGAAAGCAAGTATCCCGCTGTAGGACGAGGGAGAGCAGTGAGGAGATGAAGAGATTGATGTGGTCATCTGGACAGGTGAGGGAGAACTAGTGAGTGCGTGAACAGCTGGGATATGGGAGCCCAGCAAGGATGAGCCTACATCACGCTGGTTGTATACGAAAAGGTGCTCAGCTGTGGGTTGCAGCCACTGCAACACACTGTGGTGTGTTGGAGAATCAAGAGCTTTGCTCCCACTGCAGGCCACCGACTGCTTGATCCAGGCTGATTTTTATTAACAGAAAGGCCAGTGCTAGAATCACAGTCCTCCCATGCACCTTCTTGCTGACTCTGCCTCCACCAGGGAGTCGAATGATCCCTCTCCAAAGGAGGAAAGCAGCAAGCTGGCTTCCAACAGGGGCTTTGTGCAGAGCGCAGATAGCAAGGCAGCTCGCAGCTCATTGCATTCTCTTGTGAAAACAGGTCGGCATCGTGGTGGAGGGACAGTTTTCCATGGGCTCCTGTTAGCAGCACGCTGTCAGTTCAGGGACCTCAAAGCTGTGCAGTTTCATGTCCACAGCTCATCTACATGCTGGTGGCAGAGCTGTGCATTTAAGTATCTTCATTAATCAGCTCTCTCTTAATACAGTGGGGAATTTAGAGACACTAAAACTGCACAGCATCTATAAGCAACTCCTCTTCAGTTCTGTGCTTCCCACTAACCTCCCCTTCTTGTTTGTTTGCCTCCATCCCTTGCAAGGGGGAAGCTGCAGTCCCAGGAATAGATAAGCAATGCTGGCTTACACTAGCCGTTTGCTGCTATGGGCTCGCTGATAAGGGAAGCATTTGAGGCTTGTGCTGAGCTGACAGCTGCCGTCCTGCTCAGAGGTCAGCATTCAGCGCTGCCGATCTGAAGGCTGCAGGCTGGAGCTCCACACATTGTGACCGCAGTGCATCGTGCTTTGGGGATCAGCAGGGCAACAAAGAGAACAGCTTATCAGTTGCTTCTTGTTATCAAGCAACAAAGAGAACTGCTTTTGAGTGGAAGATGGGAGCAGTCTTGTGCCACAATTGGATATCAGCTGTCGTTGCAAGGCATAGGGAGATAGTGGGGTGGGGGGAGAGCAGTCTGGTTGCAGGAAGGGTTACTGGTTACTTACCCCAAAGACCATGAACGCAGCTTATCCAAGCACATTGGATGGGAACCTAGTGCAGGGGGTGTAAGGGCTGCAGGAGCATTTGGAGGGGTGTAGTGGGAGAAGAGATGGGAATAAACCCCTGGTGGGGGGGACACAAAAGGATTAAGTAGACGGTTAGCAATGGATCGTGCTTTGCCGTCCACACTGGGAGCAGGGCCATGGATACTCTGGCCAGAGGTATCTGCTTTGTGGGACTGAGTGGATCTTCCTGGCCCAGAGCCAGGCATGGGGAAGGGGAACCATAGGAGCTGCTCCCTAGTGGGGTGGTATGTGATGATGAGCGGAGAAAATAACGACACTGGCTGTCCTTGTCTCATTTGCCCAGCTCCTAGCCATCGCCAGGCCTTGCTGCCCATTTAGCCAGCCAGTCGCTAGTCATCGTGGAAAGCAAAGGCTGAATGTAGCATTTGTTCCTACCCTACCTGTCTGAGGTGCCAGAAGCACGTCTTCACACTGCTCGGAGGTCCACGAGGGCCGAGCAGCGCATCAGGGTAGTGTGGCTGAGCCAGGCTGATTCCTGCAGCCAGTTGCAGCGGAGGGAGGGACATGCCTGGTATCGGGCCCAGCTGCCTCCCACCCACTTCAGAATAACCAGATGTCGTTTACAACTGGGTTAGCTGGTTCGCTTTGACGCAAACCCACAGCGAGGCTCAGATTGCACCCTGTGGAGTTGTGGTGGGACGTTTTGGCCGCTCTGCCCTCATCCATGCATACCAACCCGTTCCAGAGCACTGGGGACTGCTGGGAATCACTGGTGTTCTTGAGGTTTGGGGGTTTCCAAAGGTAGAAGGGTCGCAGATCCCGAGGGAATTGGCAGCTGAGCTGCTCGAGGCACTCTGAACACCCCACCTAGAAATAGGGCAGAAAAGCCTATTAGGAGAGGGGCTGGCTTGTGACCCCACCGCGGCAACTCTCAGACGTCTCGCCCTTTGCCTTAACTCCTGTCCAGTGATCGACATAAAACTGGAAAAGCCTCAAGAGCAGCCCGTCAGTGAAGGAGGCTGCTCCTGCTAATACCGTGCGGCTTGTCCCATCTTCTCCAGAACATCACTGCTTCCCCCTCCCCTTGACTCTCCATTGACTGCAGTGTGAATATTGGCTTGAACCTCCCCCCTTTCGGTAATAACGTATCGCAGTTCATCATGGCTGGCTGTCTCGTGGAGATGATCTCTTTGCTTCCCAAGCGCGCACACACGCACACCCATGCAAGAAAATGTCGGTGTCTTCATTATTTATAAGGAAAAAAAACAAAAAATAAAAGCCAAAATATTCCAGTATATTCCAGTTATAACTGTAAAAAAACAAAAACAAAAAAAAGCAAACAAAACCCCCCCCCACAAAGATAGGTACAATTTCTTAATCTTTGTTCCTTATTTTTTTTTTTTTTTTTTTAACATTATGATCTTGCACTTTGAGATGATGGGACATGGAGTTAAGTTTCTTTTTTGGATTGGACGTGGTTGAGGAGGACGTGCAGAATTATAACCCTTTGCATAGCTCACCTGTTCGACTTCTCTAACAAAGCTGGAAATGGCTAGAGCACAGGCAGAGATGATGGTTGGAGGGGCAGAGGCTGTCCAAAAAAAAAAAGAGCGAGAGCCCCCCAAAAGGAATGAATTCACTCTCTCTAGGAGGGAGATGCTTGTTTTCAACCCGCCTGCCCAGGCATTAGCAGGGCATTGCAGCTTGAAAGACAGCTGGCTCTCTAGTTGAGTCACGGCTGCATTTCCCATGGGATACGTGGCATTGGGGGGGAGGGGACCCCACCCCCATTACCGAAACACGCAGGACACGAGGAACCCAGATGTTTTGGCTGCATAACGAGTTTTAAGCTTTTTGTCCCGTCTCCTCCCTTTTATGTAGAAGTCCAATGAAGTAAATTATTACTTGAGAGACTGGGACACGGCGTTTCAGTCGTGGGCAGAAAGCGGTGTTTTTAAAGATAGGGGAGATCTGAAGTCAGTGCGGCACTGGCACTAGTATTCGCTGGGGTGGATCAGAGTCTCTACATTGAGCTGAAACCTGGACCAGCCTTTGGCTTAACTAATAGATATACGATAATGTGCAGTGTATGGATGGGGAGGCGAGGAGATGGATGGAGGAGTGGCATTTGCTTTTCCTCGTTGTGGTCCTAGGTAATGGCGTGGTGGGGGGAAATGGTTTATTCGTAGGAACAGACACAAGAGAGACGCTGGGGAGAAGGAACGGCATTGCATAGGATGGAAACAAATGCGCGACGATGCAGATTTTATGCCTTTTTATTGTTTAGCGTTTTTTTTATGTTTGGTCTTCCAAACTGGTTTAGTGGGTTGGTTGGTTGTTTTTTTTTCTCCACTCGCTCTGTATAGTTTGGTTAAAAGCTAGTAATTTAGTTTTGTATTTAACTAAGCTCCAATTAACCATTCTTCTTTGGTGATATTTATTTCTATGCTTTTATTTTATTTTATTTTTTATTGCTGTTTTCAGTGTTTTTTGTTTTTGGCCGAGGAGTCTGTTTAGAGCTTTGCCAACGTTGCAAGTTGTAGCTACCTGAGAAACACTGAGGAACAAACACACTAGGAGTTGCACCCTTTTAATCTTGACTAGTCATTGTGAAATTGCTGTGTAAGTTAATAAACACACTTGTAAATACATTGTTTGCAGGGTGAGTGTTGCTGAGTTACAGTGCAGGAAAGATTGCTCAAGTCCCCGCTGTGAGCATTACTTAATGAACAAAACCTAATTACAACACATTCAGGCTCCTCCCTCACTTGCCCGCCACCCCCTGCCTAAGACCACCTGTGAAGGGGAGGGGGAGAAGCAGACAGGTGTCCTCTCGCCTGCAAATGGGTAGATGACATCTGCAATCAGGAGCTGAATATCAAACCGCAGCCTGAGCTGGGTTTCGAATAACTCTGCATACCAATAACTTACCGTTAAAGGCAGGCTGAGATGTAAAGTGCTTTTATAATGCAATATTAAAGGCGATTTTTTTTGACGTGGCATGTCTTGAAATAAACATCAATGATATGTGACGAAGGATCGTTCTTTCTTTAAAAGACATGGATGTTGCGGGGAGGGGAGCCTGGCTGGTTTCCCCTCCCCACTGTGCTATTCTGGACTGGGCAAAAATGATTTGGCTCAGTAACTCTTCTTGTTCCGTCGTCTTGGCTCGAACTCTTAAAGCAGCTCATTTTGTTCGTCGTTAGGATTCTTTTTTTAAAACCAAATTTATTTCCTTTTGGCTCCCAATAAAATGTAATTAAACCCTAAAACAAGACGCTTTGGCCAAATCTCTTTTCCCTGTAGCTCCAGGCTGGAGAAGTTTTGACTTTGCAGCCTCCTGGCTTGCCCAGTGGTTGCTCAGACAAGTCGACCTTACTCTGAGTAGGTCTGTTATGTGTGATGGGGACTCAGCTGCTCCCCTAAATAACTGGTTTTGGAGACCAGCCCAGCAGGGCTTTTGTCTTTTCTAGAAAATTTAGAACAGGATCTTGCGTTGCGGATGGCAGGACAAGTCACGATGGCGGCGTCTCTCCGTGACGCATTGAACGTGTGGCTCCACGTAGGCAGGACCAGCCAGTCGCTGCTTCATACAGTTGGGTCCTGGTGTAACGCTCCCCGCTTCTGCAGTGACGCGCGCCGAAGCGGGACGTTTGGTCTGGGTAATAATTCCTCATTCCCACTCGCTAGCTTTGTTTGCTCCCCTCATGCTACCCGTCGAACAATGGTAAGACCCGTTTTTTAACTATGGTTTTAAAACTATCTCTCCTGTTTCTTTTTCTCCTCGCCGCTTGGGCTCGATTGGTTTACGAGAAATGCTGCAACAGTCTATCCTGATACAATTTATTCAGCTTTGTAAGGGGTGGGGTGGGGGGGAATCCTTCTTTTCCTCATGTCACCAGGACCTCGGTTCTGTTTGATAATATCAACCAACAAAAACTCCTTAGTGCTTGAACTAAATAAATACCTGTCTCGTTGGGAAGCCTTGGTGGGCCACGTCTCCGCACGTCCTTTGGTTAATGTATCGTGTGAGGGTGGAGGGTGTGAATGGCTCATGCCTCATTTCTTCCATGAGAGGTCTGTCATTTGTCCTCCAGGGTTCAGCCATTGTAGGGGGCTTAGGTGTTGAAGAGTGGAAATCCTGTGTGGCACAGTGGGAGGGAGAACGAACAAGCTCCTGTGCCCTGTTTGCTAGCTGTTAGATCTGCAGGGCATCACTCAGCGTCTACAGGGCATGTGAGATTCACTCGGAGCAGCACTTTCCACCTTGGCCACACATAGGAGCCAGGGGTTTTCTTGTCCTTCCTTCCCTTGCAGCCAGCGACCACCTCCCTCTTGGAGCCAGTAGTCGCTGCCCCAGTCTGCTTCACCACCCTTGTGAAGGACATTCACTTGTACAAATAGGTACGTTGGTGTCCAGGCTCTGGGGTGACTCTCAGCACGTTCCCACTGTCCGGTTCCTCATCAGGCTTTCACTCCATGCACATCCCAGAGCATGCAGCAAGTCCGGGCTTGGGACTGAACCCCGCTGTCTGGTGAGAGCTGGTGCATCAAGAGAAATGGAGGCAAAGCAATTGCTAAATAGGTTAGCTTTGTCATCTCACCAGACGACAAAGCTAACCTATTTAACAATTTCTTTGCCTCCATTTTTCTGAGCAGGGACCAGATCATCCCCCACACTGGGATCCCCAATGGTCCCAGGGGAGGTGCAGCCAGGCCCAGGGTCAGGGAACTTCTGGAGGGACTGGACGTATTTAAATCAGCAGGTCCTGACGACCTCCACCCCAGAGTGCCGAGGGAATTAGCAGAGGTCATTGCGGGACCTGTGGCATGGCTGTACAAGCACTCATGGTGCTCTGGTCTGGTGCCAGAGGACTGGAAAAGGGCCAGTGTGGTCCCCATTTTCAAAAAAGGAAGGAAGGAGGACCCAGGAAACTATAGGCCTGTCAGTCTTACCTTGGTCCTGGGGAAGCTCTTTGAGAAAATTATCCAGGAACATGTCTGCAAGAGACCAGCAGGGGACATCATGCTTAGGGGCAGCATGGGTTCATTCAAGGCAGATCCTGTCAGACCAACCTGGTGGCCTTCTATGACCAGGTCACAAAATCCTTGAATGCAATTGAAGCAGTAGACATAGTCTTTCTGGACTTTAAGAAGGTCTTCAACACTGTCCCTCACCCCGTTCTTGTTAAAAAATTAGGAGATTGTGGTGTTGATGCCTACACAGTCAGATGTGTTGCCAATTGGCTGGAGGGCCGCACCCAGAGAGTGGTGGTGGATGGGTTGTTTTCAACCTGGAGGGATGTGGGCAGTGGGGTCCCCCAGGGCTCGGTCTTTGGGTCCGCGCTGTTCGACATCTTCATCTGAGACTTGGACGGGGGGGTGAAAAGCACCCTGTTCAAATTTGCGGATGATACTAAGATGTGGGGAGAGGTGGGCACGCTAGAAGGGAGGAATAGGCTGCAACTGGACCTGGACAGGTTACAGGGGTGGGCAGATGAGAACAGGATGGGTTTCAACACTGACAAGTGCAAGGTGCTGCACCTGGGGAGGAAGACCCAGCAGCACACCTACAGGCTGGGGAATTCCCTTCTTGTCAATGCAGAGGCAGAAAAGGATCTTGGAGTCATTATTGATACCAAGATGAACATAGGCTGCCAGTGTGAGGAGACAGTCAGTAAGGCTATAACCACACCTTGTCATGCATCCACAGATGCATCTCGAGCAGGGCCAAGAGGTGATCCTCCCCATCTACGCGGCACTGGTCAGGCTGCAGCTGGAGTACTGCGTCCAGTTCTGGGCACCGTGTTTCAGGAGGGATGTGGACAACATGGAGAGGGTCCAGAGGAGGGCCACCCGTATGATCGGGGGTCAGCAGGGCAGGCCCTACGAGGCAAGGCAATGGGACCTGAACCTGTTCAGCCTCCACAAGAGAAGGCTGAGGGGGGATCTGATGGCCCTCTATAAACTGGCCAAGGGGGACCAGCAGGCATTGGGGGAGTCCCTGTTCCCCTGAGCACTACTGGGAGTAACAAGGAACAACGGTCACAAGCTGGCAGAGGGGAGATTCAGACTCGACATCAGGAGGCGCTACATCGCTGTCAGGGCGGCAAGGATCTGGAACCAACTTCCAAGTGAAGCGGTGCTGGCTCCTACCCTGGGAGTGTTTAAGAGGAGGTTGGATGAACACCTTGCCAGTGTTGCTTGACCCCAGCATCCTTTCCCGCCCATGCCAGGGGGTCGGACTTGATGATCTGCTCAGGTCCCTTCTGACCCAACTGACTATGAAACTACGAGGAGACGAGCAGTGGCGGGGCACCAAGACCCAGCTGGCCAGCCCCATCTTAGCCAGGCAAAGTGGGGAGAAGTTCCCGTGTGAGAACTGTGGCCAGAGGAGCCAGGCATCAGGTCCAGGAGATTTGTCTGGGGTTCAACATCTGTTCACTGGGGGGAAAACACCATGGCATTAGTGGCAGCTCATACAACAGGTCAGCAAGCTTTCCTGTTCCTGGGGAAAGGGTGAGACACTGAGTTGGCATCTTAGAGGGGCTTAGCTATCCCAAGTGGAGGGAGCCAGCCCTGAAAAATGGTCCAGGTGGCAGCAGGAGGGAGAACCCAGGTGCCAGCCCTTGACTTGGGGCTTTGCAGCCCTCTTGGGTAACTCCTGCTTGTGCACCCTAGCTTCTGCTCATGGGTTGGGACGCAGCTGTGTGGTCGCATGGAAATTGCTCTCCCCACCAGCCAGTATCAGCGGGAGCAACACCTTTGCCAGGTGTTTGTCATAGGGCTATAGAGACATCCCGAGCCATCCTGCCCAGCCACAGGCAACCACATCCCTGATCCTTTGCATGGCTCCTGATGGGGTCTGATGATTTTATGGCTGCCCTTGTGCTATGATTTCCCTGGGTTAACAGGCAAGACCCTGGGCATGGACTCCTATTGAAAAGATACCGAGGAAAGGTAGGAGGTGGCACAAGAATGGAGACCTCTATTGTAATCGGAAGATGCACTTCAAATTGAGTTTGTAAAGCTTTCCTTGACCGACTGGAAGCAGTTACGGTCTAGAGGTGTGCGCAGGGCCTGGCACGTGAAAGCCCTAGTTAGTCCTCGTCTGGATTTATATATGGTCATCTGGACTAATATAGATTAGTCCCTCCTATATATGTTAGTCCAGATTAGTCCTCACCTGGATGTATACATAATAATCTGGGCAAATAGATACAGAAGGGGCTAATCTATATTCATCCAGATGATCATATAGGAAACCCTAGTCCTCATCCGAACTTCACGTGCCAGATAGAAAACAGCTTCACCGTATATTTTTATCTGTAGTGCCGATGCTGTTGCCAGGGAAACCGATGCATTGTTTTTAAAAGCTTTTGGGGAGCGGAGCGGCTTGCACGGTAATCCTTGCTCGCTGCTGAAATGACGCCTAAATAGCTTTTGGATCCAACTCTCTGGGCCTGGCCTGCGGTACACACAACCTTAGCCGTGCAGAGGCTTGAATTGATGCCACGTTTTAACACGGAGGGAACTGGGGAGTCCTGAGTCTCAGCCGTCGGAGTAAAGCTCAAGTCTGCTGGTTTGATAGCAGCTTGGGACTGCTGGCGGCTCAGTGGTCTCCAAAATGTCCACTTGGAGGTGCGGGGAAAGCCCGCTCTGTTCTGATGCAGACAGTATCGCTGGCAGTAAGTTCAGCCTGCCCCTACGTCTCCATCGCCCTTGCTGGGCGGGCTCAGCAGACCCGATCACTTAAAGGCCCATGGAGAGCGAACATCTGCTCGTCTTCCCATGCCCAGGCCGCTCCGCCAAAAGCTTGAGTTTTAGCCCTTGCACGGCTGCTGCCAAATTGCAACTACTGCTAGTTCGGCAGCGTCTGAGAGGGTTAAAACCTGCTGTGATGCGGAAGAGTAGGTATCTGCTTCCTTGCTGGAGGCGCACCCCAATTTGGGGGAGTTTTGAGAAATTTTAGGGTTGTTTTTTGGGAAAGAAACATGCGAGTGGTATGCAAGCAAATACAGTAAGCGCCACGGTGTGACGTTCATGCACGGGGCTGATGGATCTAACCCACTGTACGTGCCGCGGGTATCTGAGGGCGCTCGAGTCCCACCCTGCTGCCATCGGCCCATCTCCCCCTTGTTGAGGGAGGACTGGTTCACAGGCAAGTGTCGTGCTGCTGCTGCATCGCGTGTTGTCATCCAGGACGGAGGCTGGGCTTTGCCGACTTCCCGGTGCCACCTGCTGGCTCCTTGTCATTTCCACCGACGCCAGCGTAGCCAGGTGCGGCCTGGCTCTGCAGCCAAGACCAGCACGAGACTGCCCGCTTGAGGGCAGGTCTAGAAATGAAACCTTTTCAGGGCTGGGGCTGCTGCTTTCTCCAACGCCAATCGCTCGGCTCCCGTTCTCTGCAGTCGCACGTTTTAAAGTGCAGGTTCTTGTTGCTCTCGGATAGACAGAAACATCCCCTTGCATCGGGTGTGAAGGTCTCTTTTTCTCCCTATCCATCCCCCAGTCTCTGGCAGCCCAAATGGAGCGGCCCCTGCAGCAGGAATTAATGAAAATTGGATGCAGCTGGGTTTAAAAAAAAAAAAAGGCTGGCTGATTTTTTTACATTCAACAACCATGTTTACGGTGATGAAGGTTAAAAGCTAAGGAGCAATCAAATCCTTGGAAGATGGTGGGGAAGTACAATCCAGGGATAATGGGACTGTCTCGGCAGTCTCGGTGCTGGTTTCCTTGGGCAATGCAGTCCGTTTGCGCCGTGCTAAACGTTTTGATACGGTGATGGTGTCAGTCCTGGATTTTCAGCCTCTTTCCCCATATAACACATCCAGCTGCCATAAGCAGTGCCAAAGGAGACTCCTCAGACTCACCGTCTCTTTCCCGGGCTTTGGATAGCCTCATTTAAAACCCTCCTGTGTCAGGCACCAAGGAAGATGGGCAGGAACAGGAGCAGCTGCTGCCTTGTGTCAACCCCTCAATTAAAGCCACTGCTAATTAAAAGCACCTAAATCCCCTCGCCTTTCTCCAGGCCCAATGCCTAGGAAGCGAGGAGGTGGTGCAGGGCTACCGGAGCTGTGGTGTATTCAAACAATGACCTGGTGCTTACAGCAATCAAGCACGCGGCGGACAGGCCCATTCTGACCTCTCTGGCATTGATCTGAGCTAACGAGCTGGGCTGGATGGAAACGAGAGCTTTAATCGCGGCTTTTTGCCAAGTGCAGCTGAGGCGGCTGCTTTGTTTTTTTCCAGTCCAGGAGCCTTTGATCAGGCCCGGAGTGTAAATCAGCTGCCGGCTATTCTAACTCTTTAGTCCTTGAGCGTCAGGGCAGTCTCGCAGTGCTGGTTTGAGATGCTCCGATACTGGCCACCTGGGGCCTGCCGCGGCTTTATCAGATCCAGCTGCATTTCATCCTTCCTCCCTGGGGGCATAAAAGGGTTGAGCGGGGCAACGGCAAGGGCTTGCTCGTCTCCTTCAGGCCTGCCGAGGGCCGGTTTCATCTCCATTTCCTGCCCCAGCCTTGCTGCAGCCTCGGCCTCCTGCTCCCTCTGCCCTCTTGGACTCCGGCTTGGCTCGGTGCAAAGGGGCCAAGAGTCAGGGGCCAAAGGGGATGCAGCTCTGTGGTCTAGTTCGGGCTCGGGGGACAGGAGGGGACTCGTGGGCTCAGGCTCTTGTCCAAAGGTGTGTCCCAGCCCAGGTCATTGTCCTCCACCCTGGCATGGATGACCATCTGTTGCTGCCCAGATCTGCAAGGTTTTTAGGGGCACACAGATACAGGGTTCAGTCTGGTGTGAGGCAGCTGTCTGGCACCACTCTGCTCCAACAGCTGGAGATGAGGCCACAATCAGGACGGCTAATAAACCCTGGTGGGACAAGGTTTTGACTGCACGTCCAATGCAGCTTCGCTCGGGGCCTGGGCTCTCACCTGGCCACAGAAGATCACTTCTCAGCCAAGCCCGTGCATGGTGCAGGATGTGATGGAGGAGTTGGGGCCAGGATCACCCCTCTTACAGCTGCTTTCGTGCACCCAACAGAGAGATGGCAACATCTGCTTACGTGGCGCAGCCTGCATGCACATCGCACTGTGTGTCCTCTTAGCCTGTGAGCTCTCCCGGGCAGAAGTGACTTCCGTTCGCGTTCCCTTGTTCAGGCTTACATGCCAGCTAAGGCATGATGCCAAGCAAATCGAGACCATAAGCAAAGTCGGACTGCGAAGTCATGTCGAGTCCAAGCCCTTGCTCAAGGCAGGAGCATCCCCCTCTAGGCCGTCCTGGCCGTGTCCGTCTGGCCTGTTCCAAACAGGGATGTATGAGCAACTCCCCTGCTAACCGTGCCCTTGGGCATCACAAACAACCACAAGTTAAGCAAGGGGACAAGGGCACCGCCAAGATCCTGCCACTGCCGAGTCGGGAAGTTGTTTGTTTGAGCATGCTTGAGAGATGCGAGGAAGAGGAGCACGCTCCTGCTGGCAGAGGCAGGCAAACCCCCCACCCCGTCCTTGCCCATCTGACCACAGGGTCCAGTGCCTTCCCCATCATCCCCCAGCTCCTGCTCCACCTCCCAGGTGGGGAGACTTCACCATGTCTATTGCCAGCAGATGTGAGCAGCTGGGGGCAGGAGGCAGAGAGCCATAAAAGCCTGATGTAGCCTTGCCCCCCGCACCTTTTGAGGCTGTCCTGCCCTGCCGAGGCCTGGGCTAGGCTTATTCTGCAAGTAAGGAAAAGTTTTGCTTCCCGGGCTGGTAACGGGTCATCTTTCCCCACCAGCCAGGCCTGCGTCTGCACCGCTGTGGCACAGGACAGGGTGAGTGGCAGCAGCCCCAGGTGGGCCTTTTAGGTTTGCTTGTTGGAAAATAAATGTGCAAGGGATATGAAAGTAAATAGAGTAAGTACCACGGTGGGAAGTATGCACGCTGGGCTGATGGGTCTAACTGGGCAGATGTGCAAACCTGCGTGGGCTCCTTACTGCCCTGAGTCCCACCAGGCTTCAGGACATTGCCTGTATTTGAATGACCCCCCTTACAAGCTGAAATGACCCGTTATAGCCCCGGTGCAATCTGCACCTTCCTGCTTTTCCAGGCCCAGGGTTTGGGTTCTTGCCCCTGGCTGTCTTACAGCCCTGACCTGCCCTATTTTTCAGCCACCGTTTTCTTTCCCCACCCTTTTGACCCAAGAAATTTCAGGGCATCTCAAGAATTTGAGAGCTGTACAAAGAAGTGGTGGGGACAGGGCGCTAACGAGGCAATAGAGGGATGTGGAGCAAGCACCAGGAAACCATGCAAAGGTTGGTCAGCGCTCTGGGAAACAGCTGAATGATGCTCTCGGTCCTAGCAGGGTACCTCGCACCTCTTCTTCCCTCTCCCCCGAAGCAAAGATCAGCCCTTCAAAATGGGCATCTGTGTCCTAAGCGGGGAAGATGATTTCTTTGCCAGGATTGAAGAGACTGAAATGGCTGAGCCAAGGAGCTGTACTTCTCTCCCTGGCCTCGGAGGTGTGCAAACTGCTCCGTGTAATTTGCTCCAGCTCTTGGAAAAGCCGAAAAAACATTTTTTTTTCTTTATTCTGTCCGTGCAAGCAGGGTGCATGTCTTCACTTTATGGGGGGGAGATATGGTACACCTGGAACAATGCTGTCGCCATCAAGGTGCTTAGCGTGGCCTTGCCCAGGTGCAGCTACCTGCACGTTCCCCCAGAGGAAGGGGAGGGAGGCGGCAGGTGTCTGCGCAGCCCTTGGCTTGCAGGGAGATCCAGGGAAAGGACCCTGACGAATCGCCAGAGTCGGTTCCCCGGGAAGGGCGCCGGCCTCGTCGGACAGGCCCCAGCTGCTCTTCAGTGGCAGCAGGGGAGGGCTGGGAAAGTGCAAAGGCGCAGTCACGGGGCCAGGGAAAGAAAGCAATGCTGTGTAGTTGCATCTTGCAGGAGGCTGACGTCAGCTGTTTAAACCAGCATGCGTCCTTGTAAAGCCTGTGCACGGTGCCCAACCCCGCACCCCACGGACTAGCATCTTTGGAGGCCTAGAGCTCTTGGCTTTTGGCATTACAGTGGTGGAAGCTGCGAGAGCCGCAGAGCTGTAGTTTGCCATTTTTGCGTCTTGGCTCGAACCGTCAGCTTCTCCTTGCTACTTCCACTTTATTTGGGGAGTGGGGAGCACTGGTCTGTCCTAAAGAGAAGGCTCTTCTGGCCTCGGGAGCAGCGTGGCTGGGTGCCTGGGAGGGTAAGTCTCTTGCGCTGAAGTGAGCGGAGCAGCGAGGCCACCTTGGCTGGTGGCTCGGAAAGATGCCAGCCCTGCACCGAGGGATTTTTAGGATCCTGTGGAGTTGAAAGGAAATGCCTGTTGCCATGGCCAGCTCTGAGCTGGGGCCTGGGAAGGAGCAGAGGGGAAACGTTAACACATGCAATGGAAAAAATGGTTCGGTGCCATGCAGAGAACTGGGATGCAAGCCAGATGCCCTGGACCTGTGAGTCCACGGCATCAGCATGGATCAAGGTACGGCTTTGGAAGGGAAGAGAAATGGCTTCTCAGCCAGACGGGTTCCTCTCCTTGTCCTTTCTAGTCCAGCTGTCTTGCACTGCAGCAAAGAAGGAATAATTGCAGGTGTCCAGGAAAGAGCGGCCTCGAGCGTGCGTTTCTGTCCGTGTCTGCATACAGGCAGGGATTGTGCGTGTCGCTGAGCAGAGACGTGCAGAGATAGGGGAGAATATAAATGAGCGAGCAAATCAGATTCTGGCCTTGGGACAGGAAGCAAGAGGGATCTGAGAAATGATGCATGAGAATTTGGGTGGAGGAGAGTCCCTTCTTTGGGTGGTTTTGGTAGGGGCTGTGGAAAGCATGGATGGGAGATGGGGTGCATTGAGGGGTGCAGTTGTGTGTGTGCATGTACACAGACACACACACACCCCTTTGATTCCTGCTCCACACACAGCTTAACACTGCCTAGCAGTGGCAGCAGCATTTCTATTCAGGCAGTGCCACGGGAGTCCCGTGGCTTCATGGCTTATTCTAATCTACCTGTTTCCTTCTACACTCTTCGTTGCACGGGTGTTAACGACCCTCTCTTCTTTTTAATGGTCTTGATGTTTCACCAATCCAGCACGCCTTCGTTCTGCTGTCCCTTAGCTGCTCCTGGTCACGAAGCTCCTATTTCACAGCCCTGCAAATTTGTTTTCAACTCATTCCCGGGAAGTCCTAGTTATCGTTTCAATCTTAAACTGAAGAATGCAGCCAGCGGCCCTAAGTGTATCGGTAAAGCTTCTAATTCATGTTTAATTGGAGCAGATTGTGTTATACGGGATGATGCCCCTCGCCATCTGCACCCCTGTCCAAAATTCTCCGTGCGCCCCCGTGATGTTTGCAAAGATGTGGAGAGAATTGCAACTGCCCAGTAGAGCGCACCCCCTGGCATGGCTTGGGGGTCAGATCACGAAAGGACCAGCTCGGCTTTTCTTAGAAACGAACTAGTTGCAGTCGCAGAGGGAACTTGAGCGTGCCCCACAGGCCCAGAAACACGGGAAGCAAATCAACAGGAACAACCACCAGCCTCTGCTTTGCGAACCGACTGATTCTTTTCTTTTTCCCCCCCAAAGTCGTCAGCAACCGTGGAGGCCTTGCGGTGAGTTCCCCATGTCCGGGCTTGGCCGTTCAGTGACTTGCACGGCGGCAGCAAATCTACCTTCTTGCATCAGCTCTTGGCTGCTTTGTTCCCAAAAGGGGAAGGCCGGTATTTACCCCAGCGAAGTTATAGGTCAGACCTTCACAGCAGGACTTTCCTGTGATGGGGCATTGAATCGCTGGGAGCACGGGAGCGCTCCTGGGGGAACGAGCCCCTATCATCCGTGCCCGCGCTGCACCCCTCAACCTGGCAGGTGACAGCAGGGATCCTGCTTTTCTCCGATTTAAAAAAAACAACCCAATTTTTGTTTAAAAAAAAAAAAAAGAGAGAGAGTAACCCCAAATCTACGCACGCGCGTGTGTGTGGTGGTGTTTCATTTTAATCATGAAAACGTGGATTTGGGGTTACTTTTTTAAAACTGAAAATTGTGGATTTTTTTTTTTTTTTAAATGGGAGAAAACCCGGATCCCTAGTGCTGAGGAAGGAATTGGACCCTGGGGTCAGATGGACGGGCCCGGGGGGGCTGCCTGCCTCTGCCTCGGCGCTCTCAAGCACGCTTGATCAAACTACTTCCAGCGGTGGCAGGATCTTGGCAGTGCCCTTGTCCCCTTGCTTAATTTGGGGCGTCCGAGGATGCTGTTGATGTCCGAGGGAAGTTAGCGAAGGGTTTGCTCTTACATTCCTGCTTGGAGCAAGTCGGACAGACGCGGCCGGGAAGGGGCTGCTCCTGCCTTGAGCGGGGGCTTGGGCTAGACGCAACCTCCCCTGGTCTCTTCTAGCCCAGCTTTGCTTATGCTCTGTATTCGCTGGGCGCGGTGACTGAGCTCCCTGTTGCTGCAGCTCAGGCATCCCCTGATGGTCGGAGAAGTGGCTGCTGGTGTTTAAGCCTGAATGAGGCTCTCTGTTGGGTGTACGAGGCTTGCTCTCTCTGTTGGGTGTATGAGAGTAGCTGTAAGAGGGGTGACCCTGGCCCTGCTCCTCCACCCCAGCCTGCCCCATGCATGGATTTGGCTGAGAAGTGATCTGCTTTGAGATCCTGGGACCTCCAGGGGTCATCCAAAATCTATAGTCCACCCCCTTAGTAAGACTGAGCCTTGACAGCACCAGGCGTCACACCTGGTGCAGCCACAGCGAAAGCAGGGGACCACGGCGGGCAACGTCCTGCTGCTGTAAAAGGGTATACGCTTCCCTAGACTTTGCACAGGGTGTTTTCCTCGATCCTGCCCGTTTCGGGCTATGGGCTGAAGAGGGAGAGGAGGATGGAGGTAGTCTACCAGAGACTGCGGTGCTGGTGTCATCGGGAAGGCTTTGACTTCCACGATCACAGTCGCTCTTTGGGGGGAGAGGCAGCGAGCTGCTGGGAAGGGACGGCCTCCACCGCTCTCCCCTGGGGAGGGTGCTCCTCTCAGCTGGACGAAAGCCCGGCGGAGCAGGTCAGCCAAACTAAGCCCGCTGGGGGACGGGGGACTACGGCCACTGCAAGCCCGCTGGGCAAGTTGCAAATCCAGCAGGCCAAGGCACTCAAGGGAGCCCATGCCTGCCCCAGCCCCAGAACGATGTGCAGGAGGACCAGGGCCTCCAGTGGGACGCTTGTGTGCCGCTACATCCATGCCAGGAGCTTGGGGAATAAACGGGAGGAACTGGTCCTGCTAAACTAGAAAGACTGCAATCTCATAGGGGTAACGGAGACCTGGTAATGGGACTCCAGCCATGACTGGGCCACAGGTATAGACGGCTATCCCCTGTCCGGGAGCGATCGTGCGGACAAAAGGGGTGGGGGCGTAGCTCTCTATGTCAAGGATGTCCCTGCAAGCCGACATTGGCATCCAGGTTGGACGACTGGAGACCCTCTGGGTTACAATCCGTGGGGAGCACGGCGCAGGGCACGCGATGGTGGGAGTCCATGTTTGTCATGGGAGACTTCAACTACCCGGACGTTCAACTACCCGCAACGCTGTGGGCGAGTCAGTCAGCAATGCAGAAGTCCTCGACTTCAGGAAAGCTGACTTGGACGAGCCCAGGAGGCGTGCTGGCGAGGCCCTAAGGGACCACGACTTGAAGGGGAGGGCAGTCCAGGACGAGCGGCGGCTCCTCAAGGGAGCGATCCTGGAAGCACGAGCAATGTCTATCCCGTCTCGGAGGAA
>JAGPOW010003316.1:196507771-196527022 GCA_030014935.1 Caiman crocodilus | reverse complement strand
GGGAGTGTGTCCTTCGTGTCCCCTGCAGCACCTGCCCGGGCATGGTGCCCTGCCCCGGAAGGGGGTGCGGAGAGGGGTGCACCGGGGTGCTGGCTCTTGTCCGGCCCTGGCTGCTGGGAGCCGAGCGGTCGGCCTGGTTCCTCGTTCGTGGGATGCCATCTAGTGGCGCGTTGTGTCCCGGACACGGCGGAGAGGCCACGGCAGGTTCAGGCAGCCACAACTCTGCCCGGGAGAGCAGTGACACGGGGTCGTCGTCCCAGCCGCCCCCATCCCTGCCGGGCTCGGCGTGGGGCAGCTCGCTCGCATCGGCTCGGCCACTGGCCGTGGCGAAAGGGTGCGTGCTGCCCCCTTGGCCTCCAAGGGCAGTGGGGCTGAGGGCGGACCAGAGACCCTCGGGGAGGCGAGGCTGGTCCCGAGCACACGGGGTTGGGCCCGGGTGCAGCAGCAGCGAGGTGGAAGGCAGTGGCCGGGGTTCCCCGTGGGAGCCTGGGATCAGCATTGGCGGGGGCGATGCTTTCTTGTGCTCAGTACCATTGGGGGTCGGGGATTCAACCCAGCTGCCCTGCACCAAACGGGCAACTTCTGCCCCGGGCAGCAGGCGTCTTTGGGGCTCGTTGTCACATCCCTCACAAGGGGAGGCCCCAAAACCCTTCTCCCCGAGGACTCGGGGTCGAGGGCCGCGGCTGAACCCACTCGAAACAGCAGCTCAGGCCACCTCCGCCCGGGAGGAGCCAGCCAGCTCCAAGAACATGGTAAAAGCCTATTTTTTATTCGAAAATATCAAACAAGCCCCTTGGACTCGTGGTAGAGGTGATAGCCTTTACTAGACCAACTAGATATTTGCAAAAAAAAAGAAAAAAAAGGAAGTCTTTAATTGCAAGCTGCCACGACCCCCGTTGTCTTTCCCGCCTGGTGCAGGGGGCTGGACCCGATGGCCTTCCAAGGTCCCGTCCAGCCTCGCAATCTAGCAACCAGTCTGGGACGCTACGAGTCCCGATTGCTTTTTCCTCCGCACCAATACGGCTACGCCCCGGATACCTGAAACAAGCCCCTTTTCATTCGAGACGTATCAGGCGGCTCTAGACCATGCCAACGCAGGGTTGGCCATCAAGGAATCTCCTCCTTCAATGCTTTCTCATTCAGGTTGTGTCTGCCTTTTTACCCAGGATGGCTTGGGGCGGAGGGTGACCCTTGAAGCCTGGCAGAAGCGAATGGCTTGGAGCGGTCATTTCACAAGGACCGGCTGGTGGGAACGTGCCGTTATCTCCTGGCAGGTGAGGACTTGCTCTGTTCCCTTCTCATCTCTTGCTGAGGCCGCAGGGTGCCGTGGGCCGGTGCCGGGTTGCTGTCTGTCTGCGTGGATGCGGAGGGGGGTGTTAAGGGTTTTCTGGGTTATTGGGGTGGGCTTGGCTTTTAATCAGGTTGGCCTTAACAGAGCTGGCTTCTCTTTCCTCGCTCTACCTCTCTCGAGGGTGCTGAGTCTCGTGTTCGGTTGCAATCTGGGTCTCGACCCAACGGCTCCTGCCGACCGGGGTCCGTACAAGTGCCGGCAGCTTTGCTGCCTGTTTTCCTCGCTGCTTCCCTTTCCCATGATTTTCTCCCACTCTTTGCAAGCGGGTGATGATGATGTGGTTGTCAAATGGCCTCTTGACCTCTACCCAAGGGCCGCTGGTGGGGCTTTCTCAGGAAGGGTCCGGGGTTGTTGGAAGCTCTCCTCCAAAACAGCCCGCGTCGGCTGGCGTTCAAGGACTGTCGAAAAGTCCGACTCGTTTCACTTGGTTTGGGGCACGTGGGGAATGAATTGTGCATCTCCGAGTGCCGCGTGACCGCCTCTGGCCCTTTCCTGCCCCAGCCTTTAAATTGCAAGCTCCGTTGCTTAGTCCCGTGCCCGGCTCTGATGGATCTCAAGACTTATCTAGACGGGGGAGCTGCCCGGATGTCATCCGTGGCTGGCAACAGAGCTGTAACCCGCCCTCATGCAGCGCAGCCTGGTTTCCTAACTTACGGGTAGGTTTGCCCCCTGTCCAGACCAGGCCTTCATGACCCCGGCCCCTGAGTCTCCCGCTGGCCTGTTGTGGCCACCAGCACTTCCAGGCTATGAAAGGGGGCTGACACTGGCGGGTGTAGGTCCTGTCCGGTGCCCGAGGAGTCTCCCCGCCCAGCAGGCTTCTTGGGTGACCCTGCACAGTGGCTTGCTCTGTGCATGCCTTGGTTACTCTACAGCCACAGAGTAAAGGCCTTGCAATATGAAGTGCACTCTTATTTTTCTGTCGTCAAAAAAACAAGTGAGATCCGGCATTTTCTAGGGGGATCCCTGAGGCTGGAAAGGTGGAGACCCGCTGCCCTAGGGCGGAGAAGCGCTCTGGAAAGGTGTGTTGAGTTTTTGTTACCTTCTAAGCCTGCTCTCTGATACCCTGGTTGAGCAATGTGGGAAAGTCCAGGGGGATCACAACCCTTGCCCCTTGTTCGTGACCCTGGGTTGAGCGCCTCTGACTTCTTTGCCCTCACCCTTCAGCTGGTGGGTGAGCAAGTGGAGCGAAGAGGCAGGCTCCTCCGTTCATGTGCACGACCGGAGCTCTTGCAAGAGCTAGCCATCGACCACTAGAGTTAGTCATGTGGCCACTGGGGTGGCCAAAATTTGGAACGGGCTCCCAAGGGAGGTGGTGCTCTCCCCTGCCTTGGGGGTCTTCAAGGGAAGGCTGGGCAGGCATCTGGCTGGGGTCATCTAAACCCAGCGCTCTTTCCTGCCTAGGCAGGGGGTCGGACTCGATGACCCGTTGAGGTCCCTTCCAACCCTAGCATCTATGAATCTGTCACTTCACCTGCAGTATAAGGACAGGAGAGGGGTAGGGCTGCCTGGACTGGATTGAGGCTACGGCAGGTCCTGGATGGACACTGGGGCAGCGGAGCGGAGCTCTGCTGCAGTCATGAATTGCAGATGGTGCCATCTCCGGGAGGGAGGCTGGACACGCATGGAAGCACCATGCTGTGCTGAGGACAGGTAGGGATTTGGCCCGTTCACCCCAAGCAGGTATCGGTGGGTCTCTAAGAAGGCAGCTGTGCGTTTCCTCCTCTCCAGAGTCTCAGAGGAGTCTTCAAAGCGCTCTGCCAGTAGCTTCAACCCTTTCCACCCCGCAGAACGGCGTCCTTTATCAGCTCATCCCGGGCAGCTGGCCTCGGGCCGTGCCATTACCCTGCTCCCTGCGGAGCTTCCCGTGTCTGTCTGCCTCGGTAACTAGCTGGCGGAAATAGCGCCCAAGAAGGCCGAGTCTGAGAGGCTCAAGGCAATAAGCGACTCTATTAACCCGGTGTTCAGCTAAGACCCACGCTGCGGCGGGGAGGACGCGCATCCCAAGACCTCCTTGCCTAGACGAGGAGTCTGTCTTGAATCTAATCTTGAACTCACACTACTTGCCGGAAACTCCCGACGGCGCCGTGCTCGCTCCGCCCCGACGCAGGAAAAAGAAGCCACACGCTCCACAACACGTAGTGAAGAGTCACCTTTTATTAGATTGATTTTTTTTTTTTAAATAGCTTTTGTTCTCCAAAATATACACAAATTTAGTGAATTTACAGCGGCGGCAATGCGGCAGAACTCTGCCCTGCGATACGCACGTGCACACACACCGAAGGAAAGAGAAGAGAAAAGGATGTGGCAAGAAAACACCGGTGTCTTGGCGTTAAGGATGCTACGATCTCCTAGTAAGGAAAGCGGCTGTCCCCATGAGAGCTGAACCAAAGTGGGTCAAGATACAGCTGGACGGAAAGGCTGGCTAGACTTCCTAGCAGCAACAAACGGAAAGGTGGGAGAGAGAAAGCAAAACTCCTGTTTCAGTCGGTCCGAGTCGCTGCTAGGTGTCCCCCCACGATCTGCAGCTCTCCCAGAGTCAAACTGACTTGACGAGGCTGCAGTCTATATGTTTTAGGGCCTTTGTGCCTCTCGAGGGTGCTCGAGACGCCCCCAGAGGCTCGGGAGCATCCCCCTTGCTCAGGGTCGAGGCAGGCAGGGCGTTGCTGCACCGGGGCTCGTTTGACGTGATGCTCGCGGGGACGGGCTGCTCCCTCCTCAGCCCCCGATGCCACGTCCGTGGCGGGTCCTTGGCCCTGACCGTGCCCAGCCAGCGAGGCTCTGGGAGCCCAGGGATCTTGGGGTGCCGATGTCGGCTCCCCCGGACCCTGGTCTGGAGGAGAAGGGGAAAGTCTGTCCTCCTTTTCCTCCCCTCCCAAACTGCGCGCGTCGCAGTAGAAGTGACCCTTGTCCTTTGCTCTACCAACCAACCCCTGTGGGCAGGCACGCCTTCAATCACCTGGGCCAGGGGTGGGCAAAATGCAGCCACGGGGCCGGATGTGGCTCGCCAGGCCACTCCTTCCGGCCCGCGGGGGCCCTAAAAAATGTAGAAAATGAATATTTATCTGCCCCTGGCTGCCTGTCATGCGGCCCTCGATGGCTTGCCAAAACTCAGTAAGCGGCCCTCCACCCGAAATAATTGCCCGCCCCGATCTAGGCTCTTAGCCGCAGACAAGGAGGTGTGATGTTCGCTTAAGTCCGTAACGCTGACGGCGTTCCTGGTACGCGCCTCTGTCTCCTAAAATGAGCTTGCAATGGCTAAGGCTGCTTCTCCTCACCCTAACCCTGTCTGCTGGTGTACGCTTACCTGCCTGGCTTGCACATAAGGAAATCACTTGCTGAACCGTGTAAACTGTGCCGTCCGTCCTCTTTTGGGAAAAGACCTACCACCAGTTGAATGCTACAGTGTGTTGCTGCTGGGAGATGCCTCTTTCCCCCACAGAGAGAGAGAAGGTCTCGCAAACCCAGAGTGGCTGCTCTGAAGTCCCCGGAGCTGCTACTGGGGTGGCAGACATCCAGCCCGGATGATCCCTGATAGCCTTGTAGGAGCTGACAAAAGAGTAAGTCCAAGGGGGGCTGGGCTCGTGCTGATAAGCACCCCTGGGGCGATGCCCGGAGTCGGGGCGCATCAGCTCTGATGAAGCGGGAGATCACGCGAGGTGCAATTGCAGGAGGCATCATTAATGGCTGGGATTAAGATCCGGCGCTCTAGAGAAGCAGCATCAGAGCCCCGGCGGTGCCGGAGACACGAGCCGAAGGCAGTTACGATGCAGCGCTGCACAATGCGCCCGAGGCTCCTGGGGCAAAGGCTTGCTACTGGATTGCAGCGGGGTCCTGGAAAACCCAAGGGGTGTAACCACCTCCTCTTCCTGCCCGCAGAGGGGGTAAGGGATGGAGGAAAGTACTGGTGTCAGGCCTTCTAGCCCCCACCTCTGCCATTGTGCGGTGTGCACCAGCCTCTCGAAATGCCTCTCGGCTGGGGGCACAGGGAAGGCATCCCGCCAGTCCCCCTACTCACTCTGTGCCCTCTTCCTTCTCCGCTCCTCCCACCCACCCACCGGGGGTCTGCATCAGGCCCTCGGCTCTGCAGAGTGGAGCGCTACAGCGTGGACGTGCTCATCTGCTCAGGCAGCAAAAGGGGAGAAGCCAGGTAAGAGGAGAAGCAGAGCAAGCCCCCTTCCCTCTCCACCCCCCATTAGGAAGCCTGACCCCTTCCCTTATGATCGTTTTGGGTCACGCTTGGGGATGCTCGTGTTTTTCTGGGGCTGCATTTGGGAGTCTACTTGGAAGAAGAAGTTTGCAAAAGACACGGCCGCCTCATTTAAAACGGAAAAAAAAATCCTGCCGCCACTGAACCTGAACGTCCTAACGTCTGGGTGGGAAAGGTGCAGTGGGGCAGATGTGCTGGCGGAGAAAGGCTTTGAGGGGCCTGAGGCTCGGGCAGATGCCAGCGTGAGGGGCAATGAAGCTGTTGCTGGTGGGGCAGGCGGAAGCCAAGGACAGCGGGAAGATGAGCGGCGAGAAGCAGGGATGGAGGGGACCCAGGATGGGGAGCAGCAGTGGAGGAGACTGGGGCCGAGTGGATGAAGTGTGGGCTGGGAGCAGATGGCGAGGGAAGAAGAGCTTGGGGAAATGTGGGAGGCCGAGGGAAAGCAGCCGGGATGAGGATGGACAGTCTTCTTGCGCCGTCCTCGAGAACCACGGAAAATGCAGCTTTGTCAGAGCACGCGGCAAGTAAAGGAGGACCGGACACCGAGTCAGCCTTGCCTTGCCTTGCCCTCTTTAAACACTTTGTCTTTTTAACCTCGGGAAATCCTCAACAAAAAGCCGCGGCAGGAAACCATTCGGGAGAAGCACAGGAGTGACCAAGTCCAGGTGGCCTTACGGCCTTTGCTGTGCCCTCTTTGCCCGTGCATGGAGTGGGTGTTTCTACATGGTCAGATACCCTTCCTCAAGCACACCATGCCCCTTTTGTGCTGCCTTTGGCCCGGATGCCAAAACCTCCATCATGCGAGCTATACTGTCCGAAAACGAGGATATTGTGCTGGTTAAACAGTCTGCGATCTCTCTCTCTCTCTCTCTCTCTTAGTCGTCTCTGTACACACCCGTACACCAGTCTGTGATGTCTCACACTCGCTCTCACGCCCCTGCTCTCCTGCGGCGTAGCGTTCTTCCACCCTGGGGTCCTCTTGTACCCCTGGGCGATCCTCACGAAGGAGCTGACATGAGGTCCCCTCTTACTGCAAGGCCACCCACGTGCACGGGTGGAGGAGGCACGGGCCGCCTGCTCCCTGCTGCCACCTCAGCATCCTTCAACCCCCGTTTCCGTCAAAGAGGCTGGTGCCTGCAAGCCACCCTCACCCAAGCGGCGGCCCTGATTGTAACAGGCGGCTCCTCTAAGGAAGGGCCACAGTGGGACAAAGCCTTGGTGGCACCTGAATAGGGGTCACTGGCCTGTGAAGCTGCAGGGCGGCAGGAGCCTGCGCCTTTCCCTAGTCTTCCTCCTTGCAAGGACCTTGCTGCTGGCAGAGAAGGGGCCTGGATGGGAAGAGTCCCCTTCCAGTCCTCCGGGGTCCACCACAAGGCAGGACAGCATTTGCTATCCCCAGGTGCTCAGGGAGCACCTGGTGAGGCTTGGGAGTCCTGTGCTGTAGGGCTGAAGGCTAACCAGCAGGCCAAGCCTTGGGCTTCAGCACCGAGGAAGGACAGGGGGCCTCCGTCGTACTGCAGGTCACTTTTTTTTTTTAAAAATAGGTTTGATGCAAGGGGCGCGCAATACATGTCGCACACACGTCCCTGGCAACGTGAGGCACAGAAGGATTTGGCCGTGTTGCGTGTTATGTGCCACACGCCACAGGCTTCTGCTCTCCGTGAACCAGACTAGCTGGAGGCACGGCGCCTGCAACCAAGCACCCGGCACCCCCCGCCTGGTGCGACGGGACGGACCCGTGTTGCACCCACAAGCTCTGGGCACGGAGCCGTGGCTTCCTACTCGGACTGATGCAGGACGCTGCTTGCATCCGATCCAGAGGGCGCGCTTCCTACTTCGTGAGTGCCGGCATGTAATGCAGAGGTCTGGGACCCGATGGGCTAAGCGAGGCTGGACCCTCGGTCACTGCCCCACTGCCTCCCGCAGAGCTGAGGACGTGACCCCATCTCTGCTTCAGTCCCCGCGGGGGCAGGAGGGGAAAGCCCAAGGTCTGAAGGATGAAGGCGAGGCAGGGGCTGGCGCTTTTGGGGGAGAAGGAAAGGCTGGCAAGCACGAGAGACCACGCTGCTTCCCTGGGAGAAGAGTACGGACGGGAAGAGCCTGCCTCGGACAGCCTGGGCCGGGGACACCCGGACTCTGCCGTGTCACGTGTGCTGGGGGGACGAAACGATCGCTGGCCTGGGAGGCGAAGGACAATTCATGTTGCCAACGTGCCTAGTCGGGAACGGCAAGCAAAGTGCAGCAGAGTTACCTGGGGTGGGGGAGAGGGGAGCCATACAGGGATCTACATTACAGGCAGCGCCCCGCCGGCCTCCTGGAGACAGCCCCGGTCCCGCGCAGACGGTGGGAGCGCCTCCGCTCAGAACCAGCACGGCATCCACATGAAGGAGCCCAGGGCAGCCCCCGTGGCAGCCCCGGCCAGCAGCCCCAAAGCCATGTGGTCTCCCGACACGCGGTAGGGGTCCTCGCGGACGATCACGTGAGTCACGCCGGGCGCTGGGGGGCATAAACACAGAGATGCAGGATGAGCAGGGAGGACAGTGGCCTGGGGAAGGTCCCTCCTTCGCCTCCACGCCCATCCCAGGGGGGCTCTGCCTCCGGAGGGCCGGGGGTCCCTCCAGCTCTCGGCTCCTGGGAGATGCGCTTAGGCTCTCAACGTGCTTGTGGCTTCTCTGCTAGACAGTGGCTTTCTGGGGGGCTCCTATGAAGACCCCTGTCTGGCTAGCGACGTTCTTGACCTACTCTCGGATGGTCTTTGGTGGCTTTTTTTGAGGCTTGGTTGGTCAACTGCTTCCAGGAGCTGGCAACCTGGGAGCAGGGGGGTCCAGACAGGCCGGGTCCCTGCATGGGGGGCTGGGAACGCCCCCCGGGGCACTGCGCGCTTGGCTGCTGCTGTGTGCGGTGCTCAGGGCGGTTAGGCTATCGACCCTAGCACAGCACGAGACATTGCACCCAAACCTGCCGCAGGTAGAACTGGGGAAATACAGTTGCCGACATCCTGGTTGTGCAAAAGGTTGATACTATAAACTTCAGCTATCCCAGGAAGAAGGCATGGTCCCTGCTATAGAGGAAGGCACCCACCCTGGTTTGCATTAGTCTGACCATGGGGTAAAAATCCTTCATGACCCCAAATGCAGCGATTCCTATGGCCCTGAGCACAGAGCCAAGAACCTCCAGCTTTAAGTCCCAGCCGGAAAAGCATCTGGGCTCTGCCCTGGAAGCCCCCACTAACTTGCTCCTAAGCCCTCCCTAGCAGAGGTACGGCTACACCCACACACGTGTGCAGGCCTTGCCCCAAGCTGACGCTGGCTGCTTGTCTGGACAAACCCAGTGAGTGGTTCAGTAATGACTGCACCCAGCGTGCCCTGCGCCGTGTAACTGGTGTCGTACGGGACAGCAAGGGAAAGCATCCACGCCGGTGAGAGCACGCTTGGCTGGTCGCACTGTTCCCGTGCCGGGGCGTTTGTCCGCGCTGCTGTGCTGGTAGATGACTGGCGCGGGGCGCACTGATGTCACCCTGCGGTGACGTAACAACGCGCTACATCACCGTACGACAAGCTACGGCGGCGTGGATGCACGGCAATGCAGGCACGTCCCTGGGGACGGTGCACCACTATGGCGACGTAGCAGCAAAATCGACCCGTGCACCGCGTGCACGGAGCAGGACGGGCAGCTACGTGTAACTAAAGCATGATGAGATATAGACGCGCCTGCATAGACCAGACCTGGGCAGGCAGGTACACAACCATCTCCTCTGTGTGGTGTTAGGACACATTTTTCGGGGGGGGGGGACTGTCCCTGTGATACCTTTTTTAAGACTAGAAGGGATCTAGTGTGATCTGGTCCAATGGGTACAGAAACGCGGAGTGACTTTACCAAGGTTGGCCACAGTTGAATGCTAAACCAGGATTACAACCCAGGTCCAGGCTCTAGCTACATCCTGGCCTCTCCAGGCTAGGCCGAGGGGAAGCTTTGGCTCTCCAGGAGCCGAAGCCGCGGTGCTCTGGTTGTAGGAACATTTATCACCCGGCTAACAGGAGGGAAGAGACACTTATGTCTCTCCCGCAGGAGACATTGCCCTGCCTGGCTTTTGCGAAAATGGCTTTGTGCGTGCAGGTTAATAACGGGGAATCTGGGGCCTTCTTCCAAAGAGCCTCAATAGGGCCCATTAGCCAAGAAGGATTCAGCTCTGCTGAGCCAGGCCTCGGGCCCAAGCGCCTGTCGCATCGCACAAAGGCGCCGCGTACCCGAGCCGCGGGTGCAGGGGGAAGCGGGGGCAAGGCCGGTGAGCTCGGGGCTTGAAGTTGCAGCAAAGGAAGTGCAGGTTGGATACCCGGCAATACTTCTTCGCTGCAAGAATAGGGAGGCGGTGGAATAGAGGTCTAGGGAAGGTGCGGGCTCTCCATCGCCGGGGGTGCTCAAGAAGAGGTTGGACAGACAGGAGGTGCTGCGAGGCCCCTGTTTTATTATGGGGATTGGGCCATGCCCAGGGCTTTGCTGGTTGCTCCCACCCCCTTGTCTGCCACATGCTAGGATGCTTTTAAACCTGCCTCGGAGGCACTGGGTGTTGGCGGCAGGCAAGCCAGGCTGTGCCAATGCTCCGGCTGGGACCAAACCCGGAGGTTGCTGGCTCAGGGTCAGACCGACGCCACATTTGGGGTCAGGAATGAGCGTTCCCCTATTGTCATGTTGGTACAGACCATGGGGGGTTTTGCCTTCCTCTGTAGCGGGGGCATGGCCTCCACCTGGCAGCTCTTGAGCGTCTATTAATAACGTTGCATCGAAGCAGGACGTTGGCTGCCGGGGTCCCCCTGCCTTACCAGGGGCAGGTTCAGGCGTTAGGTCTGTGTTGCATCGGGGCTGATGGTGTCTTATGCAGAGTTTAGATGATGGATTACGTGGGGCGGCTTGCACGGGACTGACCCTGCCCCAGGCAGGGGGCTGCGCTGGATGTGGCCCCTTAAGGTCCCCTCCAGCCCCGCTGCTCTGAGATTCTTGTATCAGCGCTGGGGACCCCGCTCCCCCAAAATGCAAGCAAGCCTGGAAACGGCCAGCTCGGGTCAGGCTCCCCGAGAGCATGAGGGTTTAAGGCTGAGATCTGGGCTTGTCTTGATGCAGTATGGCGTCAGATGAAAGGACATCACTGGGGACCCAACGTCCCAAATTCAATCAGCCCCCTTTCCCGTTTTCTCCCCCACCTCTGCAGGGTCCCAGTGCAGACCCTGTCTCCTCCTCCGTCCCACAGGGATGCAAGAGCCATGTTTGCACATGTGCTGACCCCCACCAAGCGCCGGGGCAGGTCGGGATGGATTTGGCACTGAGTCGCCGTCCGCTGCAGTTGTGAAACGGTGCCGCCAGATGTCACCCCACCATCAGGGATGCGGCCAGCTGAGCCCAGCACAGAGCACCAAGGGGCTTTGGCTCGTTAGACGCCCGGCATGACCGGACCAGGACAGGGAGACGCCTCCGGCTGCTAGCCGCAGACTCCTCGCACGGCCTCGGTTCCTAAGCTCCTGGTCGCTCAGCTGCTTGCCCAGCCAGTGGCCTGTGTGCAGCGAGTTGGCTGGGTCTCAGCCCAGCCTCAAGCAGGCATCTGTCTGCATGGCAAAGCAGCGCCTCTGCAGGCACCTGCTAAGAGCGGGTCAGATGACGTGGAACAAATGCCTCTTCCCTTCCTTCTAGGCCGGGGGTGGGTTAGCGAGGGGTAACCTGCACTATTACTACCTCTTCTGGCAGTTTTGGGCTTGACAGCTGTCAGCCTCTCTAGGTTCACTCTTAATATTTAGGCCACGTATTAGATGCCTTAATCTGCAGAGAAGGCATTTAAAGGCCATATAAAAAATCATGTCTACAGTGGCATTAACACCACAAGGGGCCCATCTGGTTGCCCGTCTCCCATAATTGCAGTCCAGGACGTGTCAACACGGCAACCATCCGATCCCATAAAAGGCCCCGAGCCCTTACAATGCAGGACCAGGTGAAAAGGGAATATTATGCTTTCCAAATGGCTTGGGCAGGTAAATACCGCCAGAAAGTGCCAGAGGGCTGCAGCAGTGACGTGCGCTCGGGGGCAACGCTCTTGCGGATGTCTCGCTTTTCTCCAAATAAGAGGGATGCGGATTCTGTACAACCTAATCCTTTTTATCATGGCATCTGCAAGGGTATCACGTCACAACGTGCTCTTTGCTCTTTTCCCGGATAAGCTCAGTCAGGGACTGAATTCAACCTTGTTGCAAAAATCAAGTCCCTTTCGCTCCAGAGCGAATTGAGCGTCCTCTCAGCTCCGGGAAAAGTGAGCAAAATCATGCCTCAGGTGGATGCAGCAGCACTGCCTTCTAGAGCCGGGACTTGGATCGTGTAGCAGACGGACAGCAAGGGTGTCCGGGATCTGTTCCATATCCTCCACGTAAACTCCAACCTCCTAAGTCTAGCCCAGTAGCCAAGGCCCGTCCCCCACAAAGTCTGGACCCCTAATGATCAAAGCCGGGGGGGGGGAAAGCTGTGCTGAAGCATACGTACCGCCGTACTGGTGGCCGTAGTACCCAGATCTGATGTACATCGCCTGGTGGGAATCCAGGGGCACCGTCTGGTAGTAGTCATCATAAGGGTCGTAGACATGGACCTAGGAGGGAAGGACAGTGCCGACATTGGGAACGGCACCAAAGTCGCTGCTTCTCCCAGCGCTCTGCCTTGGTTGGGCTGCCGGGGAGCCTTGATGCCTTTCCTGATGTGCCATTGCAGCCGGTTACATTAACTTAGGGTAACCAGTGACTCTAAGGTCCTTTCTTAGACCAGGCCTTGCGTGTGCGCCCATGCGTGCATGCACACCCACCCCCCCGCACACAGCATCTGCATCGCTGGACTCCTCAGCTGGTGCAGGTTCACTCCCACCCCAATTAGCCGACCCGTGTTAGCGGCGACCGTGAAGCACGTATTTCCTAAGTGCCCGTGCACAGCCTGTCCTGGGAATTTGATTCCATTTCTTTACCGAGCTGCTTGTCTCCAGGGTGAGGCCTCTGGAGACCGTGGGACTGGCTTGTGAGCAACCCCCTGCTCTGCCCCTCCTTTTACCATGACTTTATCTGTCATTTTTAAGTCTGCTCAGGAAGCTTCTTAATGACCCCAATTTGAAATGGGCTTCCTGCCCCTGGAAACATTTCTGTCCTTTGCTGCACTAATGCGCGGGTGTCCCTCCCGTAAAGGGCTTCTGGATCTGGTCCTATTTCCATTGAAACCTATGGTGCCGTTCCCTGTTAGATTTACTGGGGGCAAGATGGGATCCCGAAGCAGCAAATGGATGAAGGCATCACCCAAAAAACGGCAGCCAGCGGGGTCCTTGCTAGGTTACAACTGTGGGTGCAAGGGAACAGCCGCTCTCTGTTTCCAAGCTGCGGCAAAGCCGGCGCCAGAAGGCGGCTAATCCACGTGTTCAATGTGCCGGGTGCGAGCAGTGGGAATCGGGATGCCTGGGTTCGATTCTGGCTGGGCTCACTGGGGTGTCTCCGTGTCGGTGTATGGGCAGGGGTCACCAGCCTTTGCAGCCAGATGAGCAATGGCAGGCGGGTCCACAGGCCAGATCCCCTTCCTGGGCCTGGTATGGTGCGTGGAAATTTGGTGACGGGGAGCGGCGACGGTACTAATTGCCGCTGCTCTCCTGCCACCAAATTCCCAGGTCTGCGGGAAGCCCGGTGGGCCGGAGGCTGTGGCTCCCCGGGCTGGAGCTGGCCCACAGGCTGCGGCTCGAGCACCCCTGCTACACGGGGCCTGCAGCCCTGTTGGGCTCCAGGCAGTCTGGGCCAGCAGAACAACGCACAGCGGCCTGCTGAAACCCACCTCGACTTACAGCAGCCCCAAGGCTGCTCTACTTTGTGCGGAGGCCCGGCCAGGGGCAGAACTGGGTTTGGAATAAGGGAGGGATAAACTGTGGTTTCAAAGCATTTGGGGGCCTTGCCCTCCTTGGCGCAGCCGGGACCTTTGAATTCAGCCCGGCCCGGGCAAGCCGTGGCAGGCGGCCCCCAGCTGCCCCCGTTTTGCTCCTGGCAGGGAGCTGCTGCTGGGGAATCAGACCCCCTTGCGGTGCAGACCAGGTCCAACGCGAGCCTCAGAAAACAGGCTCCGAAACTGGGTGCACGAGCGAAAGCTCTGTCCTTCCCCGTCCTTAACGATGGGTGTCAGGGCTCGGCCACCTGCTTGTCGGACCGTCGGGACACGCGGTTCCCCCAGAACCACACGCCACAATACGCCTGCGTGCTGCCGTACCGCGCGTGTTTTACATGCGCGCTCTCTGGGGAACGCACGGCTCAGCGCTCGGCTCCGGGCTGGCCGGGCACACGGGCTCCGTGTCCACCGCTAAAAACTCCCCAGTCCAGCCAGGCTTTCAGCCTCCCAGATCAGAGGTGCATCCAACGCTTCATTATCTCGCCCGGCTGGAGGGAAACCAAATCGCTTGGCTCAGCCCAGCAGGACGCGGCCTAATTAGCTGCTTCGCATGTCAACGGGGCAGCTGAAAACGCGGCCTCTTGCTTGGCGCTCACTCGGAGAGGTCAGGCTGGACAAAGAGAGGCCGGAGGACGATTCAGACGGCTTGCATTTCGGCCCCCCTCCGCCGCCTCCTCGCCACAAGCCGAGCGGGCAGGAGCCAGAGGCACTGGGATGCCAGACGGGCTCCGACACGGGGCGGGAAGGGGCGAGGGCCAGCAGGAGAGAGGCGGAGGTTGGACTTTTCATCTCCGTGCCGCCTAAAGCGCCGCCAGCCCCGGCTGCCGTCTCCCTTTGCTTTGTACAGAGGCGCGGCCGAGGTGCACCCTCCAGCAGCCGCGAAGCAAAGGACCGCTTACGACCTTCCCAGGGACGAGGGCACCTTCTCCAGCTGGGCAGAGGACCCCCTCTCAGCCGGCTCCCCGGCCCCGATCCAGGTCCCGAACCGGCGTCCCTCTCACACGGCGGCGTGCGCGCAGGCCTGACCTTGAGCGCGCCGGGGAGGACGGCGAGGGCAGCCCTTGCGCCGCATCAATCAAAATGCTTATCGGCCTCCCAGCCTGCGCCGACTCCTCGCCCCCGTCGCCTGCGCGCCGTAATCTCCTTCTCCCACTCCGCTCGCTCGATAGACAATTAGCGCCCCGGCGGCTCGGGGTCCGGGGCTGGCTCTCCGTGCGCAGCGAGAGGGGGACGGGCGAGGCAAATCCAAGGTTATCTGCCTCTCGTTCTTGTTCGCTGTAGCTTTGCACCGCTCTTGCCTTCAACTTATCGCCGTCACCCCGGCTCTGACGTGCTCCGGCTTCCTTCCGGCTGGGTTTTGCACGGGAGGCCGTCTCGCCTCCCGAGGGCGAGCGCGTAGCGAGGTGGGCTAGGGAGCTCCGCGAGGAAGGGTGAGACCTCCGGGATGTGCTCGGGTTGCTGTGGGGCATGTGGGTGGCATCCGTGGGAGCGGGGCACGCTGCCGCGTTTGCAGGCGGTCCTGGGTGCGGGGCTGCACATCTCCGTGGGTTTCAGTGACTCCCCAGGTGCCTCTGTGGAGCAGGAGGTGCCCTCTACTTGCTGTCTTCCCTTGGGTTTCAGCCTGTCTCCTTCAGTCCGGCTCCGGCTCTGGTGCTCGCTGTCCCAAGAAACCTCTTGCAGCGCTAGCAGCTTCGCTCCAGCTGTCGAGGGGCCTCGTAGCCCCTGTCACAGCCCGGCAGAGAGGCCAGGCTGCGTCTGCAGACCCGGCCTGGCGCCCCTCTGCTCGGTGCTGCAGCGCGGGAAGGGGTGGTGGAGCTTGCCGGGGCGATGAGAAATGCTACGGCAGGTTGCTTGAGGCCTGCGTGCGGGCGTGGGTGCGGTGCAGGGCGTTTCCTGCCAATGACTTGCCGTGCAGCCTCGGTCCAGTCACTTAGTCCTCTCTATGCCTCGTCCGGGAAGCCGAGCGCCCCGACGGCGGTCCCGGCGAGGTGGGATTGCCCGGCCGGGAAGGAGGCTGCGGAGATGTGGAGAGGAGAGCGGTTCTCTCTCTGCTGCTTCCTTGCCGTTGGGTGCGATCGGGAGCACCTTCCTCCCTAGGAGACAGCAGGAGGCGAAGGGCCCGGCCTCCTCCGACAGCTTGGTGCTGGCCGCGATCTGATGGACCCCTGCAGCCTCCCCTGCCCGGCATCAGAGCGCAAACCTTTCCACAGCCCCAAGGTCTCTTCTCCCCTCTTCCACTAACAGGACCTCTAAGATGCTACATCATGCACGTGGCATCTTCAGAAAGCCCCACCGGCGCTACCGCTCGCGGCTCCCATGAGAGACGGCACCCCTATTTATAAAGGGGAAACTGAGCTACGGGAGGGAAAGGGTCTGTCCGAGGTCCCAGAGCAAATATAAGGCAGAGGAAAGAGAAAAATTCAAGCATTTCTACTTAAGTCCTGGCAACATCGGGGTCCCACGCCCATCCGCGGCCCCATTAATGCCCTGGTAAAGCTCCCATTGCCTGCCTAGCGCAGGGGGCCGGACCCGATGAGCTTGCGAGGTCCCTTCCAGCCCCTGCAAGCTGTGAGAGCTCCCATTCACAGGTGAGCAGCGCGCAGCAGAGACCAAATCCCGGCTCCACGGTTCGGTGCCAAATACTGACTCAAGTTTTCATCAGGCCAGGTGCACTGAGCGGACCCCAGGATATGGCCCACGGCCTTTTCTCAGGTTAAAGAACCAGCTACGCTAGCTGCCAGCATCACACGCCGTCCTTGTGCAAAGCCGGCGCGCAGGCTTGCTTTCGCCAGTCCCTTGTGGCTTCGCAAAACCCGCTGACAGCCGCGCGGCGCGGTCCCCGAACGCCGCGGCCGAGTCCAGAGGACGCGCACCCTAGTCGCGTGTGTTTGCTCTTCCCCCGAGCTCCGGGAGCTTTCGCTGGCGATTTGATTTTCTTTGCAGAGCAGGTGTACCGCAGGAGACAGCAAGCGGAGCGCAGGAGGGTCCCGCGGGAGGCAGGACGCGCCGGCACCAGCCCCCGCGTTCACAAAGGACCTTCTCCAACGTGTTCTCCGGTGCAACAAGGAGGAGGCTGCCACCACTTCCTCGAGAGAGAGCCATGTAGCGGGCTCGTTTGGAGAGGTCGGCTCCAAAAGCCACGGCTAATTCCATCCCCAATTAGCAGCTTTCGCCCCTCGCAGAAACCCGCCTTTCTGAACGGCTGTCAGGCCAGCGCCGCGCGCTCTTCACGGCGCTAGCCTCCCCCAGCGGCACCAGGCAGGGTTACTGTCCCCTGGCCCTTGACAAAGCAGGGTTTAATGAGGGCAGTGAGCAATGGTGGATTTTGGTGAATGTGCAGAGATGCACAGGTAAAAGGGTGCATGGTCCCCCCCCCAAAGCTTGAAAGCTGCTGCCTCGCAGGTGGTGGTCTTCAGTGAAAGGGTCCGCAGGAGTGAGATCGGGCGTCCAGGGCCAGCAGCCCCCGAGCTCGAGGGGAAATTCTTGTGCCCAGAAAAGCAGCAGCCCCGTTGAGGCGCTTTGTGGCGGCAGTGGCAGGGAAGGCAGCATCAGGCAACCACGGCAGCTAATGACGCCATCGCTTGCCCTCTGCTGTTAGCACACACGGCTGGCAGGGCTCTGTGCCCCAGGTTTCCCCCCATCTCTGAAACCCCCAGCCCCTCCACAAGCCCTGCAGGCCACCCAACGCTGCTCCGTGGCCTGGGTCTGGCCATAGGTTTGACGCTCCTGGCAGCAGAGAGCCCAAGCACGATGCTGAGGTACTAGGTGCTAGCCCCACCACGTGTGCCAAGCCCAAAACGAGGCGGTGAGGGGCGTCCCTGGCACTGTGCTCACCATCCAGGTTTCCGGCATGCTCAAGGGCAGTGAGACCGAACATCCTGCGGGCACAGTGAAGACCGGTCTTGGGAGGTCATCTCAGGCTGACATGCCCCTTTAGTCAGCTACTCAAGTGGCAGCGTGGCGTAGTGGGAAGGGCACAGTCAGGAAAGACCTGGGTGCTCTTTCTGACCGTGCCCATGGACAAGTTGCTCCCTCCACGTCTTGGCTATCTAGGTTGTAAACTGTTTGGGGAAGGACCTGTCTCTTGTGGTGCAAGGTAACGGCGCGCTGTAGTGCAACGGAGCTCAGCTACAGTGCTAAGTAGGACCGACTCACCGGGGTGGCCTTCGCCTCCAGCACCGCCATCTTCCAAGCACTGTGAACAAAGCAAAAACAGGACAAGAATTTGTAAGGGAAAAACGTGGCTTCAAAACCACGCAGAGCCAAAGCACCTTCTCAGGTCATCTCTCTGGCCTGTTTGCGAGGGGGTTTGCTTCGGGAGCACTACAGCAACCAGGCTCTTTCTTGGGCAAAGGAGCAAGAACTTCCCACGGGCCCCCGAAGTCCCCCGGGACCTGGGAGGAGACCCGATGACTTCGGAAAAGGTCCCGAGGTTGCGAGCCGGCCTCTGGCTCCTGCTTAAAGCGACGCGGTGGAAACCTGGGAGTTGGTCCCTGTGGGTCAGACCAGGACTCAGTTTCCCAAACAAGAGTTTTGCTAAGGGATGGTCCCGCAAGCACCATTCAGAAGCCGGAAACCCAGCTGGGTTTTTTACACCGCAGACCCCTTGCCCACAATGATCTGCTCATGGCATCGGGCTGCTTTTGGTTGCTGAGATGAGGGCGGAAAACCAAACCAGCTTGGCCGCCAAGCTGTGCCAGCTCTTCTGAGCAGAAAGGACTCAAGGACTCTCGTGCTAATGAGATCAGGAGGTGAGCGTTAGGGCAGACAGGGAGCACGGCTCTCCAGGAAGGAGGTGCCGCGTGTCTGATCCTACCTGCCCTCCAAGGAGAGCGTTTGCTCTCTGATACGAGTCCCGGCGAACAGAGCACCCCAGGATCTCCGCAGACAGGCTCAACCCAACACAAAGCCGTGGCTTTCAAAAGCGATGGTCCTGGCTGCTAGACCGCACAAGATGGTCCCTAATGCTCCCGTTAGGAACCGGGATCTGAACCACCTCTTAAACCAGGCCGCACCGTGATCTCTGATGGCCACGGGCCATACTTGGCATAGAGGGCAACCTGTGTCCCGAATTAGGGAAATAACAAGGGAGACCGATAGCCTGCTCATACGGATGAAGTGAGTACGACCTTGCTCCCGCTCTATGGCGTTCGCGTCCTGCTTTGGGAGCTCATTTGAAGTTGGTCAGGTTCCCTGCGGGAGGTCAAACTAAATGGCTTTTCCAGCGGACCCATAGCTCTCTCTACAGGATTTATATGGCCCCATTTCTGCAGTCTCCGAGCGCCATAGTCTCCAACGTGAGAAAAGTCATGTAACATCCCTACGAAGCAGGGTGCTATTATGGGCAAGGAAACAACGTGCAGAAAGGCTGAGCAATTCACCCGAGGCTTCACAGGGTGGCCACGAGCCATGAATGCAATGCAAGTGAAGAAAGCAAACGTGATTTTCG
This sequence comes from Caiman crocodilus, assembly GCA_030014935.1. Taxonomy (NCBI): domain Eukaryota; kingdom Metazoa; phylum Chordata; order Crocodylia; family Alligatoridae; genus Caiman; species Caiman crocodilus. The sequence continues at coordinate 196,508,077 of JAGPOW010003316.1, read as the reverse complement.
GGTGCATTAGGTGGTCATGTCGCTCCTATGTCACAGCCCTGTAGACAGGTTTTAACTCATTCCACAAGTTATATTTATTTTTGCTTCCATCTTAAATCGAAAAATACAGCCCTAGGTCCCCAGCATATTAGCTAAGCTTGTAGCTTATACTCACCCGGAGAAAAAATGTGTTGTGTTATATGTGACGATGCGCCGCACCGTGTGCAGCCCCCTTTTCAAAATCCTAGGTCTGCCCGGGGTGGTGACAAGGCAGGACTAAGACCATTGTGTGAGGCATCGGGGTGACCCCATGTAGCACACGACATG
>JAGPOW010003316.1:196487935-196504984 GCA_030014935.1 Caiman crocodilus | reverse complement strand
GTAGACACGCTTGCTGAAACTAGATTTCAGTCCCCCGACGCCGAAGGGCAAGACCTGTGGACAGCTACCACCAGACCCTCCTGTGACGGCTTCAGAGTCAGGAAATAGTTTTGGCCCAAATGTTAGCCAGCAAAAGCCACGTGTAGGGACCCAAGCAAATTTAGCAGGAGCCGCCACTGCCCCACACCACTTAAATCAGGCTGCTCTGAGGTCTAAATGTGGGTTTAGGGGGCCACACTTTCAGGACCCAAGTCCTTTTTTGGCCTCCTCTGTAGGTGTGCACCACCGGGCTGGCAAATGTTGGTGCTCACAGGAAAGGCAATGAAGCCGGGGTTGCCCTGACCTGTCTCCAGACCCCAGCACCCAGCAGTGTGCCCCCTGCCCTTTGCTTGCCGGGGTGGATTGATGCAGGTGCCAGCCAGGGTTACATTGCCGTCACGCTACTGGCTGCATGCCCCGAGCCAGGTGTTTGCCATCCCTCCCTGCAAGTCAAATGCTCCCTGGCAGCCCCCGCTAAGCTCTATTTAATTCCTTGCCAGCACCCCCTTGGGAGCCGCGTTGCAGTGAGTGACGTCTTCTGCTCGTGTCTTGTCCGTGATTATCCCCTTTAAGAGGATGTAAATCCCTTCCCTTCTTACCTAGAAAAAAGGAAGGGGGAAAATGCACGCCGGAGGGGTCAGTTGCAGAGAGGGCGTCATTCAGCTGCAACACACGGGTGGTGCGGACCCAAGGTGAATTTGGCCTCAGTGCATTTTAAATGGCCATCAGCTACGTTAGCAGCATTGTGCAGCGATGGGTAATAAGGCAGGAGCCGAGACATGGATGTGGCCCTGGATCGAATCCACTGGGACGCTCTTCATGTGACTCACAGCTCAAGTTCACCAAACTACGACATTTCCCTCTCCCGGGAAGAAAGCTTGAATTGCTTGCTGTGACATGAGAGCTGGTAAAAGATCCTTCCCCCCTTCCCATTTGGCTCGTAGCAGGGCCGAGAGGAAAACCAGGGTCTGTTTTTAGCGGCGGGGAACGGGCAAAATGACTTTTTCATTTAATCTGCGTCTTGGTTTTCTTGACAAAACTAAACTTGGGTTTTAAATTTGGAGGGGCATTCTCCCCAGTGTAGGGTTTTTTTTATTTTTAGTACGGTTTTGATCCGCCTTTCAGAAGACCTTTCGTGCTACTTTCATGTTTTAAGTGGCTCCTTCCTGCTCTAAATTACTTTAATTAAAACCCCAAATGGCCAGTAAGATTTTCCATCTCTCTCGCTGCCTTTTACAAACGGCATTTCTGAACCAGCAGTGATCTGCAGGGAGGAGGCTATGGGCATGCCTTCCCCAGGCTGGAGTCAACCAGGTCTGGAGAAAGGTGGGAGACCAGCAAGGCTGGTACAAGCATTGATACAAGCATTGGCAGCTTGGCATGTATCAAACCCTAGGGTTCAGCTTGCAGTCTTGCACCAGCTGGTACCCGAATAGCAGCACACCTGACCAGACTCGAGGCATCCCTCGGCGAATGCCAGCTCTTCTTTTTCTGTAGGCAAAAAAGTAGTGAAAACTACTACAGCAAGGTTTCTGTCGCAAAGAACTCAGAAACCTCGGAGCTATGGGCTCCTATTTGAAAAAAGCTGGATTTATCTTGTGAAGCGTGTTTGCAAGCCTCCCGCAGCACACCTGAAAGGATCTCAAGGCACCCCAGGGTGCTGTGGCACCCTGGTTGAAGATCACTTTCCTGCAAGCTGCTAGGGCAAGAGAGAGCTGCAGGAAGCGGTGTCTGCAATCTCATCTCTCCAAAGGCCAGTCCAGATCCCCCTGCTCTGTGCAGCAAACCACGGGCTGGCTGTCGGAGCGGGGCACGCGCCTTGCTCTGTGTTTATAGCGAGCTCCATTAAAACAACGCATGACTCCTGTCCCCGGGGACCCTAATGGAAACATGCTGCCTCTTTTGGGAGATGGCGTCTGCTGTAATATTTCAGCGGTGTTTATGCCTTCGGTAGGTTTTAAGTCCCTGGTCGTGAAACAGAGTTAAAACACCCAGGAGAAAGAGGAGGTGAGAGACGGGGCACCCCTGGGGCCCACGCAGCACCCACGGTCACTCACACAGCGTCGTCCTCGCTCTCGGCGCACAGGGTCACTTTGGAGCCATCTCGCAGCATGATGACCATCAGGCAGTCGCGGCTCTTCCCTTCGGGGGGCTGCACGTCTGGAAGCCAGAGCACCGGCAGGTTAGAGGGGTAGCCGGCAACGTGGAGAGATGCAAGCCAGCAAGCCTCAGCCCACCCGCTCCCCACCCCGCCTGGAGCCTACCAGTGCCGCGGGCCCCCGCGTGGTACGAGGGGCTTGCTCTGCGCAGCATGGCCGTGGCCACCTGTGCCCAGACTTGTCCCTTCTCCTCTTTGGGCTATCAGGGTCCCCTCCCTCCTGTTATCGTTGGCTCCCGAAGACCTGTTCACCCCGCATCTCGCTCCCATGACCAGCTATGACTTTGGCAGGGCTGATCTAGGCAGGGCCACCGGCGCGGCAGGTTTCAGAGGTGATGCCCCGCAGAGACGGAGGGAAACGGTGGCTAATGCTTTGCAGAGCTACAGATTCAGGCTCTCGGCAGGCCTCGCTGCGCCCGTCACGGGGCGAGAGGCAGAGCCAGGACGCGAGTCCCAAGCCACTGCACTGCGCTCAGCAAACCACGCGCCCAGAATATCTCCTTCTCTCCCAACCCCTGGCTGCTGGCTCGCCTCCCCAGGCGGAAACAAAGCCTGGGGGCTCAGTGGGTAGAAGACAACGTCCTGCAAGCCTCGCACGGGTTTCACTCCCGGCAAAAAGCAGCCAAGGAGCCACCGGATGGTATCTTGCCAGACTGGCACCAAGCCATGCTGGCAGCATAGTCCAGGAAGAGTCAGGGGTGTCCATCTGGCACATCTGAACCCAGGCATCCACAGGCTCCAAGAGGCCCTGGAAAGTTACCATTGGGACAAAAATCGCTTTGATGCTCCTAAACTTCCCTCCAGACCCAGGACAGGCGTAATGCTTGAGATCTGGGCTCATCTGGAATTGTGCCTGATGGCTTGGTCCAAGGGGCCTTTCTCTTACCCGATGTACCAAGGTACAGTCATGGCTGCTGCCTTCCTCCTGCCTCCAGGTTTCCACCACAGAGGCGCTGGGGGTGGCAGACGCTTGCCAAGGAAGGAGACACAACGCAGAGAGAAACCACCTCTCTACTCCTGAAGGCTGCTCTGCAGCCGCCAGTCCAGCACAGGTGCCCACAAGGCATCCTGCCTCCTAGGCGGGCACGGCTCTCTGCTCTTTTCCCTGTGCTCTCGGAGGCTGATGGACCAGAAGAGGGAGTTCCCCCCCGTACACACGCAGGGAGCTGCACTTAGTGCTACTGCCCCGTGCTCTTGGGACTCATTACTGCTGATGCACCTGGCAAGCAGCACAAGAGCCCGCCCCATACCCGATGCCATCAGCTCAGCTCCACAATCTCCTCCTTTAAAGACAGCTAGAATAAAAGGAGCGTGGAGAACTATTGCCAGGAGTCAGGTGGGCATCAGCAGTGCAGGGCACTGCTGCAGGAGGGAGCTTGCTGCAAGGGCCATTACTCACTGCTGGAGACTCCCCCCAGGGTAGAAGTCAGCGGGGTGCAGAGGCTGAAACCTCTAGTCACGTGCAGCGAACACAGTTGGTTTCCAAGAGTCCCAGCAACGTGCCTCAGCCTGGTTCTGTAGGGACCAGGGATAACCAGAGCAGACGGAGACCAGTGCCCACGGGGTCTGGGCAGAATCCCCCCATCCAGCACCTAACCACAGGGCTATTGTCCCGCTCCGTGCAACAGCCAAGAGCTGGGGATGGGCAAAGATTCAACAGTTTGGATCCTTAGTGCCACAAAACAGACGATCCCTTGGAATGAGAAGCAGGGATCCTGATCTTCTCTGTTTAAAAACAGCAAATTCTCTGATTAACCCCCGCCCCGCCCCAAATCCATAATTCAAATGCAACGCCACACTATATGTATGTATATATGTATGCATATATATATATATATGTATATGCGCGTATATATGTATGTGTGTATCATGTATCAGTTGAACACAATGTTTTATTTGTATAACTACAGTTTGAAAGCTTTTTGGAAACCTACCACGCCTCGATCACTGTCGGAAAATGCATTCTAACCACCTGTAAACGCTGGTGTTTGATTGTGGATTTTTTATCACGGGAAATCAGGGCTCTGCCTGGCCCCTTCGCTCGCCGGGACGCGGGTCCAGCCGCGGGTGTCCCGTCCCCGCGCCTTGTGGCACTGAACGGCCCTGAAATGCCGGCGTCCTGCCCCTGCCGTTGCCCCTCACTCCCAAGCCACAGCCCCCCGCCCCGTCCCCAGCCCTGCTGTGGGAGCAGCAGCCTAGCCACGGGAGGGATCGCACTTGTGAGGCACTGTCCTCCGTGACTCTTGAAGCACATTTGCAAAGGTCAGTGACGGACTTTCACGCCCGACCTGTACAGGGCAGAGGCGCTTCTATCACTAGGCTACAGAAGGGGAGCTGAGGCCCTGGGGACTAAATGACTCGCTCAAGGTACAGCAGGAAGCCTGTGGCAGAATCCTTGTAGCGCGTCGTCCTGAGGGTGCCCTGCATGCGGCTCCGTGAAGCCAACGGGACGCTGCTGCAAGCAAAATGAGAGACTAATTGGGCTCCAGGGGTGCTGACTCCCAGGCCCCTGATCTAGCCCCTGGAGAAGGAAGAAGCCATCAACACTCCCTGAGAGAGAGCCCGAGTCTGATTCAGCAGCACGGAGAACCGGAGTTTCAGACGGATAACTTGCTGGGCTCTTCATCTTCGCGCTCCGGAGGTAAGCAGAAGCGCTGGAGACAGCACTGTGCAGCCAAGGCGGGTCGGCCGTCACCCCCCGAGTGCCTTAGGACGTGGTCGAGGTCCTAGCAAGTACAGGCCCAGTGAGACTAACCTGCTTGGCAAATACGGTCTTCCCCTTCCTGGGCTACCTTGTGCCCTGGGAATTAGCCCGGTTGCTTGTGCAAGTACTCCACTGCTCTTCAATATTCTCCTAGTCGATCAATGCCCACATCTCTATGCTGCAGCTCACCATGGTGCCTGGGCGCCGCGTATCTGTAGCCACGATGGGAACTGTCAGGCAGCGATCTCCTGGGCAAAGGTGATGCGAGATGCTGAGCGGTTGCCCTCCTTAATACTCCCGGTATTATGGGAGCGTACCAAAAGCATTGAGGGTCGCGAGGGACGGCCCACGGAGGGGGCGCAGCGGCCGGGCCGGGCTCAGGTACCAGACGTCGCGCCTTTTTCTTTTTCTCTCTTTCAAGGTGGAAGACCGCAATCCCCCTACTCACATGAGGCCCGAGGCTGACGTACCCCATGGGACGGCTGTCGCTACTCGGCAGGTCCACCTGAGCGTGGGTTCCTCGTTTCTTCCCTTTCCAGGGCCTGCGACCAGTGGTTTACAGTGCTCGAACAGAGCACAAGTACTGCTCACACAGGTTCAAAACATTAAAAGGGGGAAAAGCCCCAAAAGAGCACGCACGCTTGTCTCTGGAGTCCTTCCATCCCGTGATGGTGACCTAGGCAGGCTCAGCCTCTCCAGATGCCCCACAATGGGCTCCTCTATCTAAGTCTCATTTCCACCTGCTGTCCCGAAATATCTCCCCCTCCCTCCGACGCAGCATCGTACCTCTTCAAACCATGCTAGGTTCTTTGTTCCCCTCTATTTATGCTCCAAATCAGTCTTGTAGACCGGTTGTAGGCTAAAAATCAATAAAGCTAATGATCCTGCCCTTGTTCCCTACCAACTCATAAGTACTTGCCAAGAGATGGCTACCTGGAGCCATTTTTCTCCTTGCTGTTTCCCACTGAACCTTAAACCCATATAATCAGGCAGCAAACACACGGATAACCAGGCCAACGAACACCAGCTGCTAAAGGACCAAAACCGTGGTCTGCACCCCTCAAAACCAGAGGCCTAGCCTATGTATTTGCATTAGCCAAGTACCAAAGAACAAGGAAGAAAATGATGAGGGGCCTCTTGAATCTGACGCCGCCCTACACAGTATCAACAACTGCCCCTAAAAAAAAAAGCTTTTCATAACTGTGCAATAGCCCGAACGTTGACCTGCAGATAGTTGGAAACCATTTTCAACATCTCTTTCAGTATTTTAATGTTCGTGCTATCTTTTCTCCCCAAAATGTCACGTCGCTTTATTTGCGATGAATGCCAATAGGGAAATATCAGCGCCTGTCAGCAGGAGTTTGGAGGATGCATTTACAGCTGTGTCTTTGCCGCGGCTGTCATTCGCAAGCACATATACATATTGATTTTTCAGGGGCTCTGATTTGGATGCATGTGGTGGAGTGGTTTGTATTACTGTAGGGTCTCGTGGCGCCGATTTAAGTAATGAGAAAATAAGGGTAGCTATGTTGGAGTGGATGCACCCAATTTTGTCTAATCTTGGAAGCTAAGTAGGCCTGGACCTGAACAATACCTTGGATGGATGATCCCCTTAGAAACCCAGGTGCTGTAGATACCTGCCAAAGAATTGTGGGTGAACACTGGGAAAATATTAGATCATAGAAACTAAATCAGTGGCAAGACTTCACTTGGCCCCACTGTTGCTACTGAGCTGAAAGGAAGGGAAGGAGCAGGGAGGGAAACTGGAGATACTGGGTGCGTCTATACACGATGCTAGATGTGGACTAGACTGATTCTACTGCGCATTAGCATGTCAGGGCAAAAGCCGTGATAATGTGCTAATGCGCAGCAGAATTGGTCTACTGGGCATTAGCGTCACTAAACGGTGCGTGCTAGCACTACTGTGCAGTAGCACCAGGAACTGCACAGGGAGTTAGCACCTGTTATTCCGGGCACTAAACTTAACGTGCAGCAACTAAGGAGCATGGATGTGTATGTAGAAGCGCTCGCTATTTAAGTGTATTTTCAGTTTGAAAGGTAAACAGGTGCATTACAGTCCAGCTTTGCTAACTGGGGCCACGTGAGTCCTGCAAGGAGACTGAGTCTGGAAGCAGGACAGGGCCACGACAAACCGTTGCGAGCAAAAAAGATGACAAGAAACTTTAGGGAAGAAACAAAGTCAAGTCTCTCTTTTATGACCTATCGCTCAAGTCCACTATCAAATATATGTCTTAAATTAGGGCAGAGCTCTTCTGCATTACTCGGAGTGACTCTTGCAGCTTTCAGGCCAACCTGATGGGTTTTTTTCCAAGCCCAAAAAGTTCAGTAAGAACAAAACCAGAGTTTTAAAATGGGATCTACCCACAGCCTGAGCTACGGAAAGAAATCTGCTTCCCTGTGGCAAAGTGCCTCGAGATCTGCAGAGGACCGGACAGAAACGCAGCGCTCTTACTGCTGCGCGAAGCCCAAGAAAGGGTCTTTGTACCATGCAAGCCGGTTCTGCTTGAGCTCTGTATCCCCTTTGTTTCGCTGAGCAGAGGGAGAATGTGACTGATGACTCAGGACAGTGGTGCCACATACTGAATCATGTGAACCACCACACAATGGGAAGAGGCACGGTCTTTTCATCCAAGAGCAAGCAGGATCTGCAGCCCCTGCAGAGTATGTCCAACTGCCCCGGACCTGCTGTAGGAAAGCATTCATTATGCGGCCCTCTCGTACGTACGCGCAGACACCTTTATTGAGTCAAGTAGCGTCTATTATCAACACGGCGTTCAGGTCCCAAATCACTCATTATCGCCATCAGCACAAGGACCAGGCGCCGCTTTGTGTACTTCGCAGGTGGAAACCCTCACCTCAAGACATAAATGGCATCTAATTTAGTCGTCAGGGTAACGAGCTTAGTGTCAATCCCTCCAGCAGGCTAATCGCCGCTGCATTTTCATAGCGTGCGTTTAGGGGACGACTGCGGTGTCGGTAAACATGGAGTTTTAGAGAAAAGAAAATGGGTTTGGGGGGGAGGACTGAGGTCCAAAACGTCGGCTTGGGTTTGATCGTGCTCTGCCAAGATCTGATACGCGGAACGGTTAACATTAGACACCAACAAGCAAGGGCGAAGTCCCATTTTTTGTCTCGTGAAAGGCCTTTCCAGAAAAGAGGCGCAGGGAGGCAACCCGGCCTCACGCATCCAGAATGGTCCTTGCGTCCCAAAGAGGACAGGGAGGCAAAGGCAGGCAGAGCTGTATAGCTTCATAGTTGTTAGGGACTGGAAAGGACCTCATCGGGTCCAGCCGCCCTGCACGTGGGCAGGAAAGGCTGCTGGGATCAGATGCTCCCAGCAAGATGGGCGTCAAGACACTGAGAGAGAAATTTGGGTACTGCAGACAGCCCATAGCTGCCCCGTTCAAGACTCCAAAGTTTAGAAGTGCCCAAAGGACTCAGCCCCCCTGGGGTCGGGAGGGGCAGGAGGTTGTCATGGATTGGGAGCGGGGCGTCATGGCTCCGTGCCTCAGTTTCCCCACCTGTGCAATAGAGAATAATGGCATTTACGTCTTCCGTAAAGTGCTGCGTGACCTGCGGAGGAGCTGAGCAGTCGTGCTGACCGAGGACCGGCTGGAAGTTCAGCCCTGGACTAGACCAAGGAGCGATCCCCCTCTACGCAGGCAGCCAGCGCGTGTCGGACGCCGGGAGCCCCGGACGGAGTCCTACCAGCGTCCGCCCCGGAGGAGCCAGCTCACCTCTGCATTCGCGGCCCGTCTTGACGCCCCGGCAGTTGAACTTGATGTGGACCCTTCCCTCCATGTCCCGCTGGGTCTCGTCCTGGTAGTACACCAGGCTGCCGTCCAGCCACAGGACAAACCAGTTCCTTTTCCAGCGCCGCAGGATGGAGCCTGAGGGGGCGAGGAGGAAAGAGGGCAAAGGGAACGTCAAAGCAGGCTCCTCGCGGCACGCTCCCTCCCCTGGCCCCAGGGCTGCTGGCGGGGCAATACGGCTGGCCGCTGGCTCTCCCCACGCCCGCGGGCACCTGCCTTCCTGGCACGCTGCAGGGCCGAGCCCTCGCTGCCGGAGCCAGCCTTGCTGACATCGACGTCCAGCCATTCGATCCCCTCCTGCCTCTGGCTGCTAAATCCGAGCATCCCCCAGGACTGGGTATCATCATCTCGCCCTGCCAGGACTCAAACGTCTCCGGCTTGTCCTACAGGAGACGCGCGGCACGTGCCCAGGCGGGGAACGCGTCAAGCAGAGAGCCAGCACCGGCTGCAAAAGCCTTTGGCAGAACAGGCCCCGCGAGCCGTGCCGCAGGGTCGACACGAGCTCAGCCCCGGCTCCCACTCCATTCCTTCGGGCGGCCGGTGTCCCAGCAGCACACAGGGGCTGGATTGTGCTTTGTCCCCGCCAGCCCTCCCACAGCCCTGCCGCTGGCACAGCCTGCCCCCCGCTTTGCTCCACTTCAGCCCAGTGAGCTGTGCGCCATCCCCTCCTCTGACCCTGGGGTGGAGGCCAGCATGGCCAGTGCCCGGCTGCAGGAGCAGGCAGCCCCTTCCCGGAGGAAATCAGTGCTGGCCCTGGGCAGCGCTAACGAAGAATGCACGCTGCTCGGAAAGGTTGCGATTCACGCCCCCCTACACTTCATAGGTGCAAAGAGAACGGGGGCCGGTGTCATAAACGATAACACCTCCGGAGGGAAGTCCAGAGGGTTTTACTTCAGGCCTGGAGGTGACAGCTTCAAAAATAAAACCTCCCCGGGGCTGCGTGGGATAGAAAAACTTCCCCTTGGAGCCAGCTGTGAACGCTCCCCCCGGGAGAGGAGTGCCCTGCCCGAGCAGACTGGCTTGGGTGGATACCCCCTTCCCCAGGGCGAGCAAGGGGACAAGATGTGGCCTGCAGATCGTGGCCACCAGGTCCCGTCTGCACGTCCGGCACGGGACAGGAGGATGCCCCGGGCAGATGCCGCCCAAGGGATCGGCGCCAGGGCACTGCCGCTCTCAGGAGCGCAGCACAGAGCGGGGCTTCTCATCCCGGGCTTCCTCAAGCCAAAATCCCGCAGGGGATTTTCAAAGCCAGATGGCACTGCCTGGCCTGACTCCCGAATCCCCCAGGCCACGGAGTGACGCTCCGTAAATCACGGCTCAAGTCCCACGCCTGGTGATTGCTTCAGAGTCAAGGGCTGCCCAAATCCACGGCTGCTTAGAGACCAGACTGGGCTCAAATGCACTTAAGGCCACGCCGGGCACGAAATCCCCCAGCGGAAGCCCGCCCTTCTTGCTTTCGCTGGAGAAGTCGAGGCACTCGCAGTGCGGTCTGCCCGTTGTTTCGGCCGGCTGCCCAGCACGCTATCCTCTGCCATGGCCTAAGAATAAGACAACCCCATCCACCCCGCCCTGCAGCCGCAAAATTACAGCCTGCACTTACTCTGTCTCCAAAGCCAGCCGCTCTTCATCAAGGCCATGGCTCCAGAAGGACTTTCCAAAATCTAGGGAGGGAGGAACATCAAAGGCAGGGAGTTAAAGCCAGCAGCCACAGAGGGGTCTGTCCTCACGGCAGACACAGCCACTTGCCCACCCTGGCTGCCCCCCTGAAACTTGGACAAGCAAGCAGAAAACAGGTCCCTTGGGCTCCACTCTGGATGCAACAGCTGTAGCTTTTCATCATCCGTGCGCCGCAGGTGAAGGGAGAGAGAGGGAAAAGGACTGCAAGTACCTTTTCCTTGCCCCCGCACCCTTAATCGTACTGCGATTTAGGGATTAGGCGCTGAACGGTGCCTATCCGCAGAGATTTCCAGAACACCCGTGAAGGCGCAGCCACGCGTCCCCGAACAGCCCGGGAACTTTCCGTCGCAGCGTGGGCTTCGTTTTTCTCCGAAGGGAGGAAAACGGGCTCTTTCCACAACTTGGGTAAGAGCAGGAGCGCCGGGGTGGGGGGGGGGGGATGCACCCTGGCCTTTGCACTCCTCATTAAGAAAGGGGGACGGTGGCTGGGGGTGACGTGCCACCGGGGTGGGGGGGATGCACCCACGTGTGGAGGGGCAGGGCGGCAAAGCAGGCAGCAACCCTGACCCAGAGACACAATCGTGCACGCAATCGTGCACCCCTCCCCACCAGGCTGTGCACGAGCAGGGCTGTCTTGGCACGGCCACACAGTCACATGCACACGCAGGGTGCCAGAAACAGCCCCTGCACCTGTCCCTGCCACATGCCCGGGCATCAGCAGCACCCCTCCACCCATGCTTTTGCAAAGCAGCTGGAGGCTGGTGCTGGCAGTGCCAGTCCAGGGGCATGCAGCCCCCTCCTGCTGCCCCCCCAGCCCTCCTGCCAGCGAAGCAAACTCCCACCATGCCCCTAGCTCCGGGGGCTGCAGGGGAGCTGATGCTCCGCACCCCCCAGCACACCTGCATCCTTTACCTGGGAGTTTGCAGCAGCAGCCGGGAGCCCCGGCTCTGTGACGCCAGGGCCAGCCGAATAAACCCCTCCAGGCAGGCAGGAGCCTGCTCTCAGCCACCCCCCTCCTCCCCCCTGCGCAGCCCAGCACGCCGGGAGCTGTAGTTTGCAACCCCATGCCCCCCCCTGCACAGCCAGCCCTGCTCACACTACATCCCCCAGCATGCAAAGGAGATGCTCTGGAGCTAGTCCCTTCATTGCAAAAAAAAAAAAAAAAAAAATTTCCAATTATTTTGCAACTTGGATGTGCTCAGGGCAGGGATTAAAAAAAAAAAGAAGAAGCAGGTGGCTGGATCAGGGGTTAGGGCCCCCCCATCTCTTTGCTGGTTTGGTGCTTCGGGTTTTTGCTGCGAGCTGGCACTGCGTGGCAAGCACAGGCTGGAGCAGGGTTATATAAATGCCTCCTGATCTGGGCATGTCCAGCAGGAGCCACTGGATGTCTCCACGGTGGGACCCTTGCACAGACCCAGCAGGTTATTTTTAGTCGGGCTTCAGCTCCTCAGCGGAGACGATGCCCTGGGAGCCGGTGGAGGAGGAAAGAGCAGGAAAGAATGGCCTGCCATTAGGCATGCAGACGTATTTTAGGGCATAGAAACAGCGCCCTACGCATAAGAAGTGGACAGGTCCCCGCCTCGCACCCACAAGCCACTTGGGCCCTTGCAGGATTGTTCCCTTTGCTCCCAGTCTGGTTCGGAGGGTCCCCTGGTATGGGGCTTCCCTTGGGAGGATGTTTCGCAGCTGAGAAGAATAAGCAGGGATGTGGGAGGATGTCCATAGCCAGCTGCGGCAAAGATGTGGGACGTGCTTAGCGCTGCAGAGGGTGGGTGTCGCTGCCAGGGGCTAGGAACAGCCGCCCGGGACCCCTGCATCCTGCCTGCACCAAGTCAGTGGTACCCAGACGTGATGTCCGTACCTGGGGAGCTGGCACCCGGTCCCGTGCGGCAGGCTGACGAGCTCGTAAGGGCAGAGTCCACTTCTGCCTCCCCGCCGGCCGTGGATTATCGCAGACTCGGAGGAGCTTTTCCAAGATGCCAGCACTAGCTGGTGATAAGGTGCAGGGCGGCAGCGTTTCCCCACTTCACAAACGCAAGCTGATCACAGGCTCGACCACACGGTGCGTCTACATCAGTGCAATCCGCCTTTCCGCCAGGGCAGATGCGGTGGACCGCTGCAGCAGTGTAGCGTACTCGAATCCGATAGAGGATTATCCTGGGGGAAAAGCACTGTTTGACCACAGCTACCCCAGGGCAACCGATGTCGGCTCCCTGCCGCCTCGAAGCGCGGCATTTAAGAGCGGCGGGGCGAGCAGCTACTGTGGGATTGCCGTCCATCCATTTGCAGGGGCTCCTGGTGCTATTTACGGTTTACAAAACCGGTGTAAATCATACCGGCGTGCATGTTTCATGGGTCTTAGACTCAAGTCTCCCGGCATCCCTGTCGATTCTGTAAGCACCGAGAGGTGCACACGACTTGGCCAAGGCTGCAAGGAGACTTGGTAGCAGAATTAGGGATAGGTTTCCCGACACCCAGTAGTGAGGCCTGCCACATGACATTGCTTCTCCCCAGTTTCAGCTTCGAGGCTTGGGTTGAGACCCATCCCAACAGGTGCATCCTATCGCCTCTCCACTGAATGAACTCTCTCTTCTTTTACTCCGCCTTGCTATGTGACTGAGGAGGAGGCTTCAAGAAGGAACAGTCCTTATGTTTGGGAGAAGCTAGGAAAACACCTCCCAGCAATATTGAGCCAACAGCTTCTGCTGCTGGCATCGTAGCTGTGGGTGCTATGAAGAAGCACGCAGCCTTGCCAGGTTCCCGTGGTTAGGAATGGCTATCGACATTGCTGAGACACAGCATCCAAGGGGCAAGGGGGAAAAGAAAATCCCGCGTGGACGTTGGTGCGTTTGACTTAAAAGGAAAATATTGTCTTTTTTTCCCTGCAGAACGTTAAATGTAGGTCTCAACCCCCCCTCCACACCCAAGTGAGCAACGCGGGGGCTGTGTTAAATAGCAGCAGCGGCCAGAGAAGTGCAGAGACTTAGTCGAGGAGGTGCAAAGCCAAAACGCAAACCATTCAAGTGAGCGTGGGCGCTGTTCGGGTCCTGCCGCAAGACCTCGGCCTGCCAGATGCTGGACACTCATCCCGAGCGTCCCAGCCGGGAGGCAGCGTAAGTAGATCAGGCCAACGACGGGAAACTAAGCCACTGAGAGGGGAAGCGGCTTGCCCCAGGTGATCCGGTAGACCAGTTTCTGAGTGGGGAACTGGTGTCCCAAGGTCTTGCCTCACGCCGTGACCGCTACGCTGCATTGCCTGTGCAAAACCTAGATTCTCCTCCAAGGTGTGCACGGAGGCTGGTGATGAGGTGCCTGCCAGGCCTTGCCATCTGTGGGACTGAAGCCATCGAAGGCTGAGGAACATCTCTATCCTGGAGCCTCAGCCTGTCTCCAGACTGTTCTTCTCATGGAGCAACGCGAGCCATTTAAGACGCTTCCCCTGGAACGGTCTGACATATCAGCAAGGAAAAAAGGCCTGTGTGGACCGTTCCTGCTCACCGCCACGCTCCTGACCGCCCAAGAGCTACCTTGCACTAAGGGGGAGCTATGGCAGAGGCCAACGTGCCGTCTCCGTTGTTGCAGTCCCTCTCCGTCAGCACTGGTACTGCACAGCGCGGTGCCTCACCTCCTTTGCTCAGCCTGAAACACTCCAAGCAGATGGATTCGTTTGATCTCGGTCATCAACCACAGCTGGACAAGCCTGGATCGATCTGCTGTAGCCTGCTGCTACCTGTCAGAGAACAGCCCTGGGGCTCGATGCTACACTCCTTACTCATGCAAGTAGTGTCTTTGAGCTCAATGGGCATAATCCTATAAATTAGGAGTCTGAATAAGGAGGGACGAGGCCGACGGGTTCAGAAAAGGGGAGCTGAAATAGTACTTGCCCTCCAAATTGGGAAAAGCATGAACTCAGTAGCTGGTGGAAGGGACTGAGTGAGTTTCCCAATCACCTTCGGACCCCAGATTGCATGTCCTAGCATGATAGCATGATGTTTTGTGTCCCAGTACAGCAGGGGACGTTGTAAAAGATGCACGATTCTGGTTCATTGGGACGTAATCCTTATGCTTACACAGGAACGCCCGCAAAACTCCTGCCTTAAGAGATCATTTCAGCTGCAAAGTGAAGTCCCAGAAAGTTTGGGAACACCAGAATCACAGCTGCCCGTACAGCCTTCGCTCCACATATGCAGTAACGCACAGCTTTTAATTGCAGCGTCACACGCTATTCCTTTCCTCCGGTGGATCCCCGCTGCTCTTGGAGCACAGGTTGGATGGAGCTCCCTTAACGAGCTGCCACCCCATATGTTGCTGTTCAACGCGTGTCCTCCTGTCTTATTTCCTGCACGGCGTTCAAAGCCTGTGCAGAGGATGGACTGATTAGTTCCCTCGGCGGCTTCGCAGTAGTGTTCAGCGTGACGGTAGCTGAGCGCATTGGAGGTGTGAATGAACTGATTATCACAACACATGCTATGTGAGATGAGGGGGTGCCATTATCCCCTGGGAGAGCCAGGGAGCCGAGGGACACTGTCCATCATACTCAAAATTGGGTATTTGGGGTGCCCCATCAGAGGCACTTTGGGCCGGGTTTTTTTCAGAGGGCTTAGGTACTTCCCGCACTTGAACACAACTTTGCTGCCTTTGGAGCATTTTGTGATTCAGACCCCAAACCATCAGCAACTTTGGCTCCCAGAAAACAGGGAGCACGCCTGTCGAGGCACCCTGTGAAGTTCAGTTTCAATCCTACAGGGCTCTGGGCATCTATACACATGGCAGACCTTTGCTGCGACACGTGCTAATTAGACGAGTCTGCTAGAGTAGAATAATTAGCGTGCTCCAGCAACCTCTGCATCCGGTGCATTCAGCATCCCAGCATTTCAGAATGGCAGCAGGGACACTTTCACTAAAGTCCGTCACACCCCTCCACCCTGGAGCATGTGTACAGACGCCCTCCATGACCTGCTTCATTGGGACCGTGTCCATCCCAGCCCACCTAGCAGTGATTCGCTAGCAAGGACGCTGCTCAGAAATGAGGGAGCGCCTGGTGCTGATGAGGGGGGACCAGCTCGGTTGAGGAGGGGTGGTCTTAGAGAAGGCTGCTGTGCAGGGAAGTGCCTGGCAAACACCACGAGAAACCCCTGGCGAATGGATCTGGTGGAAAGAGCTCCTGATGCTTGGGGAAGAGCAGCCGCTGTAGAGGGGGCTTAGCTCTGGCATAGGAGTGAGGGGCCAGCAAGACTGAGATGGAGAGGGCCCAGCAGTGGGTCATTTCAACCTTGATGCGGCTCAACCATTGCCCTCCCTATGACCTCCTTTTTTGGCCTAGAGACAAATGCTGTTGTATCTGTATTGTCACACAGGCCCACAGGATGTGTCCCCTCCAGCTTCGACCGCCGTCTTCATCCTCACATGCCAAATATACTGAAACCCTACCGGTTGTTTTTGCCTAGTGCCTCCAATACTCAGCCTCCCCCGTCCGGCCACATGGCCAAAATCCACATCCAGGCTCTCATTGTATCAGGTCTCAGTTCCTGCAACTTCCTTCCCTTTGGTCAAGGCAAATGCTACTCATATACTCATATGCTACTCAAATGCTACGCGTTACACTACTCACATCCTTCCAGAAAGGCACTGCCACAGTACCTTGCTAGCTCATTGCTAGACCCTTTTGTAATGAGGCCATTATCCCGTTACGGTAAAAGGAAGAAATGAGTTTTCTAGCCCATTGCTTGACCCTTAAAACCATGCCACCCTTTTGTAATGAGGCCATTACAGTCAAAGGAAGGCGCTGGAGAGGGGCGAGGAATGGCTGCAGCAGAGCAAACCAGGTAGCCTGCTAATTAGGTCAATAGAAAACGACTGCACGCATTGGAGGGAACCCCAGGTCAGATGACCAAAAGGGGCGGGGCAGAGGGATATGTAAGGCAGGCTCCAGGCTGGATTGGAGGAGCTGCAGGACCTGGAGGACAAGAGACCACTCCTCCTGAAGGGAACGAAGCCTGGTCCATACTGAGATGCAGGCACATCTGCAAGGGACGGCTTAGTAGTAAAGTGACTGAGGCTTCACATTGGTTGATGCTGTTGTTAAAAAGGCACGGACATGGCTAGGGGGGAGGCTGGAGACCAGAATTAGTGCCAAGGCAGCACTGAGTGTTCATCAGCGGCCCACCCGAAGCCCATAGATGGTGGAAGTGGGCTGCCAGAGGCTTAAAGACTGTGAGAGCATGCTACTAAAAGCCCAGGGACTGGCTTAGGAGGGTGGGAGTCACAGCCCAACTAAAGGGACTGAACCAAGGGACAAAGTAGCACGAGGTTGAACAAGCTCGGGGCGAACTGGCCCAATACAATAATTTGGTTGAGTGTGTGGCGGGCCAGTAGGGGGCGCTCCCGCATTGAGCCACCCACCTCCCTGCGCCCGACCACCTTCCAGGCTCCTAGTGCCTCCCCGGGGGTGCCTCTTGTCTGGCTGACCCCTTCCTGAAGCACACCCGCTAGCTTGGGGTAAAAACTGCCATCATCCTGGACTGGCCTCGATTCTGGCTCTGCGTCCCCCTGGGTAACACAGGCCTAGTAGCCCTCGGGGGTACATGACCCACTTCAAGCACTTGGGGGTGCTTCCCTCAGTTGGAAGCACAAGTAGC
>JAGPOW010003316.1:196462609-196487283 GCA_030014935.1 Caiman crocodilus | reverse complement strand
AATCTGTTAATTCTGCTAAATTAATACCTTGTCACATGGACACAAAAAAGGCAAGGCAGTTTAAGATCAAAGAAACCCCCCCCCACAAATATAACTATTGGAATATGCACTAATTTGCTAGAGTATACACATACAGTTTAAAAAAAAAAACCCTCAACAAACTAGGCAAAAAATAGTGAAAAGCCTATCATTAGTCCTGTAGTCACTATAGTTAAATATACATCTCTTATTCAGATTCATAAACAAAAAAGGAGCCTTCTTGAGTGTCTTGACAGTGTCTCCTATACTTTCCTGTTAGTCATTTGTACACCTGAGTTAATATGACCGCACCTGAAATAATGTTTTGAGCTAGAGCTAAAAACAGTCTGCTGGGCTGTGAAGTAGAAAAGAGACATGACCAGGAATGGCAAACAGACAGCAACACTGCAGAAGAAAGGATAGTTTGAACAGTGAACCATCAAGATCCTTAAAATGGACAGAGGGTCATCAACACTTGTGGAGTGGTGAGTGATTAATAGGTATCAGGATGGATGATAATGAGTCATGAAGTCAATTCACTCTCTCAGGACTGCCTGAATAGAAATGCCCCTGCCTCTCTCAGGCAGTTAGCTTTTAAGTGGAGCAGGACTCAAAGGGGGATGCAGCTGCCTCCTGCTTGGATCCACCCCTGTGCATATGCCTCATCTAGAGGTCTGAGACACTTGTGTGTCATGAAATGCCATTGATTTAAATGGAAGATGAGCACATGCTTAAAACCCCAACTTAACCTGATGCTGTTTCCCTTTGGACTTGAGCGGTTAACCAAAATTCAGGCCCTTGCAGGTTATTTAACTTGGAGAAACTGATGATGGTCTGGACATCTCCGACGTGCTCCTTTCCACTTACAACAAGCGCACAAGATCCTGTTTCTCTCGGCACAGCAAGGGGCATGTCTGTAGCTCACCGCTCCAACACAGCCTCCAAAAGCTCTGGTCCTCCAGGCTTTCTCAGGCCTCCGCTTTGAGCGCTGCTTGCTGGTTTGCTTCCCCCACCGACGCACAAACCCGCACAACGCAACAACCCCTCTCCCCACGTGCGCCTTGTCCACCTTTGTTACAAGCTGTATGAGCGTACGTGCCTATGTTTCAGGTGGCGACTGCTTTTGTTTCAGCTCCCTGGTTTCATTAAACTCTTTCCTGTCTTCTTACAATGGCCTTAAAAGAGAGACAGTGATTACGCCCTACTCATCATCACATTTCTGAAGCACACACTTAGCTTGGGGACCGCTGAAACTCCTGAATTGCTTAACGGCGCTGCTTATGGGCTGAACGCTTGGCCTGTGCTTTTCTCACTGAAGGTGGGTTTTTCGCAGGTTTTAAGCAGTGGGGAATGGCCTGATTTGTCTCCAAGAGGAGCCGATGACAAAATGCGAGTTAGCTTTGAAGGAGGGAGGAACTTGGCTGCATCTGCTTAAGTTGCTGAATCTCAACCAGGGTCCTGCAAGATCCTTTCATGAGCACCCCAGGGTGCCACGCACCGCTAGCACTGTTAGGTGGGCAAACGCAATTCACAAGGTACGCCCAGGGATTTCAAAGAGGAAGCTGTAATGTCCAAACCATTCTGCCCTGTTCTGGTCCTCCTGAGCTCTTTGCAATAAAAGAATTGCTCTCATATTTTTCTCCAATCAAAAAATGAGCGACAGCCAAGGGTCGGCATTTTCTGAGGAGTGCCTCGAGTTTACAGAGGTAACCCCTGGCTTAAGTGAAGTGTCTGCTTGGGAAGTTTGGACAGACTTTTCTACCTGTTTCAGACACCTTTTGCAGACATCGAGCCATATCTCAATCCCGAAAAGATCCATCCCAAAGAGGGCAGTCAGGTAGCTGCTATTTAGGATGGCATCCTGCAAATGAGAGAAGACTCCTGTTTATGAACCGGTGGGTCTGGCCGGCCCGGGAATGTGAACAGGGGTATTTCCATGGCCCTGGAGGAGCCTGGCTGCTCCTTGCCCAGCCGCTATCACCACTCCAGCTCAGGGCCCAGGAGAACCGAGCCTCAGGGAGCCTGGCTTTACTCTCAGGTACTCTGGATTGAAACCAGGATGAAGGAAAAAGAGGGTCAAGCCTGCTAAGTTTGGGCAGTGCCTGGAAAGCTCCATCACCCTCTCCTGTAGGCACTGCTCTACGTACTGCTTGGTAACAACCAGTGGAGATGGCGACCGGGTAAAATTAAACTGGGTTTGTATTAAGAGAACCAGTTACAGCCCAGTCCAGCCATGTGTGCACCCAGACCGATGCCCTAGGTCCACTGCATGCGCCTCTACCTTTTCCTTCCTTCCTTCCTAACCCAGCAGCCATGCATACAGTCCAGCTCTCCCCAGTGCAAGGTGCAGGTGTGACCTGTGTGCCCTTAGGAGCAAGTGGGAGGAAGGCGCCTCCTGCCCTGCTGTGCAGAAGATTGTAGTGGGCATGGCGGTGGGGACGGACTCGATTCCCCCGCTCGGAGAGCTGTCACCAGCAGCAGAGAAGGGATGGCACACGCCGCTCTCTGCTTTTGCTCCAAGGGAAGCAAAGGAGCCGTTGTCACCGAGTCGGCGCAGGGTGGCTCTGCCCCGTGCCTTACCCAGGGTCACTCCAGGATCTCGCCCTTACAGCAGCTTGCATTGCAAAGGCCTTTCAGCGTCTCGGCCCCTCGTCTCCTGTTAACACGTGCGGTGGCTGGGGATGCTCTGCTTCTTGGCGGCGGCAGCCAGCTCCCAAGAAGATCTAAAGGGCGCTGTAATATGCAGAGTCCCGTCCTGCTCCCGGTGAGATCAGCAGACGTTGCGCTCTCATCTTCAAGGGGGGTTAGTTGTGCCCTGCGCTGCCTTTGATCCCGAAGGATGCCAGGCCTCTTGCATGCAGCTGCCTCTGGGGTGAAATGCCGCATGCATGCCCGATGGAGTGCGATCACGTTACCCAGCTCCCGGGGCGGGAAGTCAAGACTACGGCATCCAGCTGGGACCGCAGGGGATGTTTAGGGATGAAATATTAATGCTTTCTTGTTCTCCAGACCCCAAGTGCTTTACCGGTGCTAATGACTGCAGCTTTTCAGCATCCCCCCTGCCTGCAAGGTTTTCGCAGTGGGGCGTAGCAGGTCATTAAATAACTGACCCGACTCTGCCTGGCTGCTGGGTAGGCCCAGCTTTGCAAATGTGGACGCTTCTCTGACTGCCCAACTTCGGGGGCTTGAGTTTGGGAAAAGGGTCCCCACTGTTTTTCGGGATAAACCTGAAAAACGGCTCCGGTCGCTCCCTCCTCCTCTCTAACCTTCTCAAATTCCTCACCCTTGGCAGAGCTGTTTCCACCCTGACAAACAAGCCTGACGTCCTCGGGAGCAGCATACCCTCCGAGCCGCCTGCCCTGGCAAACCACATCCCCTTGCTCCACAGCCTGCCCCTTCCAGGCCGCCTTTCCCCAGCATCCCTGGACATCCAGAGGCTGCTTTCAAAGCACCAGCTCTGCACTCTCGCTGCCGCTCGCTGGAAGATGCCGCGGAACCGCTTTTTGGTGCACGCCCAGGGCGGTTCCTGGGAAAGGTGCTGGGTGTGCTCGGCGCTGGTGTCATGGTGTCCGCGTGGCACGCTCTCAGCGTGCGGCATATGCAGAGGAAGCGTGAGTCAGGGAGACTGGCGTGGGGTCCCTGCAGAGGCCGGCTGGGCCCGTCTTCATGACCGTTCCTGTGGCAGATGATGGCAAACCTCAGCCCTGGAGGGGGACCCGCAACCACAGCAGACCGATGCAAGTGCTAAGAGGAGGTCACGGCCCCCCTGACTCTGCCACATGCTCTCCGGCCCTCTCTTAGCTGGACTGCTTGCTTGCTGCTCCCCCTGCCCAGCCAGAGCCCGCGGCTCAGACCCTCCAGCATTCACGATCAGCCAGTTTGCAGAGCAACGGTGGCTCCTGAGCGCGAGGTGCTCCCATGCAAGAGCTTCCTGGATGCCTGTGGCTGCCACGGGGTGTGACAGGTATTTTAGTGGGCGGCCCACTGATTCTGTGCTGTCCCCTCGCTCTGCCACTGACCTGCTGTGTGACCTTGGGCAAGTCCCATGGCCTCTCTTTCCTTCCCACTGCTTGTCTATTTGAACTGGGAGCTGCTCGGGGCAGGCAGCTCTCTTTATATACGGCAGGACCCTGGGGTTTGAGCCCGGGTCTTCCGGACTCGTGTGCAAGGCCTGGGTTGTTGCACCACCAAGGAGCTACCTGGCTGCTGGAGACAGAAGACTCAATGGAAGCCACAAGCCCTTGATAGGAGAGCTCTTAAAACCCTCCCACTTCCCCTGAGGCCCTGACCTGTGTTAGTAACCCTACTATTGGGGCCGTCCTGTCTTGCTTGTGCCTCACCCCCTGCCTTAGACCCAAGTTTCTTGTTCCTACTTCTCCTATCATGTGTTCTGAGCTCTCCAGCCCCTGACTTCTGGCCTGGCCTCGACCATGGACTCATGACACCTTGGACTTGGACTGACACCTGGTGTTGTGACCCTTGGCTTCAGCTTCTGGGCTTTCAGTACTGCTGACCCTCAACTCCTGGATCGCGAGCCCCACAACATCATGTGCCGGTCGGGTTCTTTCGTTGCTGTGCAAAGGTTTTGGACAATGCCTTTAAGATGCAACTGAACCTGGTCACGTGGAACTGGTTTCATTTCTTTCCTTCTGCTCCTTGTGGACCTCTGTATTTTCCATGGGGAATTCAGGAGAACAAAGGATCTCCTGGGTCATCTCTGCTCTCGCAAGCCCCAAATCCTATCACCCTTTTCGTGATCATACCATCTGGAAAGTCAGGTTTTGTATTAACACAGCCACCAGCCTGCAGTCGGGTTGTGCTTACTGATGAGACAGTTGCACGTTGCTTATTTGTTGGTGCATTGAGATTTTAAAACATTGCGTAGCACCTACACTTATTTCCTGCTGTCTTTAATATTTGCCACGCAGCACAGTCATTTAAGTATAGTTTTCTGCACTTCATACTGTGGTGTTTGATTACCCAGAAAAACTGATTATCCAGAATGATGGTGGCACTAATTATGCTCCATAAGCAATGTTCTACTGCATTAATCTCTGTCTTCAGCTTGTTTCATGTTTTACTCCTGTTACTCCAGTTGGGGGCTATCCCAGCACCTCACCGCTCTAGTGGTTACAAACTTCTTAATTACTAGCCTGAACTTGCTCCTGGCTAATTCTTACCCATTTGTTCTTGGGCCAATATCATCTTAACCTTAAATAGCTCTTCTCCCTCCATTCAATAGCTCTTCTCCCCCCGCTCTCTTGATAGCAAGCCTATCCCCTCCCAGCCTACTTGCTGGGCTACACAAGCCAAACACTTGCAGTCTTCCTCTGTTCCCCATTCTGCTGATCATCCACATAGCCCTTCTCTGCACCTGTGCTGGTCTGGATTCACCTTTCCTGAGCATGAATGGCCAAGCAAGCTAAGAAAGCACAGGTTGGATGAATGGACTGTAAGGTGGATAGCAAACTAGCTGGTTCATTGGGCTCAGAGGGTAGTAGTCAATGGCTCAATGTCTAGCTGGCGGCTGGTATCAAGTGGAGTGCCCCGGGGTTGGTCCTGGGACCAGTTTTGTTCAATGCCTTGATCAGCAACCCGGAAGTTGGGATGGAGCACACCTACAGCAAGTCTGCAGATGACACCAAGCTAGGGGGAGTAGCAGATACATTGGAAAGTAGGGCTAGGATTCAGAGAGACCTCGGCAAATTGGAGGACTGGACCATAGGCGGAGGGAGCAAAAAAGGTTGGGGCGGGGGGGGGGGGGGCTGAGCGTGTGCGCGTGTGCACCCACCTCCACCCACCACGAGATTGCGGGGGGACTGCAGCAGTGAGGCACGGATGCAGGGAACAGAGGCTGAGCCCTGCTGCAGCCCACCCTTTACCTGTGCAAAGATCAGGGGCCCACGTGCAACCCCCACAACCCACCCCTTGGCTCCCCGGTGCTGTGCCAGCTCTGGAGGAGTCTCCAGGCTCCGCCGGGCTTGGGATTGGCGCCTGCTACGCCCGCAAGGCCACCCATTCTCCCACTCCTGGGGCCACTGTCCAGCACCAGTAACTCCTGCCATCCCGCACCAGCTCTGGCCCCACGCTGCCCAGTGGGGCCTGGACTGGGGCCAGCCTCAACTGCACTGCCCAGCTGGAGAGGAAGAAACCCCTGGGACCCTGTGCCTGCCCCGAGTTGTCTAGGGGAAGACCCCGGCGCAGCCTGGCGGCTCCTCTAGAGCCAGCATGGCACCGGGAAGCCGGGGTGGGGTGGGGAGAGGTGGGCCCCTAATCTTTGTGCAGGGCAAGGATGCTGTGCACGCTGCGGGGGAGCTGGGGGAGGGCAGGCACATCCCCCTCTCTCCTGTGCGGCACCCCTGGACGAGCCGCTGGGCTCGGACTGTCCCACAACCTGGGGGGTGGGGGCAGATTGAGAACGGGGCCCCAGCCGAGCCGGTTGTAGGGCGATCCCCGCAGCGCAGGAGGGAGTGGAGCGGGGGTTAATGATTCACCCTGCCCCTACCACACTCTTGATCTTCTGCCCCTACCCCCCAAGCCCGATTAAAAGAAACTTATCTGCCTGTGGCTGGGCCTGCTGTGATCCTGGTTGTGAGTGCCAAGTGTGCAGGGTGTCCGAGTGTGTGCACCCCTCCCCACCGCTGCAGCAGTCTGCGGCTGGGCTGCTCTCCGGCTATATCTGCTGCCCTGCATTTGGGGAGACTGAGCCCTGTTAGCCCTCTCCTTCCACCACCTGTGGACTGGACCAAACGAAATCTCATAGGGCACGTCCCCGCAAGTGGGGACATACATTTCCCCAGGGACAAACAACAGCAGCACATTATGTGCCACTGCTACTTGTCCCCAGAGAGTGCCTGTGTGCTCTGGCGCGCGTCATGTTGCCCCAAGCCAAGTAGTGGAGACGGGGGCAGGCACCTGGGCTGTCCCCCGCAGCCCTACCTGGGGTCCTGGGGGTCTCCAGGGGCTGCAGCCAGAGTGATCTGGCAGCAGGGAGCCTGGCCGGCAGCTGGACTATAGCTCCACCTGACCAGGCTCCGGTTTCGGGTGGCGCCTGCTGCTTTTTTTTTAGACACAGGTTTTTCTGACGCTAGGATCTCCTATTTGAAAGGCAGAACAAACTAAAAATGATCTTTCCTTCTAGAAAGCAACTAGGCAGCAGAAGCAGCCAAGGACCTGAGCCTGCTCTTCATTTTCCTCCCTGTGGATGCCGCACAGATTTTACTTTTGCTTTTGCTCAACTGAAACTTAAGCAGCCAAAACTGCCATTACCATATTCCCTCACTTATAATGTGCACTCCAGTTCCCAGCAGCTGGTTTTATTCTTTCCTGGAAAAGGTGCCTACTGTATGCAAGAAAATACAGTATACCAACAGGCAAGCATGTTTAAGAGACAGACGGAGAAAGTCGATTATCTGGTAAGTCATTTAAGGAGACGGTTTTGTATTCACAAAGCCATCAGCCTGCAGTTGGGATTTGCTTGTCAGCAAGACACGTGTGCATTTTTTATTTACTGGTGCTTTGAGATTTTAAAACATGACGCAATAGCCACTTTAATTTTATTTCTTCGGTTGCTTTTTCTTTTCGTATTTGCTGTGCTGTGCGGTAATTGCAGCGTAGTTTTCAGCACTTCATCCTGCGCAGTTTGATTTTGGCAGGAAAGTTGATTCACCGGAATGAGGGTGACACTAATGATTCTGGATAATCGCTGTTCTGCGCACACACAATACGTGTATTATGCACACATCCGCGACCACGGCAAACAGTTCGACGGGAAGGTGTTAATGGCCACCATCCAATGGGGTTGTGATTTATAAGTAATCAGAAAGCTCGTTAAAGCTGAAGAGAGTGCTCACCAACCTTCATTCAGACAAAACAGAAGGACGAATTAAATGCCCCTTTATGCAGCGAGAGCTGAAACAAGAGAATCACAGGCTCAGGAGGAACCTCGTGGGTTGTCTCATCCAGCCCCCCGCAGCGATGCAGGATGCTCTATTCTTGCAGACAGATACCCATTCAGCCTCGACTCGAAACCCTCCAGAGAAGGAGATTCCACCGCTTCCACGGGCAGCTCGTTCCAGTGTCCCGCCACTTGGAAAGTGAAGAGGTTTTTCTTGAGATCTGATCAAAATGTGCTTGCAAAAGTGCAATCGTGCCCGCCCTGTCGTTGCCTTTTCCACAGACTAACCCTATCTAGTTCCTTTAACTTTTCCAACTCATCACGTTCACTGTACTCTGGACCCGCTCCAGTTTCGCTGCATTAATGCCTTACCTAAAACCAGATGTGGTACTCCAGCTGTGCAAGCCCAGCTTCAGTGCCTGAAACTGGGCATAGTCCTCCAGCAGAGCTCCCGGGGGCACAGGCTCGCTGGTGTTGCAGATCTGGGAAACCACCTCCTTGCTACCTGTTCTCCTGGGTTTAAGGACGCTGGACTTTGGGTACCGTTCTTCCGCCTGACTCCTATCAAATTCTCCTTCTGGTTGGAAAAAACCCAACCCGACACAGCTTTGAATAGCTCTTTCCCACATGGAACAGCTATATATATTGCATATTTGTATACGTGAAGCCACCACCTCCTATACGCAGGCACGTGAACAAATGTATTTGCATGGAGGCAAATAGATGCACCATTCCTAAGACTGCAGCCTAAGGCATCTCAGAGGAGCCTTTACTTTGCACTGCAATATAGATAATGGGTGTTTTCCTCCAGTATTTGTTAAGGAGGGAAACAATTTAATCAAGACAACGTACCGAGCAAAACCCCCAGCAGCTGGCTGGTGTTACCAGGCTTCCAATAAAAGGCAGGTCAACGGCTGGGTTGATTAATAAAGATGTTTAATAAGTATTTGGCATCCCTAAATGCAAAAGTCCAGGCAGGCTTTTTAATGCAAAGCTCCCTCCCACCCTTTCCTCTAGCGCTGTCTTTGCCGTGTTGAACATCAGAAGGAATTAAATTAATCCAGCCACGTGGAAGTTGCTAACAAAGGGGCTAAATTGCAATTCTGTATTGGGTCTATCCTCGGCCAAAAAAAAAAAAAAACCCTAACAAAACCCCACCACATCCCTCCACACTGATAATCAGAGATGAAAACAATCCCGTCATGCTAAGCCTTTTAGAAAGAGGCATGTTTAGAAACGCAGCTTCGGGGCTGGCCCAGATGCTTTGTTCTGCAATGAATTAATAAAAGGACTCCCTTAGGAAAGGTTAGAATTTGGCTGAAATTTTGATTTGCTCCAGGCTATCTGTTAGTATTAGTCTGGAGCTCAGTAGGTAGATGTGTTCCACAGTTTGGCATAATTGTTCCCAAAGCCTTTTCTCCCTCATATTGTGAGCTCTGCAACAGGGCTGGCATAATTTGTCTCCTTGACAGCAAAAGGACATGCTGCTGACGGAAATAAATAGAGGCTATATTTAAAATGGCAGCAGATTTTCATGGTGCTGCGAATGTGTAGCGTGGCGCTAATGGGTTCTGGTTGGCTGTGTCCCCAGTTGGCTGGAAGATTTTTCAGGGAGATAAGACATCAAGTTTATTCCAAGAAGCAGCAGCGAGGGAGGGCGGGGAGGGGGGAGAGAGAGAAAGAACAGAAATACAACCCGCAGGGGACAAAAAAATCACTGTATTCCACATGTTTGTCGGAGGCTGGATCAAAGGTAAGGCACCGTGAATTTCAAACCGAGCGATCGCCTGTGAAACGTCATTAAAAAAAAAAATCACCGCGGCGCCTCGCTTGCATGCAATTACAAAAGAATAGCAACGCCGGCATCGCATTTTCAAGGCCTGGCTTGCAAAATCGAATCGAGTCCCACCCCGATGTCGGTTTGGCAAGTGTATGCTGGGGTGTGGCCGCTGCAGCCGGTCGCTTCTAGGCGCCCGGTGAGCTGATTCCCGTCAGCACGCGGGTGGTTTGATACCGGTGCTTTGCACCTGCCGTTCGGGTTGGGTGCAGAACTGGAGAATGGGCTTATGGGGGAAGGGGAGGGGGACCCTCTTGGCCTCAAGGCGGTAAAAGCTCTCTTAAAAGCCCTTGCAGCCAATGGAGACCTGGGAGCAGGGCCAGGAGGACGGAAGGGCTAGAAATAGAGCATCCCCAATTCACTGCCCGTGATGTGGGCACAGCCCTTATGCAGCATTGTACCTGGACTCCTGGTGGCCCTGGGTGAACTTTTAGTATGGGCCCCCCTTTGCTAGAGATGATGATAACAATAATTGGACAACCGGGAAAAAAAAGTTACCCTTTTCAGACCCTTTTTGTGTCCAGGCCCTGGGTGGCTGCCTAATTCACCCGTGCCTGTGTCCGGGTCTGCCCCTATGGAAAGGTGCTGCAGGTGTAGGGAAGGGCAGGAAGCAACCTTGCTCAGCTCCGCCTGCAGCTGATGAAGAGCCTCGTTGCCTTCCGGATTCCCGGGGGAGAACAAGCTCTCCTGTCAGCGCCGGTAACAGGAGGTTTCGCACACGCCGAAGCCATCGCAAGCCTGGACACTGTAGGGCATAGTTTCCAGCTGTCTAATGAGTCGGGAGGTGATTTCTTTACCACCGGCAGAATCCAGCCACAGTGGACTGAGCTGAGACCAGGCCCTGTGGAAAATCAGCAGCGGCCTTTGGTGCAAGAAGACAACAAAAAAGAAAAGAGCGGCCTGTCTCCCTCGCTTTGGTGCCTGCCGATTATTAAACAAGAGGGAGTGCTAAACCCCCAGCTTGCTTGCCACTGGCTATGCTGCTGAGCTGCTGCTTTCCAAGAGGCCCTAAGGGAGTTAGGAGCCCAGCGGTCATTGCAAGCTAGTGGGATTTGAGAGCATGGCATCTCAGCATCCCAGCTTTTTTGCTTGCCTGATGAGATGCCCTAGTCATGGCAGTCTCGTCAGGTCCTTTTCTTGCGCTTGTGACTCAGCTCAGGGGCTGTCTATGCAGCGGCTGATGGCAGGATGGCAGCTCCTCTAGACACACCTAGGGTGAGGGCAGCGGCCAGCCCCAGGTTGTGCAGCGCTCAGCACGGGCTGCACAACCTGTCTGGGACTGCTGGGATAAAGGCAGGTCATGCCCTCACCCCCCAGGCTGCACATGGCCCTGGCCACCCTTGTGTCCATATCCAGACTAGCTCATTTAAAGCTTGCCTGGGCACATCTACATGCCCCGCAATCGCACCCTGGCACTGCCGTGCAAGCAAGCTCATAGGGTGTCACTGAGTGTGTTTCCAGTCCACCCAGTCTAAAGCCAGAGCACCCCGCTAGCTAGGGCCCTGGACTCAGACACAGAGGATGCTATTGCTACCTCTGCCACTGACTTGCTGTGGGGAGCTCAGTTCACATCTCTGTGTTTCAGGTCAGATTGCCAGGTCCTTAGGGCAGAGACTGCATGGGTGGATCAAGGACTTTGAAAAGGGGGGTGCAGCTGGTGTGGTGCATCATCCCATATAGCACCACACACATTTTTCTACAGGTAAAGAGAAACTAGAAGCTTTACTAATATGCTAGGGGCCTTGGGCTGTCTTATTCTGTTTAAGATCGAAGCAAAAACAGACATAACTTTATTGGAACACACGTTCATTTGCTGTATCACATGTCTAAAAAAAAAATCCATGACAAAGGAGGACATCATCATAAAAAAAAATCATGTTTCTTTAATCCTATAGTCATTGGAATGAAAGGTACATCTCTTTCAGATTCCTAAAAGCAGAATCTGGCCTTCTTGAGCACCTTGCTGGTGCACCCAGTGCTTGGCTGCAGGTTATTTCTACATCTGAGCTCATGTTCAGCTGAGTCAATGTTTCTATGCTTCTAGCTAGGGTTAAAACAGTTTTTAGGGCTATGAAATAGGAGGTAGTTTACTAGGAGCAGTTTGTAGGCAGAACGCTTTTAGAAGAAAGCCGAGCTTGATTAGGAGAACATCAAGACCACAGAAAAAATAGAGAGGTCTGTTAACACCTGCGGACTGAGGAGTTTAAAGAGAGTCAGGTGGATTAAAATGAGCCAGGAAGTCAAGTGATTCTGTCACTGCTGCCTGAATAGAAATGCGGCTGCCACTGCCAAGCCGCTGGTTTTAAATTTTGGCTGGACCAGGAATCAAGGGAAAGGGGAGGCAGCGTGACTGCACCACGGCATCCCCCTGGGTCCACCCCAGTGACTATGCTCAGGGGGTCCTTATCTCAGTGCCTGTAGGCGTTACAGATGATAATAACCATAATCTCCCATCCTTTGCCAGTGAACGGCTGATAATCTTGGGAGCATCCCCTTGACTTTTGCTTTGGAACAAGCTCAGAAGAGACAGCCCCTCAGACTATCCAGGGCTCACTGGGGGTGCTTGTACTGCTGTGGGGACGGCCAGGCAGTGCAGCAGGAGAGCTTGCAGTTTGCAGCTCCTCGTTGCCTGGTGCTTGTCCACAGGTCTGCCTGGCAGGATGCATCTTCCAGACCTACAAGGCAGTTGTGAATCCAGGCCTTGACGTCTCTTTCTCTCTCTCGACATTTCCAGGGCCTTTTTCCGTGTCTGTAACCCAGTGTCTGAAATGCAGGGTTTCTGATGCCCTTCTGAGGGCTGGTTAATGCCCCACCCCAGCAGCGCCCCATCTCTGGCAAGAATCAGGTCCCTCCCCCTCCGCCTCCCAATTTGTGCTCCGTAGTTGAGGTACGAGAAGCTGGAGCTGCGTCCTCGGGGCTGGATTTGCACTCTGATTTGTGTCTGAGGCTCTGACAGCTCATCTGCCACGCTGGAATTGAGCCCGACGTGAAGCCGTGCTCGTCATGGCGAGATGCTGCCAGAGCCTGAGACGGATGTTTTTTGGAGTCGCTCTGAGCACGACCTGTATCACTGGTGGAGTCAAGTTTCTGTCTGCCTATCTGTCTCACACGGGCTTGGGCTCTCTGGGCTTATGATATGCTGCCAAGCACGGTGCTGTGCACCTTGCCTGACTTGCAGAGCCTCATTCCAGCTCCCAAGCACTCGGGAAGAGTGCAGCCTGCAGGGCACAAGTTAGTTATCCTCCCGGTGGGGGAGAAATCCAGTGAACATAGACTTGCAACCTGCATGAGTTTTAAAGCTGGGAAGGACCACGCTGGCGATCTAGTCCAGTGCCCATGCATCTAATCCAGTGCCATGCTTTGGAACAAGCATGTCCAGGCTGGATGGGCACTGCCCGGTCCGTCTGCAGGCTGAATCCAGCTGATGGTCCCAACCTGACCCCCAGGGCAGGTGTGGTGGGGCCCCATCGGGCCATGTGGAGGTGGGGAGGGAAGGGGATGTGGGCTGGCCCTGCAGGAGGAAGGGAGCTGGCTCTGATCCAGCTGCACGGGGGAAGAGAGGTGACCCGGTCCTACAAGGAGAAGGGGGCTCAGCTTGGCCTCAACCCAGCTGTGCAGAGGGAAGAGGCATGGCCTGGCCCCAATCCGGCTATGCAGGGGAGTGGGCCTGGCCCGCCCCCACCTTAAGGAATTTGGAAGTGGGGGATGGTGGCAGTATTGATTGCCACTGCTCCCTGTTGCCAAACTTCCTGGCTTGTGAAGAGCCCTGTGGGCTGGATGCCGTGGCTCCATGGGCCATACCTGGCCCGTGGGCTGGAGGCTGAGCACCCCGATCTAGTCTGACCACTCACAAAACCCAGGCCATAGGCTGCCCTGAAATTATTCTCTACCCCAGTTTGCATATCCAAGGATTACATTGGATCTCCCCAAATTGCAGCACTCCAGTTCACCCAACCTGCTCTGTCCTCATCCAACAGCCTTTCCCGGGATACAGCTCGATAGTCAAGTCGTACTTGGCAGTATGACCTGCATTGTTGATACCTAGATGTGCGATGGTGTATCTGGCCCTATCAAAATGCTTGCTTGCACCCAGATTTCCAGGAGATCCCAGTTTCTCTGTGACAATGGCCTATTGTCACGGGTTTGGGAACCCCACGCCTGAAAGCCCATGCCATGGGGTAGGGCTCCTTTAAATCTTTAAGACCACCTCCTTCTGGCTCCTCCCACTTTCTATATAAAGGCAGCTAAAAGGGAGAGGGAGCAGAACAGGGGAGAGCTGTTGGGGGAAGGAGCAAGGATGGGAAGCTGCCTAGGGAGTGCTGCAGTGGAGGGCAACGGTGCTGGGAAGGGGACCAGGGGCTGCAAGGAGAGGCAGAAGGAAGGCCTGAGAGACAGCAGACTGGAGGTGCAGGGGCAGGGCTGAGAGACTGGGGCAGCTGGGTAGATGTCATATGTGTCATCTGCAGACATCATTAGTAATGACGGCGGGGGGGGGTGTGTGTGTGTTTTCCACGTCACTGATCAAAATGTTAAATGGAAGATGTTAAATCCTGGTGGGACCTCACTAGAAATACACCTACTTGCTGATGGTTCCTCCTCCAGTCACCTGCCTAACCCATTTCACACGTGCCACCACGTTCCTTTTTGAATTGTTCTAATATCTGAATCAAATAGTGTATGGTACCAAGTTAAGTGCCGATGTCTAGTATGTTAGGACTTACTACCTTTATCAACAAAACTTTTAGTATCACTAGAAACGATACCCAGTTAGTCATACAAGCTATCTTCCATATGCCATGTTCATTGATATTTTGCTACTTTTCTTGGATTCTTTTTTAGTGGCTCCATATTAGCTCTGACATCATTTCTTCCCAGGCCTGGCAGGCCTATAATGGCTCAAACCCTGACATTTTGTCTTTTAAATATTGATATAACATTAGTTTTCTTCCAGTTCTTTGGAACTTACCTGTGGTTGCAAGGATATCATTAACATGACATAGAGCTCCTTGGCCAGCTCTTTTAAAACTCTTGGGTGTGAATTAGGTAGACCAGCTGATTTATTAATGTGTAGCCTAACAGCTTCTGTTTAACATCCTCCCTCATCTGGAAGAGATTAAAAGTATTTCATCACCATAAAATAAAACTACTACTTCTGACTCTTTTCCCCCCAGGTACAAAATAGAAATATTTATTTATCTCTTCTCTTATCTGCAGTTAAGGCAGGGAAGAACTGTGGTAGACAAGCTGTCATATTTCAGATGCCTTCTTATATAGAGAAAAGAAATCCTCAGATAAATGTGAAGTGCAGCTGGGGAAGAGAATTTGATTGTCTAAAAATGCTTCATTATAAATGAGCCAAGCCCTTGGCTGGTATATAAGTCAGCAGAGCTTCAGTGTGGAGCTGTGCTGACTTACAGCAACCGGGGGTATAAATTATCTTAGATTTGCATCTGTCAAGGAGCAACGTTTCCAAATGTATGCTACACGGCCTTTCGTTTTCTTAACACTTCCGATATGAAATGCTAGGAGGAGACAATTGTTCCTTTGCCTTCGGTGCCAATGTGCAATGCGAGGACTTATTTTGGGCTGGTTTGTAATGAATTTCATGCATACTTATGAGACACGGAGAAGGCGGGTTCATTCCAGGTCAGCATTAGCACATTTACTTTGCCAGTTGGAGTGCGTGGATAGAAGTCGCACATTTTGAAATAGTTCCAGCGGATCCTAGAGATGATTAACACAGGGAGGGAAGTGGCAGTGTCAAATGTAGTAGTCACCATTGTGACTTAAAAAGCAGGACAGCTTGGCGCCATCTGAAGCTGAGTCAGCAGCCAGGACATCAGGAAATGCATAGATATGCCCAGTTGTAGCAGTCTTTGCTAAGGACAGGAGCTGCGCTGCTTATCGTATGTATGATATGTATGTATGTATGTATGTCGTATGGGCTATCCTACATATGATATGAGCCCAAGGGATCTCAGTGCCCTTAGCTCGGGGGTGCAACTCCTTGGTGCACTGACTTGCTAGGAAGATCACATCATCTTGGCCCTATGGGCTAGGATCCAGTGTAGTCATGTTTTATATGTAATTTAATTATGTTCCCCACCTTACCCCATAGCCCCTCACTTGGGTCTTCTGTATTTCCTTCTGCCTTGAGCCTTGTCACCTGAACTTTAGCATTATCTGGCTCACAGGAGCACTCAGGAGCAACCCTAGTCAGAAACCTACATCCCAGGGTGCTAGGTGCTGTACAAACCCGTGAAGGAAAGACACCCCCTCTGCCCAAACAGCTGACAATTCAAGCATGAGACAAAAGACAACATAGGAATATAGCCTGGTGGATGGAAACAATGAGACCGCGTGGGTCAGCCTGGCAGGCTGTGAAGCTGTGGCTTCACTGTGTCAAGGTTTCCATAGGCTGCACCAGAAAGGGGGGCAGTTGCGCCCTGCTTTGATTCTTGGTTCAGACAAAGTTTCAAACCAGCTGCCTGGCAGCGGCAGCAGGGGTTGAGGGCAGAGCAAGGGGGTAGCTGTGCCACGGCCATCAAGCAGGAGGAGAACCCACCTCTGCCCAGACACGGCAGGATCTGGCCTTCTTGCTTCATGAGCCAAGTAGCCAGTGCCAGCCCTTTCCCATGAAGCGGGGGAAATCCACCGGAGAGGAAAACAACCTTGCCGAAGTTGAACGTGGCCACTCCGGCATCCTTGTCTTGCTGTTGGCTGATGCACAGCTGTTGGCTCTGTGTCAGCATCAGTCTGCAGTTGTGCCTCCCATCTGCCTGATCCCAAAATACTTTGCAAAGAAGAGGAGTCTCTTCCACTTCTCCATATCACCAAGGGAGAATGTGAGGTACAGGGGAGTGCAGGGAAGTGATGCCCAGCACCCCCAGGAGAGCTGAACCTGGCAGGTCCCCGGACTCCCAGCCTGGTGTCCCACCTGTGCCTGTTGCTGCCACCCATCTGCTCTAAGCCTCCTGGAAATGCTGCAAGCTTGTGCAGGCAAACACGGGGAAGGAGGGATCTTAGAAGTGGATAAAGTCATTGAGATCCTCCCAGCCCATCAACAGAATGGCCTGGTCTTCTGGAAACACCACCCCCTCTAATCCTCTGAGGACAGACCTTTGAGACATTTTCTGGTGGGTCAGGGCACCCTTTTCCTCACACTGAAGGTGGTAGTGCTACAAGACCACCTCACACAGGCAGAGCGCATTGGGTGCTGGCAGAGCTGTGGCTGCTGCTGCCTCTTTGTATACCAGTCACCTGGCAGTGGGAGTCCTGGGTTCAAATCCCAGCTCAGGGGATTCCAACCTGCATCTCCCAGGAGAGAGCCTTAACCACCAGGTCAGAGCTGTGGCTGGGCGTAGGCAAGTCCATCCTCTGCCCCTGTGCAGAAAGCAATACGAGAGCCCTGAGGCTTGAAGAAGAGGTCGTGCGAGACTGATGGGGTAGCCCAGAGTAGGGGAAGGCAGGGTCCCAAGGGGGGTGTGTGCGTATCAAATAGCAGCTGAATGAATTACAGGAGCAGTCCTGGAAGTGGGGCCCAGGGCTCCTAGGGAGAGAGCCTTAGATCCCATGCGACAGTCGTGATCCTTCTTGACGCCCCTCCTCCTTTTTTAGCCCCTCATCCTCCACCAACACCCAAGGAACAGAGCAAGCCCACTCACATGTCTGACTCAGGGAAGCCACTGCGGCAGAAGACAGTGTTGGCCCTGGGTCCGGGGTGAGTCCTCCACCCCCTGCGTATGGGGGCACCACGGTCTCTTCCAGCCATGCTACGTGAGGCAGTGCTGCAGATGTGAAACACCAGGGCAAGGCTCGGGGTGGTGTCTGTGCAGAGGGCTGCTGGCAAGCATCTCGGAGTAAGGCCTCTCGGTGTGAGGCCCACTGCCCCATCCACATTTCTTGTTGACCGGCTTAGGAGGTTTCAAGTGCCTGCCTGTCCTTGAGCATCCTAGGAGGAGCCCCCACACTGCACTGAGAGCTGGGGATTGTGGTGAGCATCCGGGGCCCCCAACATGTAGACCCTTTCCTTTCTGACCTGGCCGCACGTGCATCCTTCTGCAGCCTTGGGTGGGTAGGCAGGGTGCTCCCGTCCACCTCTGGACTCAGAACCATAGCAGGGCGTGCAGGCACCCCCGCTGCCCGGCTGCTGGTTTCACGGGTTCCTCAGTAACAGGGACACAAGTCGAATCTCTTCCTGCGTCATTTCCCTGTGATTAACTGTTCCTAGTTTTCCCTCCAGGGTCTTTTCTGTCCTAGATTTCTCTCCCTGAGGACTGGCTGCAGCATCTCCTACGTCTCAGGTGGAGCTGATGAGCCACGCACCTGCCGTGATGACTCAGCACCGCCTCCTCCTGGGGGTGAGTCAGCAAAAGAGCCCTGACCCTCTCCAGCGCCGAGATCTTGCAAACCCTTATGCATGTGCTTCTTTGCAGGTGAGTAGCTTTGTTAATTTTAATGGGACCACTCACACGTATACAGAAACGCTACAAGATCAGGGCCTTCACGCACAAGAAGTTTACAGGTACAATTTAATCTTGCTGCTATGACTCCCTCCCTCCCCTATAATTTTTGCAATTCACTCACTTTGAACAATTAAGACAAAGGAATCCAACTTTACTCGTGCTCATGAAGACCAGAGCACTCTGGATAATGGCATGTGGGTGCCATTTCAATGAAAATGCCCTTTTAATTTCAATTTTTAAAAGCATCAACCATTTGTAGATTCTTCTTTATACCTAAAGTTTCATACCAAAATGCATACATACGACCCCATAAAACTTATTACCAGTACTTTTTGAACAGGCATCCTCTGCTATGAGAAGGTGGATTACAGTAGAAACTGCCTTGATCGATTACTCAAGGGGCCAAGAAAAATCAGTTACTTATAATCTTCCCAACCAAAGCTTAGATAATATAGTAGATAATGGCCCCTAACCCCCGAGACAGCTCCATCTCCTGCTGTTTGTTAGAGAGGGTAAGGTCAAATACAGGCACCTCGTTCTTGGAGTGGGAACTGCTGAGGTTTGTCCTTGGTTCCCAGTGAAGGTCATATCTTAGACCAAGGCAACTCTGTCTCCTGAGAAGATGAGCTGTACCCTCCTTATAATAACTTCCAGTGAACCTGTGGAACAAAACTGTTGATTATGGTGTCTACCCCAGAGCTTTCTATACTAGTAATTACTACTGTATTTGACTGTGGTTGCAACTAGACGCTCTCTGATCCTAATGCTAGGTGCTGTACATACACATCGTTTCATAGTTGTTAGGGTTGGAAGGGACCTGAGCAGATATTGAAAGACATTTCCTGTCCCAAGGATCCTATACACATTCCAATCAAATACAAATTTAACTCCACAGCAAGCACAACACTTCAAAAATATCGTTTTTCCTTTATGAATGAAAACTAAAGTGCTTGTTCCCAGCAGTGGAGCATTTGCCCATGCTGTAATGCATCACCAGGAGCAAGCTCCCAGTGAATGTAGCTGAAACAGCTCCATTACGATGTTTGGAAAAGTGCATTGTGAATGTGAAGAGGGGCTTTTCTCTTTTTTTTCCCCTTTACTTTTTTCTCTGCTTTCCTCTGGCTACATGAATGAAAGGTGCAGCTGTTTGTGCTTGAATGGCGTTCTGCTCACTCTGGGTTTTTTAGCGAACAATGACTCCTAAAAGGTTTTGTTTAAATTTTTTATGCCAGTTACTTATAAAAAATTTAAATAAACGGATCATGCACAGTGTTGGAGAATGCGCCGAGTGGAAAGTACTTTGTGCCACCACTGTAAGGCAGATTCCCGGCTGGAAAGACCATCCAGAATATGTCAGGGCTTCCTTTAGAAGTCCATAAGAAACCAATTTCTTTAGGTTCGTTGAACAGTCCCCGGAGGGTCTCTTCTACTGTAATGGAACCGATATGAACGCATGTATGTATCTGTCTAATCACAGCCTTTCTGTATGCACCCAGCAACAAGATCAACAGGCGCCGAAAGGAATACATTGATAGGAATGCCTCCATCTATCTGCGTGAGTACATTAGAACAAGTGAGCAATAGCCGGCAGTCCCATGTAATAAGTTAATTAAAAGCATCGCAATG
The DNA here is from genome assembly GCA_030014935.1 of Caiman crocodilus. Classification (NCBI taxonomy): domain Eukaryota; kingdom Metazoa; phylum Chordata; order Crocodylia; family Alligatoridae; genus Caiman; species Caiman crocodilus. Next base: position 196,467,440 of record JAGPOW010003316.1, on the reverse strand, counting down.
TGGCATCTGTGTTGGCTCTCCTGAGCACCAGGCCTCGTGGGAAGCTTAGGAGGATGGAAAGTTAGTATTCAGGGATGACTTCCATCCTGGGTTAACCCAATGGGGTTGCACAGCAGTGGCTTTATGAGTTAGGCATGGTTGACCGACCTGGGTTCTGGGCTTGTCTCTGCCGTTGATTTCTCTTGGGCCCAGCCTGGGGAAGTCACTCAGGATGGGATTGTCCAGCCTGATCAACAGTACCCACGCTGCAGCCATTGATAAAACTGCTGTTGATTTCAACTGGGAGAGATTTAAGTCGATTAGGCTCTTAGATGCCTCTATACCAGGGGCTGGCAGCCTTTTGCTGGCCTGGAGTTTGACCTGGCTTTGGCTGCAGGCTAGACGTCTCCAGCCAGGCTGCATTCACCGTCACTGCAGACAGCCAGCCCTTTTAGTGAGGGAATCCCAGATGCAACAGAGCAACAGGCTTTTTTTTTGGAAAGATATAATATATATATATGATCTAGCATAAACTTTTCATCACATACCTTTAAACCACATTAAAAAACTGCGCACGTTACCATAAATGCACCTGCTCCCCTGCGACCCCACCCACCTCCCTTCCAATAACCCCACTGCAAACTCCAAGTCCCAGTCCCGATTTGGGCAGGCTCCACAGCAGTGAGGAAATAGCGCAGGGGTCGGGGAATGGGCACAGCTCTGCTCATTGGTTTCTTCTGCCAGACTGGACCTTTGCAGGTTGGACCGAGCCTCCATAGGTTGCCAACCCCTGCTCTGCAGTGCTCATTGCCATAGTGTCAATGCAGCACACAGTCTTTATCTTCATGATACCTCTATGAATTAAATGCTATTATCCCCATTTCACAGATTGGGGCCCAGGGCAGAGAGAGGTTAAAAGGGTGGCTCAAAGTCACGTAGGTTGTCTACAGCAAGGACTTTGAAACCAAGTCTGTCCACCCAAGGCTGGTCCCCTAACTATGGGGTTAATGCTGAGCACTCTTGTAAATCCCACCCTAGCCCCCTCTATGCCTGTTTTCCCATCTGTAAAATGGGGATGACAGCACTTGCCTTGCTCACAAGGGATGCAATGAACATTAGCCCCTTAGAAATGACAATAAGGAAACTGAAGGCCGGCTTGGACAAGACCAGTTCCTTTCTTTCCCCAGATTTCTCCTGTTTCAGACCATTTATTTCCTGAGTCATCTCTCATCCTTGACAGATGGGACCCAGCATAAAAAAAGGGCAGCGCTTACCTCCTAGTGAAAACATTCATCCCTTTACAGGCAGTGGGGTTAGCTCTTATCCACTTTGCAGGGTCTATGGAACAGTTTGTATATGCAGGGATAATTGCATGTTTACAAGTATACAGGGATAATTCTCGATTCCAACCTACGCACACACAAAATACTTAATCCCAGGCTCATAGAAGGCATTCCCCTCTGTGAATCCAGCAAGGAAAATACCTTACTATCTTCCCTGGGTTTGAGCTACTCACCTGGAGGTGTTTTCATGCACTATCTTGCTTGCATCTGCAACAAAAGTCTGTGTCTGGAAGAAAAAAAAAAAGGAAGGAAGAAGAAAAGGACCCTATATTTTATTCTGATTCGATTTTTCTTTAGGCTTTCCTGAGATTCTCCCAGAAAGTGATTTCATCATAAAGCTTCCTCCCACATCCCAGACTGAACCAATTAACTAAACCAGTAATTTAACTACTGAGCAAGTTGGGCTTGGTGTTACACCCACTTTGCATATGCAGTCTGGCCTGGCTGACCAGCTTGGAAGAGGTCCAGTAGTTTGGAAATTGCTGAGAGCTTGAGACACCCTTGTGCTTGGCACTGACTTCTTCCGTGACCTTGGGCAAGTTGTTTAGCCCTCCTGCACAGTCCCGCCGTTAATGCATTTCCTTACTGCAGGGGGTAGTGAAGCTAAATGTATTAAAGACAGTGAACTATTCCTACAGTATCCAGGCCACAGGAGTCTTTTGAAGTCCTACTCCTTTATCACTCCAGTTTTACACCAGTGTAATGTCACCAGTTTGAACTCAAGCACCAAGAGCTTGTTGCATTGGGGTAAAACTGAAGCAAAGTGCTGGTAAGCATATGCCTGCTGCAACCTGGCGGTGTGATGGTAGCAGAGGATGGACATCCTGTGCTCAGCAGCTTTGATTTAGGAGCAGTGAGGACACAGGTCTCAGTGTAAGCTTTACAAGCCCCCTGGAGAGCTAGCCTGCACATTCAGAGTGCCAGGCCATCCCGAAGGCCATGCCACCAAGTTTTCATCACCACTGTTACCTGAACTACTTAGCTTCTGGCTTGTCAAACCCCTACATCCCCCCTCTTGCCTGTGAGGGTGGCACGCTGTTAACAGCTCCACTATGTTCCTGATCTTATTTAATGAGTCGCGATCTCAGCATTGCCAGCCCTCGGGATGGATCTTTAAGTCAGGATCTTAAAAGTAAAGAACTTGGCTTCAAAATGACAATATTCAAGAAATACAATGTGGGGGCCCATTTCATTTTCTTTCTAATTCTTTTTTTTTCCCTGCCAGCCAGTAAGGTTTGTGCTTTCGAGCTTTTGCGTGCCATCAGAAGACCCGAGCATCTGTCTTAGAAATGAGAATGGAGATTTTAGTTGATAATGAGACCGAGAGCTGGGGCTTTAATGAGCAAACACTAAATACTGTGAGATGTGCCAGAGTGGGGAAGAGAACCGGGGGGGGGGTTGCACTTGAGAGAAACAGGAGTGATGCAAGGACGAATGGAGCAAGATAAATTACAGCCTGGAACGGGTCCCTCATCACTGAAGCTACGTTGGACCTAAATGGTGAGGCTAAACATTGGTGAGATTATTGCTATGAAACGCTGTCCGATAGGACCCCACTCCAGTGTTTGCCTTCTGATTATACTGAGTCCTGTCCCACTTCTGAGAGTGGCATTAGGATGTGAGGGTGGATTAATGCTATGTGACAATGCAACATCAATTAGTTGTGCTCCATCGTTACCAATTATGGACTGGGGGGGTGGGGGGGGGGGCCTGTGCTGAAGCAAATTGTATATAATACACCCTGTCGTGCTAACAGCCAAGGGAGATTCTGCCCAGCACACGAGGTAGGAAACAGCTTCTGGGGCAGAGATCTGAAGAAGTTGCTGTGAAATCCCAGGGAGCCTATTACCATTGTCAAGTCCAAGTTGGGCGTAGATCAATTCCATTTATTGCTTATTTCCCAAGACTGGACTGTGTGCTCAGTGCTGCAGAGAACAGTGGAAAACGTGGTGCGCACCACCAGAAGTTTCCACCGTCGTCCCTGATTTCTCAAGCATTTCCACACCACCCAGTCCTTTGATTGTGCACATATCAGGAATACTTTGATTGCTGTATATGCATCGGGACTCAAATGCCTAATTAGTACAGGGCCAAATTCAACAGGAGGCTTCAGTGGCCCAGCAGGGCAGCCTTTTCCCCGCAGCACCGTCGGGTCGTTCATCCTTCCCCTGCAGTTCTCTCTCCCCACGGGGGCGAGTGCTTTCCAACGGGTTGAAGCGGGTTATAGGCTTCCTGGTGTCAACTGCTGAGTCTAAAGGTGAAATTAGGGCAATGAAAAGAAATTGAACGTAGCCCGCCTCCCCCCGTGAAAGGCAGAAAGAAAAACGCGGCTCCCAAACTCGAATCGTGCCCTCGTTCTTACTTTTAGGAGCGATGGTTTGGACTCAGGCTCGGTGGGGCCCCGGTGTTTGTCCACTAGCCACGTTTTCCCCGTGCGTGACACAAGGATTAGCCGCTCCACGACTATCACGCTCACGTGCCCGCCTCAACCAAGTAGTGGCCACTATTAGCAAGTTAGGAAGAGATGAGTAGAAAGAGTGAGATTTGTATTACGCAGATTGTGGGTCTGCTCCAAGGACCACGTCTTTTTATCGCCTCTGTGGAAGGGGTAGGACAGGCCTGCGGGCAGTGCTGGGGGCTGCTAGGGACTTGGCATCCCAGCGGGGGGGGGTGGTGCAGCTGGGCTCTGGGTGGGTGGGTGGGTGTGTGTGTGTGTGTGTGTGTGAGAGAGAGAGAGAGACTACAGCCCCCAGCATGCCCCGCGCCAGCAGGCGGCCCCAGCCCGCGCCTTGGCACTACAGCTCCCAATATGCCTTGCGGCGCCGGCTGCCAGCCTCCGCACTCGGCGCAGGGACGACTACACCTCCCAGCACGCCTCGCTCTGCCGCCCCCTCGGCACTACAGCTCCCGGCATGCCCCGCGAGCCCCACCGTCCCTCTCCCGCCGGCGTCGCGGTTGGCACTACAATTCCCGTCATGCAGGAGCGCCAGGACTCCAGCTCCCAACGCGCCTTGCGCCCCCCCCCGTCCTTGGAGCTCCCGGGGAAGTCCGGCCGTGCCCCGGGGAAGACTACAACTCCCAGCACGCCTCGCGGGGCACCAGCCGCCAGGCGGCCCCTGGGGTTGGCGCGGGGCACGCCGGGAGCTGTAGTCCTCGTTCGGGCTGTAACGGTCCTGCTGGCGGTCCCCCCCCTCCCCAACCTCGCCGGCCCCTCCCCCTCGCTGGTGCTGCGGGCACAGGCAGGAGCCGCGGAGGAGGCGGGGAGCGCTCAGCCGCCGCGGACACGGGACACGGAGCCGCCGCCGCCGCGCCCGCAGGTCAGAGCGGCCCGGCCCGGCCGGGGGCGCGCGGGGGCGAAGCTCCAGCACGAGCTGTGTGGGGGAGGGGCGCCAAGGGCCTGCTGCGGGGGAGGGGGCTGCTGGGGGGGTAGGAAGTTGGCATGGGGGCAGGGGCTGCTGTGGGGGGTAGGAGACTGGTATGCACATGGGGGGCAGGGGGTTAGTGTGGGA
>JAGPOW010003316.1:196400010-196434433 GCA_030014935.1 Caiman crocodilus | reverse complement strand
AGGCTCTGGCCTCACTTCCAAGGCTAGTTGGGACCCCAGGCCCTCAACTCTGGGCATCCCTCGTGGTGGGCCCCTGGCACTTTAGACCAGTCTAGTCCTAGCCCCAGTATGGACCAGTCGAGGGTACTCTGTCAGGCATCTGAGCTTCTAGCCCCACTTTCTCTTTGGGGTCTGCCCTTGGGTGAGCCACCCGGTTGTAGGAGCTGGGGTTAAGATGCCTCGATCCACCTTTCACTAGGGTGGTAACTGGATTGGCATTTTCTGGGGGCTCCTGCGCCGCTAAGAGCCCCACCAGGCCACCCACTCCAGGCAGGGTGCAGTTTTAGGTCATGTCCAGGACCAGGAGCCTCCTAAACTATTCCCTACAGCTCCTCCCTCACCTCCAGGATGTTCCAAGAAGTCTTTCAGCCAGACAGTGTTGCTGCTTGGCCAGCCAGCAGGGAACTGAACTACTTATATAGGCAGCCAGGATCAAAATGGCTGTTGCAAACTAGCACCTGGTGGCTGCTTGGATCTGGTCTTAAAGTGGCAGGCCTAGTTCTTTGAGTAGATCTGATATCTTTTATTAGACCAACTGAGTAGTTTCTGCAAGTGTGTTCTTAGGCAAATATAGGACCGTGTTACCCAGAAGGTTATACAAGATGATAGCATGTTCTTTCTGGATTTAGGAACTTATCAGTCTTTCTGTTCTTAGCATGCAAGGGAAGTTGTAAGAGGGTCCTGGGCAACAGTTAGTGCTTGAGTTGTTAAATTATGTACATGGTTGTAGACAACAGTAGATGATGGGTTAACCCAAGCATTAGCCTATGCTCCACTGGCCAGCCAACTTGAGTTCAAGGCATCACCTCATTCGAATTAAGGGTTTCTCTGTGTGTGGGCTGAACTCAGGTTAGGGACAACGGGACTCGCGACTCAAATTAACTTTGTGTTGAAGATATGCCCTAAGAAACGTTAAGCCCAGCTAATGACTTACTGTAGTGGAATGGCAGGTCTAATTTACTATTTAAAAGATGACTATTTTACAGGTGCTAAAATCTGCATATGATGACTTTGATTGTCTTGAAATGTACTTTGTTTCATGGGGGAATAATGGGGTGGGTAATGGTTCAAACTGGGGCAAGTTTCTTCTTCTGTTTATGGCTCACATTTATGCTTAAAACATTACTCTCATCCTTGCCGTGGAGACATCATGCCTCAGGATGTACATCGTTTCATGCATCGTGGCCCCTGCCCCTCGGGGAAGTCATGCTGACAAAATGACAAGGGTTTAGTTTGGAAATCCAAATTGGCACAACTAAGGCAAAGTGTCCCAAAGAACAAAATACTCTTGTGAAGCGGGACAAGCTCTCTTTTTGAAGCTAGAGGTCTTAAAATAGCACAGTAACTGGGTGGTTCAAGGGGAGAGGCTTTGGGCATTGATCCCAAGCTGCATCCTTGCACCGTTAATTTGTGCCCAGAGTAGCTTTTGGAAAATGTGCATGCTCTGAATTCTGCAAGGCTCCTTCTGGAAGTTTTGCCCAGAGACCAAAATTTCTGGTTAAGAGTCATATTTCAAAGTGCACTAAAATCCATATGCACATTGTAATTATACTTTAAAGGTATTGTCAGGGGCATTAGCATTAATTAAATAGAGAGAAGATGAAAGACTAGTAAGCACTTAGAGTAATGGAAGCATGACTAATAGTGCACCCGTTTCCTGAACGGTGCTACCAAGTATGTTCAAAGGATAGCAGGTCATTTGCTCAAGAGGTTCCTAATGCCCGTGCTGCCTCCAGCAGTCCAGCGTAGATACCAGATTTTCTTTTGATGCTGCCGTTTCTACCTAGAGAGATGGTAGGATCTCCATCCTTGGAAGCTCTTAAGGCCTGGCTTGACAAAGCCTTGGCTGGGATGATCTAGTTGGGTTGGTCCTGGTTTGAGCAAGGGGTTGGACGAGATGTGACCTCCTGAGTCCCTTCCAGCCCTCATTTTTTATGATTCTGTGATTCTGTTCTAGGGAAAAAGATCAGATCAGTGCCATATCATGAAGTAAGCAAAGGTAGCTGCCATGCTGCCCCCACGGTGCTGTGGCAGGGTGGGGAGCTGGGAGATGAGCACAGATACAGGGGGTGGGAGGAGGGACAAGCTCAGTGCACGCCAGAGATGTACAGTGCAGAGATGGATGAGGCATGAAGAATGGAGCTGTTTGGTCTGTGGCACAATTCCCGGCACTCAGATCATAGCTGGGAGCTGCGAATGGGACATGCTCAGTGTATGTATCAAGTCTACCCATCCTGGAAGGGCTTGTTCTTTTATAGACATAACCAAAGCAGTTCTTTCCGGCCTTTCCTCTCATTCTTGCTGCTCCTTCAGGCTCTCTGCAGTTTATTTACATCTTTCTCAAAACGTGCTACCCAAAACTGGATGTCGTTACTCTATTTGAGGCCTCAGCAGCACTGAGGAGAGGGAAATAATTGCCTCCTGTCTTCCATACGGCTCTCATGCTAATACATCCCAGAATCAGATTTGCTTTTTCACAATTGCATCACGTTGACTCATATTCAGCCTGTAATCCATATAGCCCTCAGATTGTTCTCTTCAGCATTGCTGCCAAGCCAGTTATTTTGCATCTTGTGTTTATGCATTTGATTTCTTCTTGAGTGTGGTACTTTATTGTCTTTATTGAATTTTGTCTTATTGATTTCGAATCATTTCTCCAATTTCTCAAGACCACTTTGAATTCTAATCCTGTTCTCAAAAGCGCTTTCAACCCCTCCCACCTTGAGTCATACACAAATTTTATAAGCGAACTCCCTTTTATTTACCCACGTCGTTAGCAAAAATATTGAATAATGTGGCAGACCCAAGAGAGACCTTTGCAGGATCTCACTTGATGTCTCCCCCACCGTAGACGAGCAAGCCTTTGCTAACTTCTCAGAGTGTAGGTCTGGAGCACGTGTGCACCAGCCTACATTTCATCAAGCTCCTGTTCCCCTTATTTGCTGTTGAGAACGTCGCGTGACGCAGCATTGAAAGCTGCACAGCAGTGAAGACGTATCGCATCTATGGGATCTTGACCACAAAGAACTTTTGTAGATCAAAGCCGGCGCTTTGTGAATTGGCTGTCGAAGGAACGGTGGGTGAGGTGCAGGAGGCAGACTCAATAACCTTCAGCCATTTTCTTTTAGAGTTTAACTGGCCTATAAGCATCACCCTTGGAAGGAGATGTTACAGTTAAGTCAGTAAGGAGGTTCCACAAGTGTTCAGAAGTGTAGCATGGCCAACATCCCAAAGACTAGAGTTGTACCCTTTAATGTGTCTGCAAGTAGAAAAAAATGTTTGCCAGGTTCCCCCTACTCTCTGGACACCCAAAAATGGTTGAGGATGCAATAGAACTTGCCGGTTGGGCACTTGAGTATCAAAAAGTGGGCAAACCCATTCAGTTTACTACATTTAAATTCAGCTAATTCTCATTGAGTCCTTGATATCAGCTGGGAAAGCTGGGAACACCGTTGAGCTCTGATGACAGATGTCAAGAGCTGAGACATTAATTATGCTCATCATAGCTCACTTTAAAGAGGATTGCTTTCTCCCCAAATTTCTTACGTCCAATTTGATGATGAGGAGTAATACGATAGACCTCTGTTGTACCCAGCAAGACTTCTTTCTTCTTGCTGGCTTGGTGTGGTCTGTAAGTCCATAGAAAATGAGGGCTGGAAGGGATCTCAGGAGGTCACAGCTAGTTCAGCCCCCTGCTCCAAGCAGGATGCGCCCCAGCTCGATCATCCCAGCTAAGGTTTGTCTACCTGGGTCTTCGAAACCTCCAAGGATGGAGATGCCACCACTTCTCTGGGTAACCTGTTCCAGTGCTTCTCCACCCTCCTAGTGAGAAAATTCTTCTGGTCGTGGTTTTATTAGCGCAAGTCTCTTTCTGATGAATGACAGGCCCTTTTTGCGGAGAAAAATAATCCGAGTGAGGCCAGCTGTCTCCTGACGATTGTTTTATTGATAAAATTTTAGTTACGTGTATGGGGTATGCTCTGAGAAGAATGCAAACTGAAATAGTTAGCTTGCTCAGTCACTCACGCGTGTGAACACTGTTGTGCTTTTAAGGGATTTATTGATATGAAAAAAATTCTCTGGATCAGCGTTTTGGCAGTTGATCAGTATAAATTTGCTTGTGGAGTAATGAGAGCTGATGAGAGCCAGAGAATGCTACGTCATTTGAATCCTTGTTCGTTTAATTACCTTGGGGCAAGGAAGCTCTGTCGCAAAAAGAATGTGAAAATGATGCGTGTTACTGAAATCTTGAAGTGTTCATATGTAATGTTAAAGGTGAAAAAGATAGCAATGTCTACTGATTAAGGTTTTCTAGCAAGGTCCTCTTTTCAGTAGCAAATAACTTTGCAAGACTTTTTAACCAGTTGCTTCAGGGATGTATTTGGTAGCCGTGTTGCTCTGAGAAGAAAAGAAATGCAAACCTCTAGAAGTTTTGGTTCAGAGATGGCACCTTTACATTAGACCAGCTAAGAAATCGCAAACAAAAATCTTTAAAAATTATCTTACAGTGCTTATTTTTTTTGTGATTTCTTAGTTGGTCTAACAAAAGGTATCATCTCTGAACCAAGCGTTTTAGAGTTTGGCATATATAACCGATTGCTTGAAATTTTTTTCTCTGGTTATTTGGCTCTATGCTATTTTATTTGATTTTATTTTATTTCAACATTTCGACTCAGAGAGACCTGCTGTTTCTCAGAGCAGAGGTAGGGAAAACATATAGTTTGGCCCATCATTGAAAAAACCCCAAGTGTTGCAGCTGTTTCATTGAAAAACTCAAGCCCTTCCATACTGTGCTGCAGAGCTTTGTCAGAGGGGACAGTGGCTTTGCTTTTCTTGTGAAGGTAGGTAGAAATTTGCTCCAGTTGTGAAGCCAGTGAGAGTTGCAAGCTCAGGGACTTGGTAGAGTTGAGTAGCTAAATCCTCCAAAGAGACCATCTGTACTGGGGCTGCTCCAGGACGCGGGCTTCAAAGGCTGTGAAGAACTTTTTCTACAGCTTATTCTCTGAGCAGCCCCTGGACTGGCACCAGACCCAAGGACTGACACTAGGGAGGTGCTCCCCATGCCCCAGAGGAGGAACGCATAGGGGTGATGGGAGTGAGATGGGGCAAAAATGAGCTGTGGGAGGTAGGGACAGGGCAGGAGAGATTTTCCACTGCTGCAACACTTGCCTTTGCCCAGTTGGGAATGGAACTGGGCCAGACTGTTCTGCTCCTGTCTAGCAAATAGCTATGAAATATACTGGCAAAGTGTCTCATTTCCCTCTGGTAGCTGGTCCATATAGCTTTAACAACTTTCTACTCCTATCAGCAACTTCATTGCTCAGCTTAGAGGTCAGTGCTGTTGCTTGAATAGTCCCAGATCTGCCAGGGACCTGCCTGGAGTCAGCATGGTTCCACCCAATGGAATTTGGTTCTTTTCGCATTGCTGTATTTAAGTTTAGAAAATTGCATAAAAAGAGGAAAAACTATGGGGAAAAAAAAGGAGAACTATGAAAGCAAGCACTCTGTAGTTAGGACACATCGGGTGTTCAGTTGCCTGGGTAAACTTAATTTGGCTTTTTTGCGCGGATGCCTTATAGTATGGTTTATAAAGACGTGATCTCTTGCTGTTTTTGGACTCTGTTAAGTGAAAGAGTAGTTAATTCACGATTTCTTTATTCCTCATTGAATAGGCCCAAGGGCTTGTTCACTGCATATAATCCAAATTCTGTATCAGCGCTAAAACTGTTCATCTCCTCTGAAGGTTTCTAGTATCTGAGTGCTTTGCAAACGTGAACTCATCTTCACAGCACTGGTTAGATGAGCCCCCATTTCACAGGCGGAGGATTTTAGGCCCAGCGGGATTAATTACAAAATTGTCCAGTGGAACTGTGACTTTGGGGCACTTGCCTTGAAATGCGTAGGGCCCGACGTTTTCAGAGTGCACCCTACCAGTTGATCTGTGTTGCCGTTGCATGTGCTTTTAATGTACAAACTGCCAAGTTGTCCTTGGGTATGCAGAAAATGAGGAACTGCCTAGGAAGGAGTTTGGATTGAGCGGGTAGCCCAGCATCCCAAAGGAACTCTGTGATAGCCCCAAGGATGGAAGATCATTCCTCCCGGGCAGCAGTCATCTGCCATACACACGAGACCGTCTTGCCTACTTCTGCAACTCCATGCCTCATTTACCGTATACTTCATTTGGCATCAGATGAAGCCAGGCTGTTCCAGACAATAGTCTCCTTCACTGCATAGCCCTGGCTCATTGTCTAGGTACTGAATAAGGCAGGGGGTCTGGTGGGAAAAAAACATGTTGTGTAACTATGGAGCACCATATTCCAAATGCACACCTTTTCATAGATTTCTTTTTAAAAAACAAAATGCCTGCGTCTTACATTTGAGTAAAAACCCCTAGAAGTAAAGCAGCTCTTCTGTGCACCTTGGAGACTGTATCTCTGTGAAGGTGCCTTTATTTGCTGTTTTGTTTTTAAATTGGGAATCAGAAAATAGGGATGCTTAAATTCAGGGGTGTCTGATGTTTGACAGAATACCACCTATCCTAGGTGGTCTTAATTTGGGCATTTCCCAATCTTTGGGTTCCTGAGTTTGCTAGCTTTTGAGTCCCACTCCTGTTTCATCCTGCATCCAGGCCCTGTCCTTGCCCTACACTTTCTGTTCCTATCTCTGCTTTGTCAGGCTCCTATCCGTGTCTTTTTTTCCTGTCTCTCTACTGCTTTCCTTCCCAATCCCCAGCTTTCTTCCTCTTAAGTTGATTCAGCCAGCTTCCTCCTCTTCCTCTTCCTCTACAGGCACCAGTAGGAGCTGGGAGAGACATTGAGAGAACAGGAGTCTCCCTCTTGACTTCCACTGTCTTGTGTCTCATGGGCCCAGGTTACCAGGAGCAGTAATAGGTTTGCTCACCTGAAGGATGCTCATCCATTCTGTAGGTAGGGTGCATATGTGTAGTCTCATCCACGAGTAGGACCTGTGTGGAGGGGGAATGTGATCAGTGCAGACAGAAAATTTGGGGACAACACGCCAAACTGACCGTGTGACAACTGCAAGAACATGGCTTGCAACTTAGCTAAATTTGGGCTCATTTCTTGCCTGCAGCAAAAGGTCAGCCCCTAATGCTGCGGTAACACCCCTTATTTTCAGCCTCCAAAGCATGATGACGTTGGAGTTTCTCGATTAAAGGCATGGCAAGGCAGTTTTAAAAGGAGGAAAAGAAATATCTCCGATTGGAACTGTTTTACTTGAGAGTCTGCAAAATTCAGTTTGGAGCAGACACCAAGCAAAGCCAGTTTTAGCCCGAGCAATTAAAAGTTGCCCAAGTTTATAAGCAACTGAAGCCAAGGAAAGGAAAGTGTCTGATAACTTTAACTAATGGTGTCACTACCTGCTCCATCTTCCGTGTCTACATGCACACTGTTATGTGCAGTCATAATGGATAGCAATAGGCCTTTAATAATGCATTGGAAAATACAAGCTCATTTTTTTTAAGGCTGGGAAATTTGGAGACAGATGTACTTTATGCTTAATGGGAATGTCATTCCATTCTGCAGCTAATGCTCCCTGGTTTGCCTGCTGAAGCATGTAAGATATAGAATATCATTGCAGTGCTAAAGGTTGCGTCTGTAATTCTGTACTGCATCCCCCTTTATGACATTGGCCTTGATGGCCATCATGATGTGTTTAGGAGATGTTGTGCTGACAGTAAATGTAATGGGGTTTCATTTATTTTGGTCAAAATGCTGTAGTCGTGTATAACAGAGACTTACAAATGCAGGCATTTGTGTGTGTCCTTCATTAATTACCCGTTTTTCTGAACTTGGCTGTGCGCATCCATGGACCTGTTGGGATGATCTTGGCATTTTTATTATCTTTTTGTGCTGTGAGATGTTTTGTCTTATACCCAAGAAAACCTTTGATGGCTCTTGGTATTTTAGCTTTATTAGCTAGCAAAATGTCTCCTTTTTTTTTTTTAAACATGTCTTATGGAAATAGTGGCTTTGGCTCTCTTGGAATTTGTAGGAGAGTTTGTGTATCCTGGATAGAAGTTTCACAAAGAAATGAGCACACCTTCCCCATTGTGAAAACCCTGCTTTGATTTGACTAAGAATTAGATGAGCATCTCCCGGTGGCAAGAATTCATAATGGATAAAAAAATATATATATTTTTGTAAACACCTCTCCCATATATAGTAAGAGGGAAAAATAATGCATCAGTGATTGTGGGGGGGAAAGAGAATATTAAAGGAAGCTGGGTTTTTAAACCATAACCAGTTTCCTGCCTTCTTCCTCCTTCCAAAACCACACATGCCTGGAACAGATGCCAACTTTTGTTCACTTGACCTCTTCCTATCTGACTTCACATCTGTTAGTGATCCTGTAACTGTATAGTATTAGGTCAGAGATGGTGAGCATGTAATACTGTCTCAGGGTTTTGGTGTGGTATTAGTTGATTGAAAAAATGGTTTAAAGGGCTGTGCCGTGCATCTGTTTAAAAACAAGATTAAGTGGGTTTACCAATAAAAATAAGTGTTAGTTTAATGGCAAGATGGACTAATACCTTTTTCTTAAAAGCTTATTAATGCAAAAGTGATCACTTAAAGTTGTGCTGAGTATAGTTTGAGAAAAACTGGTAATGATTGCAAATTGTCATCACTTGCAACCACTCTGGTTCACTCTGAGTGTCAGTTGTGTATTTTAATCTTTTTATAACCCACTTAACTGTTGGACATTACAGAGAAATATAAGCCCCTTGAAAGAAGAGAAATCACAAAGAATTCTTTTACCATTGAGTTAATTGAATACAAGTTTGAGTGTGCATATGTTTTTTTAAAGAGAATAAATGATCTATTCAACTATTCCAGACTCTACTTGAGACCTGCACACACCTGTGTTTAGCTTGCAGAGGGCTTTCCTTATTAATTAAGAGCTCCTCACTCCTGTTATTGCTTAATTGGATGCTACAGGAACCTGGTGAAACAATGAAAGTGTCTTAATTGCCTACAAACCAAATGCATGATACTTTACACAGTGTTGTTTCAGGTGACTTGATCCATAGCTAGTTATCGTTTAATAATTGCACCGGTCAGCCAGTTAATGTAGCCTACTTAGTTCAATACATTGTTGATTCAGCATCTTTTTCATCTCTTTTTTCTAGAATTAGTCTACTATGCATTAATGTCACTAAAAAGGCATGTCCCAACAGTAGCACTGGTTACTGAGTATTTAGTTAGTACCTGTTATTACAGGTACTAAACTTAACGTGCAGTACCTACAGCGCATTAATGCACGTGTAGAGGTACCCAGTGAGCACAAAACCAGGGATCTTACTTGATTCCTCACTGAATCTCCTCTGTTCAGTGTTTCGTTCCTTCATGTTGGATCCTACTTTTAGTAGATTGGCTTAGCAGTGCTACTGAATGGTCATGTTAACCAATGGTCACTTTAGTTTCTGATGAAAAATGTGACAGCTGTGCCCTTCAGGCTTTGTTTGATCTCACCTTTGGACTTTGAAATGGTGGCATGACCAAGTGAATAATTGATTTTTTTTTCAGTTTGTGTGGCCATAATTCTGGCAGCTGGTTTCGATAGTATGCATCAGTGTTTCCGTCCACTGACAATACAGTTTGCAGTGAGTGGCTGGTGCTCTGGACCAAACACGGTGGTGCCCCTTTCCTGCAAACTTGACAACAGCTTGGCTTCACTTGAGAACAGGGGATTGGGTTTGCATGGGAACACAGGCACTGTTACGGGACCTCGTACAACGAATGAGTGGCAGTGGGGCGTACAGAATGTGATGGTCCAGGAGGCCTGGGAGATGAGAGTTGGATAGAGAGGGTAAGATCTTTGTAGGAAGAAGCTGTTGACTGTGTGGCTGAGTCCCACAACTAGCCCTATTTGCCCTCCCACTGCCGCCAGGATGTGTTGCACATAAGACACAGCGCAGCTGTGGTCAGCAGGCCGCAGAAAATCTTTAACGTTTTCATCCTCATTAGCCCCTGCCATTTACATTATTTCCTGTCCCAAGTCAGGAGGATTAACTTGTATTTGCAAAGTAGTTTAAAGATGAAAAATCACCATGCGAGTACTTACACCGGAATCTTTTTGCCAGGCAAACTTTATTGCTTTTTTTTTTTTTTTGGTCAATAGGATTACAGTATCACTTGAGAAGGGACGGTGATAGTTGTGATTTATATTTGGATGCTGACTCTTTCTTAAATATCTATTCAGTCAGTAATAAGAAATGTAAGAATGGCCTCTTCTTAACTCCCCTCTGCTTTTTATCAGGCTCAAGAAAGGGTTGTGGGGGAAGTTTCCTTCCTCTTTCCTCTTCCATTCTTGCAGGTATATTCCTTTACCCATCTTTTATTGGCTGCCATCAGACGTACCACCTCCCCATCACCTTTCTGGAGAATGAGTTTTAGTTCTCAGCTAAGCTGGAATTACACTCCCATTGTTGTAATAACGGTCTTGGCTTGACTAGTGTAACCATTTACATTTTAAAATATCTTCCCTCTGCATATGCACCACTTTTCTGAGACCAGGAGGAAGGGAAGCAAACACAGTGCATGTCACCGTGTATAAATAGATCTGCTGAGAGCATAACAAAGGCTGTGTGCTACCGCACAGCAGAGCCAAATATGCACACGAAAAACATCATAACAGATGATCAGGCCTTTCCTAGCTGTGTGAGTGCTGGACAGGGCTGCACGCTGTTAACACAGTGTTGAGGTTGGGACAAAGCGCTCAAGTGTTAGGAAATGCAGGGTCGAGATTCCCATAGTGACATTTAGCTCCGTCCCTTGCTCTGTGTTAAGACCTTTGCACTAAAGCTTTTTTTTTCCCAGTTGGGCACAAGTACAATAATTGGTACTCGAAAAAGCCATGTGCCTGCGGCAAGTAGGAGATATTCCCAGGTGAGGCCTTTCAGCGCCTGTAGTGCCTAAGTTTTCCTTTCACAGTAAAACGAAGGCAGTTTTTTACTTGCAAGCTGAACTTCGCAAATGCGAGGCGGCCAGCTGGGGCTGTCTTCTTGCTTTATCTGATTACAGACAGATCCAGTGCCTCTTCTGCTGCTCAGATCATAAGAAGGTGCTGTGGTAAAAATCTGTAGATTTTGGAGAAGCCAGGGTATGAGCAGTGCTGCCTGAGACCCTGCCCCTGCAGCAGTTTACTAGCAGGGTTGGATTGACCTAAGGCAATGTTTCAATTCACTGATTTTAATCATGACATCAAATGAGCAGGAAACCTTGATTTTGAAAATAAAAGCCTTGGTTTTATGCATACTTTTAACATTAGTTTTTAAAGAGATCCTTGACTCTAACCCTAACATGGTGATTTGCAATTAATGACAGCGTTCTAATAAATCAGAGGTGCCCAACAAGTGGCATGGCCAACCTGTGCGTGTGGCACGTGCAACAGCTTGGGGATGGGACCGGCGATCCAGCAGCAGGTAGGACAGGGAGCAGAAGGCAGAGCAGCAGATCTAGCAGGGAGCACAGGGCAGGAAGCAGAAAGAAGAGCAGCAGATCAGGGAAAGCAAGGGGAGCAGAGCGCAGCACTCAGGGAGAACACAGGGCTAATTGGCCGGCCCCCAGTGTGCTACATCACGTTCTTTGTTTTGCTAAACAGGCGGGCATCCTGCATCTCAACATTTATTTAAGAAATTATGTAGCTTGCGTGCTTGCATTCAGATTCTTCTTTTTTTTTTACATTTTTTATCATGTAGAAAATGGAGGCTAATGCCTTTTATTTACTAGATGACTTTTATTCACGATTCATGTCAAGCTGCATTTGGATAGAAATTGGAATTCAATTTAATACAAAGCCAGCATTTTAAAATCATCTTTATCAGTTAAAACCACTTAGCATGCTTGAAACACAAGAAATATTCTGCACGTTTTGCAAATGTTTTGCAATTATAACTAACTGATTTATTAAACAAAGGAAGCATTAGCCGGAGTTAGTGAATTGATGGATTATTCTTGGCCGCTGTGGACCAGATTTTCAAAGTACTTAGGTGTCTACCGGGATTTTAAAAAAGGCTTCTAACTGGCTTATACATGATTTAAATTCATAGGGTTTTTTGTCTTCCAGTTGTTTTTGGGGCAGGGGACTGTGTTTGCATATTGACTGGAACAATGGCCCCTTGATCTTGGTTTGGCTGTGGCATTATGCAAATAATAATAACGCATTAGAATAATTCATAATGACAAGAGTAGGTGTGTGCACTAATCAGACCTGAACTTGTTCGGCTTGAAAAATAAATACCTGCCCTAGCAAAACCTGTTTGCAAGCGTCATTGTCCTTTTTCAGCTGGAACTTAACTGTATTCTTACTGTTTATTCAACCAAGATTCATCCTTGCAAACTGCGGCACTTCCCAGTGGAGCTAGTGATAGCACTTTAAGCAAGACAAATGTAAGGGGGTTGAGGCAGCTGCCTGTCTTTTTTTTTCTCAATAAAAGATCCAAACATTTTTAAGAGGTGAATAGTCCTCACCTTCTATTCAAGAACAGCCTGAGAAACAAGGTGCAAACTAGGTTCTAGTTTGCTGCATTAACACTGGGAAATCCTAACCACATTCTTCCTAATATGACATATGGGTTTAACATACCAGGTTTTTTATTTCAAATACAGCACATAGATCTCATCACTATGTGACTGTGTAACTATCCGTACCCATTCACCAATTCCTCCAGGCTGGTGGCTCGTCTCTCACATGGAGTCTCCTTTTCCTCTGCGGTATGGACCGGGACTTCAAACAGCGTGACCCACTTGGTTGAACCTCCTTGTTACAGAGATCTTTTTATTGTCACAAAACCTGTCAATGCAATGTTATTTTTAAGATGAATTTGAAATAAAGGCCCCGATTCACCACTGAAATACTCAGGCATCGCAAGGGATTGTAACTGCAGTGATTTGGACCCTGAGTTTGCATGAATGATGCACAACAGAATATTGTTAAATAATTTTACAGGGATAATGAAAATGAAGACCAGCAGTGTTCTCTAGATCATGTAGTCTGACCTGTATACCACAGACCACGAAGTATTATTCAGACTTCCTACAACAAACCTCACCAAACTATTTGTACACAGTATTTCAGACAAATTAAAATGGGTGCCACAGCTAGAGGATAGGAGAGACCTAGGGCACTGCCAGTACAGGAGCAAGGAACTAATTCAGTTGAGAGATGATCCCAGTGGGCAAAGATGAAAACCTGCCAAAGATCCGTGCCAATCCAAATGGGAGAAAAGTATGTCTTGACCCAAGATCTGGTGATCTGTATGACCCTGAGCATATGAGCAAGGATTTTCTGTACCCTCATGGAGCACTAGCTCACTCTGCTTGCTATCCCGTCTCCAGCCTGGGGTCATCTCTAATGATTCAGAGGAAGGCCAAATAACCCCAGAGGCAGAGTTATGTGCTAAGGGTGGAAGAAATCTCTTTGACTCTTTTGAGTTATCACTTAAAATGTAAGATTGGATTATCTTTCTCTCATTGTGGAGCTGGCGTTATAATCACCTTCGGGGCTGCAAAGCAGGTATTAACAGAGGTGTTGAGACCAATATTAGTCCAGCAAAAAGGGATGACCACAACCATTTGCCCATGCCACTGTTAACAGGTCAGAGAGCTTCTCCCAGGAGCTGGATCAGATCTTATTGTGTAAACAAAACAGAAAATCACATGAAAAGGGAGGTGGGGAGGGACCTCAGCAGGTCACATCTAGTCAAGCCCCCTGCCCCAAGCAGGACTATCCCCAACTACATCATCCCAGCCAAGGCTTTGTCTAGCCAGGTCTTAAAAACCTCCAAGGATGGAGACTCAGCCTCTCTGGGTAACCCATTCCAGTGCTTCTGCACTCTCTTAGTGAGACAGTTTTTCCTAATATTCAACTTAAACCTCCCTTGCTGCTACTGGAGACCATTGGATATTTGGTTTCACTTGAAAGCCTCCACACAGTGGTGGGCTCACCACCTCTAAGCTGGTGTGCTGTTTTCTGTCCCATCCTGCTCTAGTTCAGAAGTACCAGAAAGACAGAAGACAGTGTTTTCAGCAGCCATGGAGCAAGCTGGAGACTGACCAAAAGGGCGATGGAGACAGCAGGGCTGCAGGGCAAGAGGAGCGCTCTGCACTAACAAAGTTGTGTGAAGTGCCACAGATGAGGCTCGTGGGTAGGAAGTAGAAAGGAAAGGGTGCTAGCTGGGCAAGGGAGGCTTTGGAGACGGGGAGCAAAATTACCAAGGGGGTTCTGAACTGGAGGGGCAGTACGTGAGGGCCGATTCTTGCTTGAGCAAGGCAGGCAGCAGCATTTTGCATGTGCTGGGCTCTATGGAGCTAGGGCTTGGGATAAGTGCATGTGTATCAGGTGGAGGGACTTTCTCATTCGATCATATTTAACTTCCTTTATACTTGCACATCAAAGCTAACTACAGGGAGGAGAGGAATGGGGCAGGAAACCACGCAGAGCCTGCTCCGTGACTATGGGAGAAAAGTCCAAACCACTGAGATCCACCATGGTGCTCCTTCTGCCCAGGACAGATGAAACCAGAACTGCTGATCAGAGAGAGTGAGCACACTTAAATCAACAAAACCCCACACAGCCTTTTGGGTTGCTTTTACCCATAATTCTAGGAGAAGGGCTTCCCTACTTCAGCTTTTGCTCGAGAAATCTCTACCTTTTATTAGGGTTTTGCAACTACTGAAAAGCAAAGGGCAAATGTGGGCATGCTGCATCTTTGAAGGATGATCTGGCAAGGAACCAGGACTAGAAGGGACCTCCAGGCCATCAAATCCAGCCTTCCGCTTTTGCAGGAAGGCATTTACTCAAAGGCTGCTTAAAATCACACATTTTAACCCTCCTACATTGCACGTACAAGGCATGAAACCAGAGATGCTAAGAACTATGGCAGTGGTGCTTGACATTTTCACCCTGCAGGCCAGGTGAGTGGCGTGGCCAGCTGGCCAGATTAGGCCCTGCACCCTGGGAACTGGACCTGCAGCCCGTCACTATCCCCATATCCTGGGATCAGGCCTGGGTTCCTGCTGCCTCTGCCTGCAGGGCCATGTTCTCCAGCTTTTGGGGCTCCCCATATGTCTGGAAATTTGACAGAGGAGAGTGGTACCACTGCTTATCCGCTGCCAAATGTCTGGACCTGTCCGGAGCCCTGCAGGCCAAGTGACTGCATTGAGGCTAGATATGGCCTGTGGGCCGGAGGATGAGTACCCCTGCTCTACCACAGTGATTCTCAGCCAGGGTGATGTGGCACCCTGGGGTGTCATAAGATCCCCTTTAGGGTGCCAGGCAATACTAGCACTGCTTGGTGTGCAAACACCTATGCATTTCCCAAAACAAACTACAAGATTTCAAATAGGAATCCACAGTGTTAAAACCATTCTGATGTTGTAGGTGTTCTGAGTTCTTTGCAGCACGAGATCTGTTCTGTTATTTTTCTGTAGTCAAAAAATGAGCAAAGACTAAGACCTGGTACTTTATAAGGGGTCCTTGAGTCCAAAAGGGTTGAGAGCCACTGCCCTATAGTGTGCTGCAGGTGAAAGCAGAGGAGATGAGGGCACTGTCAATTAATTGCCTTTGCAGTGGGAGAGAATTCATTGCTTAATATATATGCTTAGAAGATCTAGGAAACAGGCCCATGGTGTACACTGTAGAGGAATGCAAAACCCCTGAAGTCCTTGCCATCCTGACCTAGGGACATGGAGGGGAATTCCTTCCTAACCCCAAATTTGACCCCAAGTCCAAGGAACTACCATGACTTCCAGTTTCCAGGCTGAGTTTGCCAGTGAGAAGAAAACCATCATCAGACGTGTAAACTGATCCTTTTTTTAGATCATTCAAAAATGCTTTTTCAAGCCTTTGCTTAAGGTAAAGGGTAGGGAGAGGGTGCCTGTAGAGGAGGTTGAAGAATGAAAATGAGTAGGCTCTCTAGGCCTTTTGGAGAAAACCTGGCTGCGATGCAAATTTTGAGTCCTGTTGAAAAAAGCCCTTGATGAATCAAGATTTCTGCTCTGACACGGTTTGTCCTTAGTTCTTGGAGTCGGTGTGGGAGGTCAAATAACAAATCCATGGTGGGGGGGTCTATGGCACCAGTCCCATTCAGCAAAATCTACAGAAGGGAAAAACCCTGTGATTGTCTGGAAGGGCACGAAACCTTATTCCCCAGAAGTTCATTCAGCTTTTAAAGGAACCTTCTCGGAAATGGAAGTACTTGAGTGTCTGGGCCCTCACCACAATCCTATCCAATTGTATCTCAAGCTTGCAAAGCACATTTCTTCATGCCAAAAAAGGCAAAACATCCTAATTAGTTACCCATGGTTTGGATGGCTGCATTGTGGTAGCTGGGATGTTTCCCTTTCTGAACTTCTTGCTTTGTTTGAAAGGCTGTGCCCTTTGTGTCTGAGTGAGGCCAGGAAAAGACAATCTGTTTCTCAAGCACAAGTGACCCATTTGCTTTGGCATTTTTGCCACTGTTGATCAGTGGGCTGCAGCTTTTCTAGCGTTCCTTACTCTTTCGTCGGAGGGTGGAGGGGAAAAATGGAAAGCTTCTTGCTGGAATTTGACAACCCCACCATTTGGGCACATGCTGTTGGGTCTTTGTGCCGCATCTTAAATCGTCTTTCCGACATTTACCGTCCTAGAGACTGATCAGTGCTGCTCATTATCGGTTGCGCCCGTGTTTTATTCCAAGGTCTCCATTCCCCTCATTCATCGATTTCTGCTTGACTTTAACTTAGTAATCTGCCCCGAGTGACCAAGATAGGGCAGCACAGATGTTGGCGGTAATCGTGTACCGCCTTTCTTCCATGGTAGGGCTCTGGCTGTTCGTAAGGCAGACCTTCGGTATTGTAGCATTAGGGGTCTGCTGTGTTCAGTGTGGGACTGGTTGTCCTGCCTCTCCCAGGGGTGGAGGTGGGACTTGATTTGCTTGCTGTGTTTTGCTTAATGTTTTCAGAAATTTGTGTGCAAGACACTGAATGAGAATCAACATCTCTCCATTGGTTAGCAGTGGAATAGAGCTGAAATACTAGCAGACGTTTCCCCCAGAAATCGTGAAACCGCACACCGGGGAGACGATAGCCTCTGACTCCTTCTAGCTGTCTGTGTCCTCCTTCAAAACGAAATCTGAAACTGCTCATTCAGTACCTTATTACTAGCTCTTCTTTGTATTTTGCGCTTGTAAATTAAATTTGGGGTAACTGTAATAATCGGAGCATGGCATAATAATAGATAAGCACTCTCGTGCAAGGTAATTTATTTCCCTGAAATGACTCTGTATAATTGGATCCCTACATGTTGGCAATCACCGTTTTAATTATTTCCATTTGCAAACATTTGTGGTGTTTAACATTTTCCCTTTTCAAATTAAAAAAAAAAAGTAGGTTTTTGGGCTCTCATCTTTAACATCTTGCAGAGAGATTTCAAAGGGTGATATTTCAGTAACCTGTAATATTCCTGGCAGTATTTACCTTCTGGCTAAATTCAATATGAACAAAATGGACAAGGGGAAATACCTTCACCTATTCAGGTCATTTTTTTTCATAAGAAAAATAAAACATAGAGGTGGAAAAGGCCTGTTAGATTATCTTGTCCAATTTTGGCGTTCTTCACAGCAGCTGGGCAGAATTCTACTTGTCCAGGGTGAGAGAGAGATCATTCACTTCTTTATTACTTCTGTGCTTGTGGAAAAGCATGCATGAACTTCTATGGGGGCTAGCAGGCTTTATTGACCCATTCCACCAGGAAGATCTTTAATCCCTATTGCTTTGTCTGGTCGTTTTTTCATTACTTGTGAGTAAAATCCCACCGGTAGAACTGTTCAACCTAAATTCTTAATTTTGCTCCATTATTTCTAGTTTTTCAAAAGCCTCTCCACATTTTGGAATAGTGCCTCAGACTACCTTTAACAGTTTGTTTTTGACCTCGGTATTCACCACCTTCAAATACTTACAAAATTCAACTTGCTGTATTCATCTTGTATATTGGGAAATGTTTGTCCTTAAAATTCAAAGAACTTTAATCTCTTCAGAGGCAACCCAGGTCCTTGTGTCCTGGCAAAAGAGCCAAAAAGGGGGTGAATAGGTATAAGTGTAATGTTTTTAATAACTTTTAAATGAGAAAAGAACTAGGCAGGGGTGAGCAAAATGCGGCCCCACTAGGCCATTCTATCTGGCCTGCGGGGCCCCTAAAAAATATAGAAAATTAATATATATCTGCCCCTGGCTGCCTGTCACGTGGCCTTCGATGGCTTGCCAAAACTCAGTAAGTGGCCCTCCGCCTGAAATAATTGCCCGCCCTGAACTAGAGTAAATGGGTAGAGTTTCTGGGTATGGTGCTGTTTGGGTTTGAGATAAATAATAGCAGAATTTCAATAACAAAGAAAATGTAACGAGGAAACAAGCAATCAGGATTCATAGGAGAGACGATATCTTTCATTAGACCAACAAGATTTGTGCAAAAAAAGTTCAAAATTTTGTTTGCAAAAATCTTGTTGTTCCAATAAAAGATATCATCTCTACTATGAGTCCTGATTGCTTTTTTCCTTTAGACCAATATGACTAAGACCTGGATACTTGACACAAGGAATCATTTTACCTCCATGCTTGTTGTCAGGCAGGTAGAGGGTGAGGGAAGATTTTTTCTGAACTTTGTTAGCCTTGAACCACCACCACCACAGCTGTTGGAGCAATAAACAAATCTTGAAATGATTTAAGGCTTATATTTAATTGGAAATACTTTGTATATAATAACTACCAGCAGTCCTCAAACTTAGGACACAACTGGTTCCTGAAAAACCACGTCTTAAATCGAAACGTTGTAACTTGGAACTGGTTTTCTGTTTCCTGTAGGGGGATTGGTTCCTGAACCAAGGCCCGATACCCTGTTTTCACCAAAAATAACCCAGAATTTTGTACTCAATTAATTATAGACAAGTAATATAGCTACATTAATGTATTTATATTGTAAATAGCAATTATATTGATTTGGAAGGACTTCTTTGAGGTGACTTTGCTGGAGTTTTGAAGGGCTCTTGGCTGGAGTCTTCCCTGGAGTCTCGACTGTGGGTTTTTCTGGAGTCTTGTCTGCTGTCTTAAAGAAAGTGTCCAAGGACTTTTGGATAGATGTTTTCCAGGGAGATGGGCGATGCAGCAACTTGTTTGCTGGTGAGGTGTAGTGGCAGATCAAGCGTTGGAAAGTTGAGACTGATG
The DNA here is from genome assembly GCA_030014935.1 of Caiman crocodilus. Taxonomy (NCBI): domain Eukaryota; kingdom Metazoa; phylum Chordata; order Crocodylia; family Alligatoridae; genus Caiman; species Caiman crocodilus. Next base: position 196,415,177 of record JAGPOW010003316.1, on the reverse strand, counting down.
TCAGAAAGTTGAAATAGGGTGTCAGTTTATAAACGTTGTAAGTGCAAAATGTGGTAACTGGAAATGCTGTAAGTCGAGGACTGCTTGTATACTCATTGGTTTATCTGTCATTTTACCATTCTTCTACATTGGCCGTTCAGATGGCCCGTATTTCTAGGTAATGGTAGTTTGTTAATTGTTTATCTTCCCGTCCTTGGAAGAGAAACTAATGAAATGGGCCATACATACCATTTTTATTCTCCACACCAGCCTGGGTTGTAGTTATATACTCATTTCTTTCAGTGACTCCAAATGCTTCTCTATCATTGGAAATGGTGGCAGCTCCATTGTTTGACATATGGCATGAGACTGGTGTGATGCACTAAAGAGGATCCTGTACCTGAATGATAGTGGACTGGGTGCTCAGATCTTTTTAGTTTCTTTAACCAGTATGATTTTATTGAGTGATCTAGCCATAGAGCACGTCCCCTGTTTTGTGCGTGGAGTAAAGGAGTATTGGAGATGGCTGAGAGGAGTAGTTTCCTTGAAGGTTAGGTAAGGTACTCTACAAAAGGAAAAAATTCTTAGTTGAATTTGAATATGCAGAATGAAGTCTGAAACGAGAGAGGTTCTTTTTTTAAATGAGTTGTAATTCTTAATGCTTTCATATATAAAGTATTCTAGTGTTATCAATGGTCATTTCTTTTGTGCTGACTTGAAATGAATGAGTTGAGCTTTGAGTTAAATAACAAGAGTTTACCTGTCTTTTTTTAACCCAAATTTATAATTTTAGACAAAATGAGTTAAAATGGGGGGGCACCCTTTTTTGGCAGGTGCACCAGAAATTATCCCTGCTCTTTCCCCAAGTGCCACTCTGATCTCCTTTCCCTGCCCGGCCTGCTGTTCTGCTTCCTGCCTTACGTTCCCTGCCTGCTCTGCTACTCTGCTTTCTGTTCCCTACTGTATTGCTTGTCCCCTCCCTGATCTGCCTCATGCCGCTCCCGTGCCACTTGTGGCATTGAAGCTACAGGCTGGCCCTCCCTATTCTAAAAGACTCCGTATCAGAGGATGTCCTTGCAAACACACGTATGCATACATGTACACACACACTTATTACGTTTCATAGATGTCATAGGTGTTCGGGGCTGGAAGAGACCTCGGGAGATCATAAGAGTCCAGCCCCCTGCCAGAGGCAGGAAGTCTGCAGAGATCAGATGCTCCCAGCAAGATAAGCATCCAAATTTCTTTTGAATGAGTCCAGAGTAGTCTGTTCCAGACTTTGGACACTCAGACTGTAAAGTGTTTCCTTCTATTGAGTCTGAATTGGCCTTCTAGAGGTTTGTGGCTGTTAGACCTAGTTATCCCTTGGGGAGACCTGATGCACCTTCCCTTATATACTTACAGGCAGCCACCAAGTCCCCCCTGAGCCTTCTCTTCTCCAGGATGAAGAGTCCCATGTCCTTCAGCCTCTCCTTGTAAGGCTTGCTTTCTTGGCCTTTGATCATACGGGTGGCTGTCCTCTGGACTCTCTGACAATAAAAGAATATAAACAGTCCCAAGCAGCAGCCCCTGTTATTTTCTTCTACGCATAATTTACTGACCAGTGCTGTAACCAATACCAGTAATCCCCACCCATCTTTCCTACGTGTCACCCACAGAATCATAGAAAATGAGGGTGGGAAGGGACCGCAGAAGGTCACATCTAGTCCACCCTCCCGCTCAAACCAGAACCAGCCCCAACTACATCGTCCCAGCCAAGGCTTGGTCTACCCTCAGCCTTAAAAACCTCCAAGGATGGAGAGTCCACAACCTCTTTGGGTAACCTGTTCTAGTGTTTTACTACCCTCCTAGTGAGAGTTTTTCTTAATATCCAACTTCAGTATCCTCAACTTTCCTGCAGCTTGAGCCCGTTGCTCATGTCCTGTCATCTGCCCCTACTGAGAACAGCCCAGCTCCATCCACCTTGCAACCCCTCTGCAGGGAGTTGAAGGCTGCTATTCAATCCCCCTCGGTCTTCTCTTCTGCAGACTAAATCAGCCCAGTTCCCTCAGCCTGTCCTCATCAGTCATGGGCTCCAGCCTCCAAACCATTTTCATTGCTGTCTGCTGGACTCTCTCTAACTTATCTGCGTCCTTGCCCCGCTCTCATCCAACTGGCCACGTGTCCTATATCTTCTCAAACTCCTGGGCTTTTAGCACCCAGGTGTGTTCACTGTTCAAAATGAAGTGTGGTCACGTGGCCGACTGCAACGAGAAGGGCTGTACTTAGCAGCAGTCCTGTCACAGGGGTGGTTGGTTTTCATATGATCTAAGCGGTCGGGCGTATTACATGGTTCCTCTTTTTTCTCAGGTGGATGTCAGGTATGTGTCTGTAAGCCGTACCATGTTCAGGCTTGCAGCAAGTTAATTCCTTTTGCAAACAGCACTGAAGTTACACTGCTCTTTTGCCAGTTTGACACAGGAAATCTGCTGGGATCTCAAGTGTAATGCTCTGTCACTGAAGTCTCCTGTCCTTTTTTTAGATTCAGCATGCCATTCTGACGGGTAAAACAGCTTTTTTTATTTATTATTTAAATGAGCTACTTTGTTGCATGGAGCTACTAATTTGATATGAGTTTGGTGCGTTTCTGTACACGTGGGAGTAAAAGGACTCTTTTGCCATTTCGGAGCTGGTGGTTTCTCTCTTTCCTCACGTGATTTATGGAGTGGAGTGACCTGGAGCATCTCCGACACGTTGCTCCTGTCCAGCTGGTGTGTCTGCCTTCCTCCTAGCTCTTCATTTCTTATTTTTAAGTCCCTTTTTGCTCTCCACAGCAGCTGTTACAATTATTTTTGGCCACGTTAGTCATTTAAGGAAAAAGAAAATGGGTGGGAAGAACATTGCAGAGGAAGGAAGTGCTTAGAATACTGGCCCAAATGTTCGTGGTGACGATGGCCAGCTTGGCTCTTCTGTCCGTCTCTGTCTGCTCTCCCCTTAAAGGGGGCAGGATTGCAGCCTGCCAGCGGTGGGGGGTGACATCAAAGCCCTCCTAGTCGTGTTGCTCTCTGGGTTGTCATCTCATAGCTGTCTTAGGCCTTGTGAACAGGCTGAGCTTTGAGCCCACGTGCAGCACCACTGGCTGCAAGCGAGTCTGGGAGTCGCAAACAGAGCCTTGGCCTGAATCGGCAAAGCAGAGCGTGAGAAATCGGTAGGGCCTAGGTGGCTTTACTGCCTTTGAATCGGCTGCATTGGCATCCTTGTTTCCCTCCTTACACCCGCCTTCCTGACTGTAAACTTTTTCATTTCGTCAGCGTATGCACTGGGCACCTCTCCTCTTGTCCGCCAGGTTTGGAGCCAGGCTACAGAAAGAAGATTGATACACATGTTCTGGATTGTCCCCAGTATTTTTTTTTCCTGCCTCCTTTCAAAAGGCAGCAAGAGCTCTGAATCTGGAAACGGCTAACACTCAAGAGGATCAGCCCCCCAAAGGATAAGGCTTCAGAGAGTTCCCTGGGCTCTAGAAACTGTATGAAATGGTGAGTAAAATCCTTTGCATCATAAGCAGGCACGGTTCTTTGGGTAGTTGTGATATCAAAGATCCTGACCTGCCTGTGTCCTTAGAGCAATATGGCAACAACCAAAACCCAGTTTGCATCATAAGAGTGCTCGCTACATGCCTAGACCAGGAGCTGTCACATAAAGGAAGCAAGGTAGCAGTGCAGAAAGAAATCATGATCCTTTTTGCTATATTTCAGCACAGGTGAGGTCACAACTGGAGTCCCGTGTCCAGGTTTGAGCCACCCACTGCAGAAAGCATGTGGGCACATTGGAGAGAGTCCAGTGGAGGGCAATGGAAATGGTTTGAGAACATGATTTGTGAGGAGAGACTGGGGGAACTGGGTTTATCAAGTCTGGAGAAGAGCAGACTGAGTGGGGATTTGATAGCAGCCTTCAACTCCCTGCAGTGGGGTTGCAAAGAGGATGGAGCTGGGCTCGTCTCAGTGGGGGCAGATGACAGGATAAGGAGCAATGGGCTCAAGTTGCAGCAAGGGAAGCTGAGATTAGATATTTGGAAAAAGTTTCTCACTAGGAGGGTAGTAAAACACTGGAACAGGTTACCTAAAGAGGTTGCAGACTCTCCATCCTTGGAGGTTTTGACGACTTGGCTAGACAAAGCCTTGGCTAGGGTGATGTAGTTGGGGCCAGTCCTGCTTTGAACAGGGGTTGGACTAGGTGTGACTTCTAGGTGTCCCTTCCACCCCTCATTTTCTATGATTCTGTGCTTTTCTAGGTGAAACACATTTTTCCCCTTCATGTGAGACACTGTGTCGTGTTATTGAGTCCTTGGCTCTGCCTACAAGGCCAGCTTTTCTTGTCCATGTACCTAGATCTTCTCACAGGCACCATCATACTCTCCTCCTGTTAAAATAAAGCTTTGACATTATCCTCCTTCAGGTCCTTCTTTAAAACTCATCTTTCCTGTAATGGTCTGTATCCACTTGTTTCTCAGAGACAAGGAAGAACATTTTGTGCCTGAAACCTGGTCTAACATCTCACCCAACTATCTAGTTAGTCCAGTAAAAATATTACCAAACAACTCTTGCTTCCGTAAAACACGTGATGAGGCGGCTGTTCATTTTGTGAATTGTTACTATTGTATTGTTTCTTAGCTCTCCTTTTCTCTCTCTCTCTCTCTCTAAATGAGTTCATTTTGTGGGTGTTTTGTGTCTCGGCGTACGCTAAGTCTGGGAAATCTTTGGAGCCATAATGTGCAATGGGGCCCTGATCCAGTATAAATAATAGATGGCTGCATTCTGGGAGCGCTAATCCCCATTAAGAATGTCACTGTCCAGCAGCTCGTGTGCTGTAAGAATTGTTAGACAGGAACTGCTCACCAGAATGAGCTCCCACATCCAAAGTATAAAGGACAAAGCCACTTGATCATCAGTAGAGCCTACTTCACAGAGTAACCTTTCCCTTTCTGTCCTCACAATCCTTCCTCGGGCTCAAAGGGAATTCAGAAAACACTCCTAGGTGAGGGATCTGGGAATAGAAATGGATAAACCCACTGGACAGTAAAAAATCTGGACTCAATACAGACAGCCACTTTATGGCTCATTACAACCTAACAAATGCTGTTATTAATCTCCTTGCACATCACAGGTAATAACTTCCCTTTGTCTTCTCAAATGGTCTCACTTCCACCAACTAGATTGCCTATGCTCATATACCTTTTTGTCCTAGAACTGTCCTTTTTGTCCTGATAACACCTCTTCATGTCTAGTTCACAGCCTCCTCCATCCCCCCAAGTAGACTTTGCAATTAAATGGAGTCTTTTCTCTGCTGTTGAGTTCAGTCTGTCTGCCTCTTTTTTTTTTTTTTCCAATAGACAATATTACAAAATATCCTTGCTTCTGGACTTTTGGCAGTGATGATGATAACTGAATATCCTGGTCTGAAAGTATATTTAAAGTACGTGTTAGCGAAGGAGAAATTCAGAGTTTCAGTTGCTCCGGCCTATTGATCTTGAGAGTCACCAACCAGGTGTGGCTGAAGACCAAGAAGTCTGCTTTGATGCATCTGTCCTGTAGGGTCATTGCAATTTAAGGCCACTGTATAGTCTTTAGAATTGAGTTTCTTCCTTTCTTTAGTGTTTTTAATGATGGGTAGAGCTGGATGTGATTCAAGACTTGATGTTTTGTATGAACCAGCTCATTTTCATCTTGAGTTAAAACTGAACTAAACAGAAGCTTTGTAAAGTTCCACCCATGCTTCTCCAACAAACATAGTGGGTTCCTTTCCCAGCCAAATCATTGCATTTGCTTATGATTGTGTTTACAGGGCTCACTTTTCACTCTGCTTATGAAAGAATTGCTGTTCCTGTGCTTCAGTAGTTTACGGGCTGAGAGCGTAATTAAAATGTTTGTTTGAAAAGCGTTTAATTAGAATCCTTTCTGTAGGCAAACTCTGAGATTGTGGTGGTATTTCATCTATCACCTGGCATCGGAGCATCCAGAAATGATTTGCAGAGATGAGCAATTGTTATCCCCATTTTTCGCATGATGAACTGAGGCAGAGAGAGGGCAAGTTTCAGTGATCAGTGAATGAGTTGGGATTGAGCCCAGCTCTCAAAGGCCACTGGCAGACATGCAGCCCTTGCTCTAACTTGTGGTGCTTTACAAGAATCACCATGAGTTACAACGCCCCCCACCCGTGACCCAACAGACATTTGCCTATTGGTTCAGGGTAGGGGAAACGGGATTGAGCTGCACTTCGGTGCCGACGGAGCCCAAGGAGCCTACCTGTAGCCTCTTTCTCCTAGGCCAGCCTGCTTCCTGTCTGTCCCAGCTCCAATGTTGTGTGCAGGAAGGGAGGGGGAAGCAAGCTGCGAGCTGGGGTTTGCCCAGCCTGAGCTGGATGGGTTTGTTGGGGCGGGGGCACAAGGGACTCCAGTCAATCCTGGCTTCCAGCTCAGGCCAGGCAAGCCCCAGCCTGCAGCTCGCTCCCCTTCCCCTCTCTCCCTTCCCTTTCTGAATATGGCATGGTGGGGGCAGGTTGGGCTTCATAAGCCAAGCCCCGATCTCCCCACAAATTGATCCCAGGGAACAGAAGTTCCCCAAGGCACTCTGAGTGCCTTCATCTGACCCCCCCCCCATTTCATGATCATTAATTTGTCACCTTATCGGCCACTTTTAAAGCACTCTGCACCCATGCACGTGTGTTGCTGCATGACCGTAGAGCACTTTCAGGGGGCCAATGGAGCGACAAATGTAACTTCTGGTTGCGCCCTTAAGTTCTGTTCCTTTGCTTTAACTTTCCTGTATGTATTATTTCTATGGACAATAACCAAGGGGACAGCATTTAGAACTTAGCTAATTTAGAAAGCCCAGAAAATAGCTCTAATAATCTTCTCTCTCCTTTTCTTAAACTATTTTTAATAATATAGACATAGATACTATATATCTAACTATAATAATATAGAAAGGGACAAAGTTTGAAACCTAATTTTAAAGCATAGAAAGAAAAGCTCTAAGTGATGATGTTGAACCGGTGAATGCTACAGCTGATGTTAAAAGCTTACAAAACAAAGCCCCGCCAAGTGTCCCGGGAAGGCTTTTCCAATTCTGCATGGAAGGCTATCATAAATTTTTCTTGTAACCCCTGGTGCAAGCCAGGGAGACTTGGAAAGTGAACTTTTCTTTGTCGGCAGAGCGAAGGTATTACCAGGGAAATGTCCTCCTGGTATTACCCTGATCTCAAAAGTTTATTTTAATTGTGATCACTATAGAAATGGGAATTTGAGTTAGGTGAGTTACAGTAAGCAGACGTCAGTAAAAGCCTGTTTTCCTTTTTGTGTGTATGAAACGCAGAATATTACATGCATTGATGCACTCTCAAGCTGGTGGGGTTTTTTTAGCATCAGATAAACTGATGTGAGCAAAAATATACAGTATTGATTTTTTTTTCTGTGGTTTTTGAAAGGCTGTTAATGCAGCAAGTACCCAAGAGCACTCGTATGTCTGTCTGCACAGTAATCTCTAATAAATTGACTTTTTAAAAACCATTTTTAGTGTGTAGTTTCAGTGACTTGATTTGTGGAAGAGATGATATCTCATGGCATGTAATTACTCATTTTTGGGTTGTATAAAAGGTTGGAGGATGAATTCTTATGCATTATCTGTAACACTCAGCACCCCCCCCCCATTACTCTCACAAGTTTTGCTGCGTGCCTTCCTTTTCCTTGTTGGCTATAGAAGATTGAGGGACAAATTTCTTATTTTGGGAAACAAAATATATACAGCAAACCCATGTAGCCTTTAGTCCTGATTCAGGATATTATCATAAAAGCAGCAATTTACATTCCAGAGGCTTGCTATTTTTCCCCCCTATGGTTACTAAACAGTATAGCAGTTTAATCTTCATAGTATACAGCGTCCTTTTTGTTTGCTTAGATTTCCCTGAATGTAGTTAGTGTTCATATTCTTGGTACATTATTTTTCTCTGTCTTTTGCTGCTGGTATCTGTTGTTAGTGGGTTTTCAGTTCCATATCCCAAAACCTTGGGGTTTTTTCTCATGCATGCCAGGTTTCTCATGATAGCTCTACATTTTCACTCTAAACTGCCCCACCTAATAAGTTAAGCCAAGGAAGAAGTATGGTCTAAAGGCAGATCTATAGATAGGTCTAAAGCAGTGGTTCTCCAATTTTATAGCCTCAAGGCACCTCTCTGCAAGTTTTCAGAGTTTAGCGGCACCCCATTTCAAAACCTAATATAAACATAGTATTGGTTGTAGCCGTGTCAGTCTGAGGACATAGGCAGACACGTTTTTTTGGGTAAATCCAATATCTTTTATTAGACCAACTCAAACAGAAGCTAGAGACACCCGTGAGAGACTGTGGACCTAAGTAGGGAAAAGCAGAAAGGTGCAGGAGTGGCAACATCCTATGAATACAGTACGTATGCATAGTGATAGTTGGTCTAATAAAAGAGATCAGATTTACCCGAAGAACCTTGTCTGCCTATATAAATATACTATGCATATTATAATATAAACAGTGCATCTTTAATGTGTGATTAATTCCGTGCATTACTATATTATGGTATAATATAAAATGTAATATAGTCAACCCTTTAGTCTTCGTCTCCTGGTGCCTGGCCCCATGCGCATTTGCTCCTGGTATGCCACCTGGACTCCCCTATACATGAGTCCAGGGTACTACTGGGGACAGTTTCTGGTCTTAGTTATCCCAGGATTTGCATTATTTCAGGAAAAGAAGGAAAAAACAATATAGTTCCAGACTCAGAATTATTGGGACTAACTCTTGGGTCCACAAGCAGACCTTCCGCTGTCTTAAATCTGGGTATTATGATATTACTTGGGACCTTTTTTTTCCTTCTAGTTGAGGGGCAGTCACTAGCTTGCAAACATCAGTAAAGCTCTGCTGACCCTGATCATTGCCACCCCTCGTAAGGCAGAATGATGAGGAGAAATATTTCCCCAGTGGCTGGGCCATTGAAGATGAGTGATGAGCCTTCAAAATACTGTATTGTCCTAGGTATGCTACACACCTGTGTATAAGATGCATTAGGTCCCCCCCAAAGATATACTGGTAATTGTTTCTTTATGTCTGTGGATAGAGTGGGGGTGGTGGCAGGAAGAAGGAGGGCATGAGGATGTGAGCTGCTACGGGTCCTTCCTTTCTTTCCTGCTGCTCCTCAACCCTTCCACTGATGGCAACTTAAGGCAAGGATCTTGGCTTGTCCTGGGGCCACCTGACATGTAGAGGTGGATTTTGCCACCCCTGCTTTTCCTTACTTAGATCTGCTGTCTCTAGCCTCGTCTCCAAGATACCAGTAATTTTTATTACCCAGTACTTTTCCTTTCACAGCTTCAGTGCATAAGATGCACCTTGTTTTAAGAGTTCCCTTCTGCATGTGGCAGGAGGAGGAGGAAGGACATACCTTCTGCACCAGGACATATAGTAGTCAGTGAGGATATCTGATAGCACTTACCCCTAATGTCCACATCCCCTGCTTTTTCTTACTGAGGTCAGCCGTGACATGGGATATGGTGCAGCCCCAGGAGAACCAGTTTCCTGGGTGCCCAAGTCAAAGAACGGACTTCCTGCCTCTCTCTTTGTCCCCCTCCCTCCAGCTGGTTCCTTCCGGTTCCCCGACCCGCCTCAATGTTGAGGGCTTTAGAGGCAGTCTCAATTTCCCCTTCCAAAATAGCGAGATGATGTGCAGAAAACTCTTTTCATCTGAAAAGGGCTTCTGTGGGAACTGTCATGTAAAATATTTAGACCTAAATGACGTTGGAAATCCTGCTACCTCTCAGTGATTTTGTTGTGCGTGCGTTGGCCAAGTTACACAGACATGTTGGATCACATTGCCAAATGGGAAAGCTACCAGTTAGCAATATTAGGTTAGAAAAAGACCTGGTTTTCTTTTTTTGATGAAGGCTGTTCTGTTTGTTTTGGTCTAATATTGCTCCGAATAGCACATTCAAATAAAAGTAAGTCTGGGGTTGTCCTCCTTTATGTCTTCAGAATAGATATACACTGGAATTAGTTGAAGACCAAAGACAAATTGTACCTTGTGTGTCCTTTTTTGCTCATATTTTCTATTTGGAATCAGATAATTTGTACATTTTTATCCTGCTGCTTTTGGCAGATCCTGAATTGAATTTCTGGAGGTCTTCTCGTATCTTAATCAAGAAGAAGCATTAGTTGTGTGATTTTTGTCAGTTTTCCTCTCATTAAATTGCCTCCTCTTCTCCGTTGCCTGTTGCTTGTGCTCTTCTTTTATCTCCACGTGAACCCCCTCCTCTTCCCCGGATCCTGCCTGTATTGTTGTCTTTGGCTAGCTTTGTTTTTTGTGTATTACTAGTAATGCCTCTCTCTCTCCTTTCCCATTTAGATAGCTTTCCGTGCTGTAGTGGTTCACCTACTTTCAGTGACAACCGCAGTGGAGGAAGTGCCATTGCATTTAGACTTCATTTTGCACTTGAGTTGCTTCACTGGGACACAGCGAAGTCATGTGTGCTGGTAGAGGCGTTATTGTTCTCTTAAAATAGCCGTATGTCAGCAGGCATCCCCTCTAGAGTTTCCAGGATGATGGCAGTAGTCATTTTGTATATGATTTTTTTCCCCCCTTTTTAATTTTCCACTTGGAATGTTGTATTAAAACATTATGGTTCGCATCTCTCTGAATTAAACCCAGCGCTCGCTGCGGAGGTGCCAAGTTTGAGTCCGTAGGGGAGGTGGTAAACAAAACACATTTCCTTTCTGCAGGCGGATCCTCTCTCCCTCTGGAGCGCAGGAAATCATTGCCGTTCAGAGCGTGCGGGGAGAGGGGGAAGAGTTGAACAGCATGGGGGACTTTTTGTTCCCGGTCATTTGGGGTTTTCAGCATTTACTGAAATGCTGATTTTTTTTTTTATTTAATTTTTTTTTTTTTTTTTTTTTACACCGCCGCTCAGGATGTAATGGCTTCCACGGGAGAGACCGGAACATTTGTATGCTGGGCTTTTTATTGTGATGGGCTTTTAGTAGGTCAAGGAAATGCACACGGGGGGCTTTTAAAGTGGGCTATGAAATCATTTTGCTTAGCTTTGTTTTATCACTTCTTAAATAAAGACTCTTTCCCCTCAGGTTGCAGCTTTCAAAGCAGTTGAAGCAGAACAATAATGGCAGCGTTTTTGCCAGCGCCAGCTAATTTCAGATATAGCATTAAGTATATTTAATCCACAGTTGCACAGAGGTGTTAGTTATGGCCATTTTTCCTCCTGGCTTGGTACTAATAATACAGAGACACTAGTGTTAAAAGAGGAGGAGAAGCAATTCATGGAAGTGGAGTATACTTTTTGTTTCAGTAGGTTGGCCATTGCTGCATCTGTCTGCAAAATCCTTGATAAAGGTCTCTCTCTCTCTAGACAGTCCAACAAGACTTTTAGGTTCTCTACACATGCTCTCTGCTGTCCAGAATAACTGTGTTCCTAAAACCCTTTTTTCCCTTTTTCTCGCACCCAGACAGGTTTCTGGATGCCCTTTAATACTTTTCTGGATAAAATGGATGAAGTAGCAGCAACTGTCATAGAAAGGTCTATCATGGCACTTGCCCTTGTACTTTTTGGAGGTGAGCTCTGGATCGTTCACAGAATGTATCCAGCTAAACCAGTCTGTAGGCAAGCGCTCGTGTGTTTCTGGCTAGATTTTCTGCTGGACCCAAGGCTAGTTTACCTAGTACCTCTTGCTTGGTTTAGCCAGACCACACTTCTCTTCTGACAGCTCCCTTTCACTTCTTCCACACAGTCTAGGAAGAGTCGTCTTTTATCTCTCCCTGTTTCTGTCCAGTGGGTTCAGTGTTTGGCAGTCTCCTCCCTACCCCTACAAAAAAACCCTTTCCGATTCTTTACTTTCTTAAGGCAGTAGGGCACGAATGCTTCTGCTTTTTTCATTTCGCACTGGTTTCTACCTGTTGAGTGTGTTCAATTGGTATCTTCTTAAGGCAGAGACCTACTAACTGTTTGACATGCTATGGTAGGCATTGTACCCTGATCATCAACTTCTTGAGTTCTGCTGCCATGAGTATAGTTTTTCTGGTATTGGACACAATATGGCCCAGTCTGTAGACCTAGCAAGGTCTTCCATGGTGTATGATTCCTCCAGGATCAAGCAAATGAGGAGTTATTTCAAGGTATTTTACTACCATTACATGGATCTGAGTGGTTAGAGTTGTCATTTCACCTTCTGATTTTTGTGCAAAGGTGATTTGAACATCTCTAAGTCAACCCGTCCTTCTCTGCAGCTGCAGGGAGGCATTTGGCATGTCTGTTTTTATGTCCTCATTGAGTGTGTTGATGCATCTATGCACCATTTCCACTCATGTGGCCATTAGCAATTTTTGTTAAGTACCTGTATTGTGGCCAGGGAACTTTTACCATGACTTCAGACAGTGAATGGCTGCCTTTAGGCTATAGGAAGGGATGAGGAATTTGGGTGTCATGAGGTCATGATCATTCCATTTAGCTGGTGATCGCTCTCCTGTTATCTAGCAGGCACAGTCAGGCTGTGTAGTTTCAGATATCCTGTAATGTTGTGGCAGCTGTCATTTACCACAGGGCCCAGTTTCTTTGTATGAGCTGATCCTTCCCACACCACCCATGCAAGGTTAGCCACCGCATAGCAGAGTGAGTGCAGTGGTTCTTAGCTTTGTTGGGTTGCCTCCCCTTTTGGAGTGTGCAAGCTTTTCCAAGTCTATTGCTCTGCAGTGCCTGTACACGACATGGGTTTTAATCCTCATTACATTAAATAGGTTTATAAAATTTAAACTTGTTTATTTTTCAGCGTTGCATCAGTGTTTGCACACACAAGGTTTGCAAATGAATTAAACCTGGTCTCTGGCCAGCGCCGCAGGAGAGCGGGACGGTCCAGTGGTGACCCCTGGCCCAGGACCCCCTACACTGGGGCTTCCTGCCGCACGCTCTGTGCCCATGCCAGTGCCTCTGCTGCTGGGAGCTGGCAAACCACACAAGAAAAAAAAAGTGGAAGCAATTTGAAAGCGAAAGCCATTCGAAGAGGTGAGCTACAAAAAAGTTGCAGCCATCTGGTAGACAAAGAAGCTCATTACACATCTTTGAGTTCCTTTGTGTTTGCACGCAATGAATCCATGGATATGATGCTTTAATTCCCAGTGAGCCAAACTAAACTACATCCAAAGAGTTTTAGTTTAATGTGCCAGAAATACTTTTAAAGTGTCTGGAAATCCCTCTTGTGCAAACAGTCTCACAGTTGCAGTGCAAGAAGGGGCAAAAAAATGTGGCATGTACAGAGGCCCCTGGGCACTAACTTTGTCTTTTGTTTTTGCACGTGCATCCTGAAGGAGAGCACCCAGTCTAGTATCACTTTAAGGTGGACAGGAGTCCAGCAATGGACGAATAGTACTGTCTACAAGAAATGCGGAGTTGTTTTTCGGCCAGTCCCCCTAATGCCTGTCCCATCCTGTCTTTAAAGTGAAGGAGTCTAGAAAGAGTTAACCATAACTCGAATAATTTCAGGCTTCATCCTTCCTTTTTATAAAAGCAAACAGTGGATCAAAACCTGCATATGGATTTTTGGAGGGCTTTCTACAACTGGACATCATGTAACATTTCATAGAGATGCAGTGCATTCTACACCCTAATGTGATAACTGGTGGAACACAAAGGTCTTGCGTTGAAAGTCATAAGGGAAACCTCTACTTATATTTTTCCTGCAAAGTCAAATACAAATAACTCTTCTTGAGGGACTGGAGAAAAGGCTAAGGTCTATTTGAGAGAATAAAAGTGCAACATGCAGTCATACATTGAAGCCTTCCAACAGCATGTTGACTTGAAGCTTATGTCAGTGAAACATCAGAGCTTTGCAGACCATTTTTGTGCTCACGCTATAGCAGTCGCATTTAAAATAAATAAGGAACACGTACTGTAGGGAACAACCCTGCACTGATGGGAAGAAAGGGTCAATTAGATGACTTAATAGGACTTTTTTTTCTCCTTCCTTATATTGAATCTATGATTCATATAAATTATGCCAAAGGGAGTTAGTTGTTATTGTATAGCAAAAAAATCTGCAAAACTAAGGGCAAAAATGTATTGCAATATATGAAGTAAAGTGTAGATGTCTTATTATGACTCCTGCATGTATAAACTGGCACAGGGACATTCACATCTACCATGCATCAAGGCAATCATGAGCTGAAACTGCTTCTATATCCTGGGAATGAAAGAATTTAGAAGCAAATAATAGCAGATTGTGCAGGGTGTGCAACAGAGCTGAGCGAGAGAGAACAGCACAGCATTTTGTGAGCTTAGGCAAATTGCTTGGGTGCAGATAGCCAAAAACTGTAGGACTTGGGGGCCTAATTTCTTTTTGTGGATCTGGGTCTTGGTCTCTCTGCCTAAGTTTTTCATGTGCACATTGGGGACAATATAACTTTGTCATAGAAGTGTTAAGAGGATAAATCCGTTAAATATTGATATGCCCCGAGACTTTGGTAAGTGCCATTTATATACCATGTATAGGTACTTCTAGCACTGGGCACTGCCTCTTTCCTGACGCTATTTCAGTTAAAAAAAAAAAAAAAAAATGTTTTTCATATTTTGCTTAAACATGACGTATATTTTACACCAAATCAGTTATGAATGTTACTGGAGAAATATGCATTGAAAGGAAACAATACAAATGAAAGAAAGCGGCCCAAGTGAGAACACTGGAGAGTGGGCGTAGAAAACTCGGCAAAAGTAAATTTTTAGGAGACATCTGAGATCTTTAGTTTTTGCGGAAGACAAGAAAGGCAGTTCCAAGAGCAGGCACTAGCATGCTGGAAAAAGAGAGTAAAATAATAAAATGGGCATTGAGGAGACAGGATGGAGTAGGACTGGTAAGGATGAGAGGAGGATGAAGAATTTAAGCAGGACTGAACTGTTTAAAGTAACATATAATCATTTTAAATGCAGAGAGCCATATATTACAGCCAACATTGACAAACTCAAGTGCACCCTGACATGCTACAAAAACCAAAATGGCATTGCTTAAAATTGGGAGATCATAGTATCTAGGGTCAGAAGAGGCCTAGAGCAGGCCATCTAGTCTGACCCCCCGCCGATGGCAGGAACGAGTGCCAGGGTCACAGGACCCCAGCCAAGTACCTATCTAATCTACTCTTGA
>JAGPOW010003316.1:196381501-196393027 GCA_030014935.1 Caiman crocodilus | reverse complement strand
AAATTGCACCTACCACTGTCTCATGCATCCATTACTTGCATAGTGATAACAAAATAATCAGGTTTTCTGGCAAGATTTCTGCTCTTCCTTGCTGCCTAATATTTATGGCCCAGTTATCCCCCAAATCTAGATGTTTACTCATATTGTTTCCCTTTTATTCATTTTCTGGAGGTACAAACAAGATCATTCCTATCTGTTTTTGAAGATGAGTAGGATGTTTGTGTGTTGTCCCCCCCCCACAATAATATGAAGCTCTTCTCAGTTTATTTTCCGCTTTACAAATTGTCAGTGACAGTAAATTCATTTCCTGGCGTCATTTGCTTTCCCGAGATTAAGGTAATATTTTCTGACTTATTTGTCATGTGGAAATTCACATGTGCTAAGTACTCCCTTTACTCATTTTTGTAGGTGGTGTTATACAATTTGTATTTAATGATTGTCCAAATATTTGGGGTAAAGTTTTGGGGGTGTATTTTTTTTTTTAAAAGAAAATATTTGTGCCTTTGCCATTTGGAGCAGTTTTACCTTCCTGTTTAATAATGGGCATCTCAGAGTTTCATCTGCAAGAGCCAGTTATATAAGCCTTTTTTATTCCTGTAAGCCCTTTAGATGACATTCATTCATTCTGCTTTTTTGTTGCCTTAACGACAGGCGGCATTTTGTGCCTCCCTTTCATTATTATTACGTTTTTAATAGCACATCTTTGAGCAAACCTTCAGAAAGCCACAGTGGCTGCTTGGAGTGTGCCGCCTCATTTTGTCCAGAGGAATTACGATCTCTTAATTAGGAGCAGGGCCCTGGGCTGGTTCCAGACTGCAGGGTTCCTCACGCGCCAGGTTTGGCCTGGGGCAGGGGTGGTGGCAGTGGCAGCAGCAGCAAGGCAAGTGGCAATGGGCCAGGTGTCTGCAGGGCAACCCAGGGCCTTAGATTTTACAGCATGTCTTGCTCCTTGGTTTGCTGGTGGGCTGGCTGAAGTGGCTCCGTGGGGCAGATCCATCCCGTGGGCCATACGTTTGACACCTCTGTCTTGGTGTGCTTTGAATTTAAACTTCTCATGAGATCTTTTCCTATCTCCACCCCTTAGGGTGCAGACAGAAGTCACTTTTGACACATTTCCAAGTGCAATGGGCTTAGCAGTATTTCAGAAGGGGATCCTTTTAGCTATGGGACACATGCATTGGGTGACCCCCCCCCCCGACTCTACCCTGGTTGTGGGGGAGGATGGGGATGGTGCAGAGGCTCATAGCTGGGCACCATCCTCCATGTGCAGAGTCTGGACCCAATTGAGAGCAGGTACTCTCCCCCCTTACCACCAGCAGCTGTCCAGGTCCTCCATGCATAGCCCAGGCCTCGACATTGGCCTTAAGAGCAGGGCAGGAGGTTGCCGGTGGCTATCCTGGGTCACCCTGTGCAGGTGCCCAAGTCCCGACCCTGGTCCTTTTCCCTGGCCCACCCCTCCCCAGCCAATCTCCACCCCAGGCAGGAGGAGCAGTGCTCAGCCCAGCCAGGCCCCGTCTCCAGCCACTGCTTAGGAGCCAGGCTGGACTTTGCAACAGCAGGTCTCTGCCTGCAACAGCTGAATCCGGAACTTTAGTTTCAATTGATGCCGGCCACTTGGGGTGCCAGGACAGCCTACAAAACCCGGGACTGTCCCAGCCAGTCTAGGGCACATGGTCACCCTATACATGCAGCCTCCGTGGTGTCGTCTGGGTGGAACGCTTCCAAACCTCCAGCCAGGGGGCATGACAGGAGGCTTCAGCAACCCTGTGGCCCTGTCCCATCTCTCCCTGTGCTCCCTGAACAGGCTGGGGAGGTAGAAGGGAGGGCAGAGGACATCTGAGTGGAGAGGTAAGCAGGAGCCTGGCAGCAGGAAGGGAGCAGCAGGTGTTCCCTGTTGCTGGGATCTGATGTTCCAGCCCCAATCCCCTGACCTCCCCTCTCCCCGTCTCAGCAGAGTAGAAAGGTCAAGGGGATCGCTGCTGGAGAAACTAGCTTTGGCGGTAGAAGGTTCTCTGGGAGTTGGCAGGGGGGTCTGCCCCTGCTCTCCCCTCTTCTTCCTCCCTCCCTCCCTCCCTCCTATCATGGAGGAGAGCAGAGCCCTGTGGGATTCTGGAGGACCTATGGGTCCCACGTCTCCATGCACATGTAACAAAAAGTAAAACACTTTAAAATAGCACCTTGTTGCAGGAGGGGCTGTTGGATTGCTGCAGCTAATTTTGAACGTTTCAGAGGGCACGCACGTGAGCTGGCCCTTTGATACGTTCCAGTCGTTATTTGTCTTCTCAACCAGAGTGGTTTTTAATTCCGCCTCTGATTACATCTTCATTGTTCTACAAATTAATTCCTCAAAACTTGTCCATATGAAGATGTAATACCCTAGCACGGCTGTATTCTGGGGTTCCAGCCATTATTTATTGGATGAAGCGGTGTGTTGTTACTGGTTCCTAGCTTCCCTATTTTCCTGTTGTCGATATTTATAAGACAATGGGCCAAGACCGTTTCTTCTCTAGTTACTGTTTCTGTTTTCTTTGACACATGTGGGCATGTTGGATTGTGTTAATTACCCTCAGGCTAACGACCCATGGCATTGCTAACTCAAGCTAAAGCATCCTGGGCAAATGAACTACCAACAGACTTGCAGGTTGGGGGTGACCTTGTCGGCAGCACAGCAGCGATCTTGGAGTCATAGTTGACACCAAGATGAACATGAGTTGTCAATGTGGCGAAGTGATCAACAAGGCTAACTGCACTTTATCATGCATTAGGAGGTGCATGACGAACAGGTCGAGGGAGGCGATACTTCCCCTCCAAGCGGCACTGGTCATACCGCAGTTGGAGTACCGCGTCCAGTTTTGGGCGATGCACTTCAAGAGGGATGTGCACAACCTCAAGTGGGTTTCAGAGGAGGACCGTTCATATGGTTGGGGGCCTGCAGGCAAGGCACTATGCGGAGAGATCGAGGGACCTGGATCTCTTCAGCCTTTGCAAGAGAAGGCTGAGAGGTGATCTTGTGGCTGCCTATACATTCATCAGGGGAGGGCAGCAGGGAATAAGAGGTGCCCTGTTTACTAAGGCACCCCCTGGAGTAACTAGGAACAATGGCCACAATTGACGGAGAGCAGATTTAGGTTGGACATTAGAAAGAACTTCTTCACAGTAAGGGTTGCCAGAATCTGGAATGGGCTTCCAAGGGAGGTGGCGCTTTCCCCTACCTGGGGGTCTTCAAGAGGAGACTGGGCAAGCACTTGGCTGGGGTCGTCTGAACCCAGTGCTTTTTCCTGCCCAGGGCAGGGAGTCGGACTCAATGACCTACCGAGGTCCCTTCCAACCCTAACTTCTATAAATTATGTTTAATCTAGGGGCCAGACCTGCACACTGGGTGGATCTCCACTAGTGAAGTAGTCAGCATCACTTCTGGCCCTCTTGGCATAACTGCAGTGCGGTGACCCTGCAAGCAAGCTAATTAAGCACTGTTGAAATGGAGCAGGATGCTGCCTGGCATCACAATTTTCCAAATTTGGGATAAAGTTCTCACTTGGGGACTCTTGGGGATCACCAAGACACAGCCTTGAAACTTGGTTATGTTCCAGAGGATGTGGGATGATTGATCACTTTCTCTTAGCCCCTTTCATCAGGAATGGAGGCAAGACTCTTCACTGGAAGAGAAAGGGTTGGTTGAAGGAAGCTTTAGGGTAGGCTTGAGCTAGATGCCGTTGACATTCCCTGGGATGTGTGAATTGTTATTTTAATGCTCAAGGGAGAGTAACCTGCTTACAGGGAGCCTACAGTCAGGTCTGAAGGACTCCCTGAAATTAGACTTCAGCAATCCAAACCAAGCCTATACACAGGGATGTGTGGGATTTGTCTCTCTTGGGTTGGCTTTTCGGGTGTTTCCAACAAAATCCTATCATTTGGTTATGTAGCTTCCCTTTACCATAAGTCCCTTATTCTCTTTTCGGTCTTGGATTTAATTGTTCGATGGGTAGAATGAAAGCTATATATCGAGGTTTGGATTTTTTCAGGGAGTAAGAGGAGTTAGACACCCAACACCTACTGATGCCATTGAATTGGATTTCAGGTCCTAACATTTGTTTAGGCTCCTTTGCAAATCCCAGCCTTAGTAAGTCCCAGTTTTAGTAAGCGTTATCTTGTGTGTAGGAGAAAATGTCACTTCTGTGTCTCAAGCGGTACAGAAGACCTTAAAGAAAGAGAATTTATGAGCAGGAGGAGTTCTGGCTTCGGGTCCATCCTAATAAAAAGAGCGTTCACAGTTAGGTATTTGAATTCTTTAGTGTGTTAGACAGTCAGTGAATGCTTATTTTCATTTGGTGACTAGTTGTTGAGTGTACTTCCTTGAATCTAATTATGCTAGCACTACATTATCATTATAGCAATCATGAACCTAGCAATGCAGGGTTTTTTTTTATCTTTATGTTCTAATTTATTTTTAATCTATTTTATAGTCCCTTTACCCAGTCCCTGCTATCACAGTCTAATTTTGTAGAAAGGAGGACAAAAAAGAATTGAGAGGAAAGGGAGATTATTATGAAAAAGTAATTGCAACCATAAGACCATCGTAGCACAGCGACTCCCAAAACAAAGGAAAGGAACTTGGTCTTGGCTCTGAGAAGGGAGGGATACAATTCAAAGCACTAATATTGCTACAGTATATGAGGTGGTACATTTATTAAAGAACCCCAGCCCACAAAGAAGTCACAGATTGAGGTGACAGCTTTTATTTCCTAACCGGGTGGCTTCAAGAATTGCACGTGATAAGGAAATGTGAAATGATTTGGGTTTCTGCTCGCTGGAAAAAGGGAGATTCGATCTGTAGCACAATGCTGGAATTTTTTGTTAGGATTTCTTGCTGAAGTCAATAAAGGTAAATTGTCTAAAAATAAAGCAGGGGCCATCATGTAATAATTAGGAAAGTTGGAATAACTGGAAGTTTGGGCAAATATACCGTACAGGGTAGTACTGTAACTAAGGGGCACGCGGCAGGGGCAGGAGGTGGGGGTCGCTCAAAAATAGCTGTGACCGTAGAGGTGGCTCATTGTGCTGGTACAATCGATACCGTGATAGTTGGCACCACCCAGGGTGCAGGAGCGCCTCGCTACGCCTCGGCTTCACAGAAACTAGGGAATACTTGGAATCAGTTAGTGGGCTACGTTCCTGGAGCAGAGGGCAACTTTGCTTCTGGAAAGGTCACTGACGGTGCCGCAGAGAATAGAAAGTAATCATCATCCTCATGAAAAGTCGAGGTTTGAAAGCAAGCAGGTTAGTTTTACAGCACAGGTCGCTGGAAAAACCCGGTGCACGTGCAGAGTGGGTGGGAATTTGTAGGGAGCAAAAGGAAGGGAACGTGTAGCTGGGGTTTTTTTTTAAACCCTTTTAGATCTGGTTTTACGCCTAGCTGCCAAATCAAGACTGCTGGAGGATGACGAAGGCTACTTTCTTGAGCAAAGGCCTAAATAACTGGGTTGTGTGACCAAGGCAGTAGCAGTGGGTGGGTAGCAGCTGCCTTTCTTGACCCTGTTGGAGATGGGTGCTTGAGGCTGGTGTCCTGGTTTAGAAGCTCCTTACAGTACTGCTCTTGAGAGCCAGCTTCTTTCTTTGCTCTGAGACTAGGCGGTGTTACTCGCTCTAGGACCTGCTTGGTATGGGGTGAACAGATGCGTCACAAAGAAGCCCTAAGACTCCATCTCTGTGTTTCATCAGGTATTTTAGCTTTTTTGGAAAAAATAAAATGACCTTGCTTGCACGCACCTCTTGGGACAGAGAGTTCAGTGCTCACAGAGCCTGACATCCTTCCCAGTGCTGTGGAACAGGTTTTCTTCCCACCACCCCTTCCCTCTCAAGAAAAATCCCCCCTTCTATAAGCTACATTTTGAGCAGCTCTAGCTAATGCTGTTTTATCATCCCAGAGGGGTCAAGGACTTAGCAGAAACCGTGAAATAGATCTTTTGCCTTAAAGAGCACTGAAAATGCAGACATTGAGCCAGCGCGTACTGTCCTGTGATGGACCTCTGTGTGGGAAGCACAGGTAGGAAGGAAACAGGTGGCGATGGCGCCTTTGGGACTTGCTCTTGAGCTGAGCCTGTGGAGAAAATGGGATAAGAAAGCAAGAGCAGCCTTTCAAAAACAAAGCAAAACCGAACAAAAAGCCTTCTTTGGAGAAGGCAGTGGGGCCCCTGTGCTGAGGGTTTTCTGCTCATAGCTTAGCCCCCCATGAGCAGATGTCATATTCAGCCTCCCCTACAGATGTCAACTATTAACAGCAGCAAGGGGAGGAGCGAAAGAAGCATGTAAGAGAAAAAGGACCCTCTGCTCCATCCTCTTCAGAGAAAACAATATGACTAATTTTGATTTGTGTGTTCGAGCAATTAGGCCGCATCCAGATGAGCACGGCCATGCGGTATGCACATATGCACATGTGCAGTATGCACATATTGCATGTTGAGTTCTCTGCACTGCAAGGGAGCAGTGTGGAGGGGGTTGGTTTTTTGATTCCTGGATATCCAGGGGTCAAAAAAAACCTGTGGGGAAAAAAGGTGGAGCGGCGCATGCGATGGCAGCACACACCTCGTTAGGCGAAGCCGCGCTCTGCTACCAGCCAGGCTCCGTGCATCTGGATCTCTACTGTTGCAGCCCTAGGAGGCTCTTGGGACCCCAGGTAAGGCTTCCCTACCCACCCAGGGCAACTTGTTGCACGCCAGAGGGCACGGGGCACAGGCATTCCTTGGGGACAGTGAGCAGCGGTACAAGATGCACTGGAACCTAATGTCCTTGCACATCTGGACGCGGCCTTAATGGTTTTTTTGCTTCTTGGACTCTTCAGAGTCAAGCTTCACATCTTTCTAAAGGGGGTGAGAAGTCCTTTCTCCAGGTGCCTGCCCTAACATTTCTAGCATGCTTCTGGCTGGTACCGACAATGCAGTGTTAAAACATATTCAATCAAAAATATCATGCTTGTTGATGGATGAAATAGTCTTCATCAGAGCCTTTACGGTTCCTCGAAGCATTATGCTTCCAATTATGGTAAAATACAAAAAAGTGTATCT
The DNA here is from genome assembly GCA_030014935.1 of Caiman crocodilus. Classification (NCBI taxonomy): domain Eukaryota; kingdom Metazoa; phylum Chordata; order Crocodylia; family Alligatoridae; genus Caiman; species Caiman crocodilus. Next base: position 196,385,966 of record JAGPOW010003316.1, on the reverse strand, counting down.
TTTTTGCTCATGTTTGTCACTTCAGGTGCCTGGAGGATTCCCGAGAGGTCTCCACTGCTTTGTCTAATGCAATGCAAGTCCGTTCAGAAGAGCAGTCTTGTCAGACTCTCCACCATGGGGCACATTAAGCAAACCTTCCCTCTCACATTCAATTAAACATTTCTCCTAAATAACTTCTCCAGGACAACTCCTATCTACCTGATGGAGTGTTCTTAAAGCACGATGCATGCTTAAACAGGGTGATTATTATCGTAACACGAGTGAAAACAGAGCAGCAAGGTTTTGATTTCTTTCAATTTTAAAGATATAAATTGCCTACTAGTCTTATCTCCCAAAATGATTTTTTTTCAGAGGTTTTGGAAGTCTCCTAGCCTTCAAGGCAGTTGCACTGTGTGCCTTGCTTATGATCTCTGGCTTTTGGTGCATCCACATCTGCATTAGGCAGGTAGGCTGTGCTTTCTTCTAGTTGGTATAACTGGATCAGTAGGCTTTTGCTATGTCAGTCATCCTCTTGATCATCATTGTTAAGCTGGCTTGCAGTGTAGACCCAGTCCTCTTTGCCTTACTTGCGGAGGGGTTAGAGGGAGGATAAGTTGTTGGTGGTTGGAGCTTGTAAGGAGTAGAATGGAGGTACGGCGGTGTTTAAGGGCGAAGCTGACTGGTAGGGAGGAGTAGGAGCAGGATGTGGCTTCGTGATCAGTGACTGGATCAAGTTTGACGTGCTCAGGGGTGACCCAAGATGATTCTAGCATCACTTATTCTGAATAGGCTTGCCTGGAGCAAGGCAGCATTGGGCAAGATTAGAAAGGAGGAAACTGTAGCATTGTAGATGTGAAATGATTGGAGCGGTGATGTGAAATGATAAGGGTTTGGATGAGACAGCCGGTTGTGTGGACAGAAGAAAGACTGGGTGTTAGAGATGCATAAAAAAAGATGGCAAGACATAGAAATGGCCTCTCTACAGGGCTCTGCTGAAGGGTAGATGACCCCCCGGGTCACGGGCCTGAGTGACTTGGCAGGGTGGTGGCATTGTCTGTAAGGATAGACACTGTGAGGACAGGGGTCAGTTTGGTGCGTGGATGGGGAGACTTAAAAGCTTGCTTTGGACCATTTGAGTATAAAATAAGTGGGCATTCACAAAGAGATTGGAAAGATGGGTCACGCCTGGATGAAGGGGAGAGCTCATCAGTGGAGACTGATTTTGTGAATCACCAGTATGAGATGGCACTTAGAGCTGTGCTTGTAAAGGAGCCCTGAGGAACGGCCACTGAAAAGAAGTGGGAGGGAGAGGGCATCTCCCCAAATAACCCATTAAAAGAACAGCCAAAAAGAGCCAGGCCAGGGCAGGACCGAATGCAAAAGCAGACTGAAGACCACATTTCAAGGAGAGGGAATGACTGACAGCATTGAAAGCCACGGAGATGCCCAGGAGAGAAGGGTGGAATGGAGTCGCTTTGATTTGGCTTGGAGAGAAATGAGAGCCGCTGCAGTTGAGTGGAAAGGCAGAGGCCGGGTGGGAGCGATGAGAATGGACGCGGAGGACAGGAGCAGGTGGGATTCCCAGCAGTGCCCATGTGAAGAGTTACTGAAGAGCAGCTGTCCTCTCCTCATTTGCATCTTTTTAATGTTTGTTTACGGCTTCTTCATTAGTGAACAACTGACTCGACTCGTTTCCTTTATAAATTAAAACACAATACCCTGGAGTACAGCTTTATGACTTAGTGTTGCTGGTTTCTGGAATAAAAGTTTCACCAGTAGGTTGAACTTTGCAGTCTGAAGCCTAGAGCTATTAATGAAAGATGTTGGATACTGCAAGGATTTCTGCTCATCTGCTCCTTCCTCATAGTGAGTTTTTTCTTCTTTTTTGCCTTTTCTATCTTCTTTCCATTCATTTTTTTTCTATATGCCTATTCTCTTGCCCCTCTCCACCCTGAGAAAGCATAGTCTCTTCACCAGAAAAACCCAGTTTATCTCTTCTTACCTCTTATAGATGTACCCAGTCAACATCTATGAGAAAACACCTGCCTTTTGTTTAGCTCATCATTACTCAAAAGCTAAGTCCAAAAGCTCTCTTTGAAGAGATCACACCTTTTCTGTAGCAAAACTGAAGGTAAAAAGCATAAGCAAGAAACTGGACAGGTGTAATTCCTACAGATATGGATGATGCAGATGCAGGAAAGGAGAGTGCCCAAGGCGGTGGCCAATCTTGTGGGCAAGGCACAAGCTGGAAGGGCCGAGTGACTGTCACTGTGCAGGGCTTGGGCTGGAAACATCTCCCAGTGGAAGGAGCCCAAGTCTGGGGGAAGAGATACAATAGCAAGGTGCCCTTTTCTTGTGTGGGATTGCAGGGAGATAAATGGAATGAACTTTTATCATAATTCAAAGCAGAAAGCATTGGGTTGGGCAGGAAGTTTTCAAGCCCTATCCAACGAGGGGATAGCAGGCAGGCAGAGCCAGTGATGACGTTCATCTTATCCAGTTGGTGAATTTAGGGATTGAGAATCCCTTTGCCAGCTAATCGGCACACGGAGCACGGTTATACACGTACTGGGACTGCGGAGGAGCTGTGTTCAGGGCAGATCTGGGGTGCACTTGCACCCTGCTTTGATTCCCGGTTCATCCAAAGTTTCAAGCCAATTTCCTGGCAGTGGTGGCAGCTTTTCTAGTCAGGCAGCAGAGATGGAGTCAATTGACTTAATGGCTCGTTACAAATTGCTCGATTCCTTCTAAACTCTTCATTTGACAGGTATTAATGACCCTCTTTCCTTTTAAATGGTCTTTAATGGTTCCACTACTCCAGCTACCCTTACTTCTGCTCTCTGTTAGCTGCTCCTAGTCCTGCAGCTCCCATTTCACAGTCCTGCAGACTGTTTTGGGGTTTTTTTTAAACTCTGTCTAAAAACATTAACTTGGGTCTTGAAATATTAACTCAGGTGAACACTAGCTCAAGGGTGAAAATCACTTCCAATGAGGCATTGGAGGCACTGTCCTGATGCTCAAGAAGGCTTGGTTTTGTTTTATGAATCTGAACAAGAGATGTACTCGTAACTATAATGACTCCAGGACTAATGAAACAACATCTTGAGATTTATTTTTGCCAGCTATGTTGTGTTTTTATGTATAATATATGATATAGCAAATTAGTGCACATTCCAGTAAGGTTTTTCTGGGGGTCTTTTTTTGCTAAAATCTTGAATTGAATAATCTAGCTCTAGGCCTGTACTTATTAGCGAATCTCCTGGTCTCTTTTTAACTGGACAAAAACGTGTGCTGTGTTATATGGGATGATGCACCACACCATCTGCATCCTCCTTTTCAAAATCCTTGATCGTCCCCGGCTGTGTTTATTCGTTGCTGTTGACTTTTTTCAGCCCCAGAAGAACAACTGCTCTGACGCTTGGACCCGAAGCAAGTTTAGCTGTCAGACTGTCTTTGAAACAGCAGTTGACAAAGACCTCCCTTTCTGTATGTAGGACCAGGAAGACAGGGCAGTGGAAAGGCTCGCTTGGCTACACGATCACACGGCTTTTCTGGACGGCTGACTCTTCAGCCCGCTCCTTGCAGTGCTTTTCAGCCGGCTGGTCTGCGGGAGGATGGGAGCACCGTAAGCTGATTTTGTTCTGCTTATTTTTATTTTTTGTTCTTTCCTTTTCCTGTGCCTAAACAGCCTCAGCTCTCCCTCCTCCTCTTCTCCCCCATCACAAAAGTAAGTCATTTTTCTACTTTCAAGAAGTGTTGCTGAAGCTCTTGGAACTGAAACCACAGCATAAGTTGTCTTGATAAATGATTGTGTGCATTCATGAAAGGAAGCTAAAATGAGGCTGTGTTATATTTGGTAGCTCTTGAAGCGGTCAGGCTGCTCTGAGTACAGAGTGTGCCCGGAGAGAGAGAGAGAAATGCTGCAGCGTTGCAGAGTTTGATGTGATGAAATTTGCCACGTCCATTGTTTCTGCTGGAATTCGCTCAGAAATTGCGGTATCTCCCGGGGATTACATGTGTTAGCATTGGAGGATTCTTTAGGACTGTGAACCAGAGGCTTGTGAATAACGGATAAGAAACTCTAATATTAAAACATGGGTGACCTGCAAGCAACAGATATGCATATTATAAGGCACAATGCAGCAGCACAATACACTTCCAGGAGGCTGATCTATTCGAAAACCATTTCCATTGTGTGAAGGGCACTCGACATAACAATGTTAATGGTGTTTGGATATTTGAATGAAAGCGAGCCTGCGGCTTGACTCGCTTCCAAAGGCCTGGTACAGAATATCGTGCGCGCGCCTCGTGCTAGGTACTTCCAGGCGCTTCGGTAAAAGCTGTGATTTGTATCTTCCTTTTGGGCTTCTCTTTTTCTCCCCTTTTTCACCCCGTCACCTCTTGCCATCGCTCAAGCATCTCCTGCCAGAGGCTGGCTGAGTGATAACCAGGGATCCTGGTTTTCTCTGATTTAAAAAAAAAAAAA
>JAGPOW010003316.1:196351987-196366720 GCA_030014935.1 Caiman crocodilus | reverse complement strand
TCTGGGCTCTTTGCACCAGAAGAATTGCTCTAGTATTTTTCTGTAGTCAAGCAATGAGGGAAAGCAAAGAGCTGGCATTTTTCAGAGGGGGCCTCGAGTGTAAGAAGATTGTGAGCCGCTGTTCTTAGAGGCTTATCTGTGCATAGTGGGGAGGTTTCGTATTCACTCTGTGTCTGCGACCTGCAGTCTTCCCCACTGGACTAAATGGGTCTGCCTACTGCCAAAAGCTTAAATTGACTCTAATAGCTGGAGGTGGTGCATTAAAATGAAGGCTTGAAGTTCCTGGTAGATCAGGGATTCCACTGGATGGCCTTTAGCCCGCAGACGCACAGCACGGCTTTTTATGTGGATTCCTCATCAGATTTTCAGCAACAGTTTCTCTCCCTGTGTGACCAAGTAGAAGTAGCCTGCCTCTCAATCGCCAGAGTGCCGTGCGCTCGGATACTGTAGTTATTGGCAGAGGGGAGTCACGTAAGAGCCTAGGGAGAAAGAGGAGGTGCCTTCTTGGCAAGAGAGCTCGTACATTCACCCACTTTTGCTCTTCTTCCAGAAGTTGAGCGTGAAGTAGTTTGCTGTTTAAACATTACCTATTCGCTTGCCTTCAATGAGTGGCCAACCTGTGGCACAGGTGTATGACATGTAGCAGGTTGGGGAAGGGTCAGACAACGCTGGAGCTGGCAGGGCAGGAAGCAGAAAGCAGAGCAGCAGATTGGGCAGGGGAGGGTGATCAGCATGGCACTTGGGGAAAGCCCAGGCTACTTTGGGGCACACTTGCCAGAAAGGTCACGGCCTCACTGGTGTACTAGATGTTGCAGGCATACATACCAACGGACATTTTAACGAGGAAGAAATAAATTATTTTCCTTCTATTAGTTGCTTTCCTACTATGCTAGACCCCAACCCCAAGCAGTCTGAAAAAATGTAGCCTCTTCTTGGGAATACAGACTTTCTGGGGTCAAGCGTGGTATGGGTCCAGTCTGTCTTCTCAGATTCTCTAAGGATGCCTCTAGCATTAAGCCTCAAACTAGACAGGTAATCCCCTCTAGATTCTTGACCTAGTCTTGAAATTACTATCTCCTGCCTTCTTTGAGCCCTTAGGTTTTATTCCAATGTATTTTCCCCTTGATCAAGACAGCTTTCTTAATTGCTGTGACTGTTGGACACAAATCTTTCTTACTCTTCTGTCTTGCAGACCTCCTTTTCTTCAGTTCCATCACAATAAAGTAGCTGCTGGAACAGCGCCAGGCCTTTAGCCCAAAGTGTCTTCTTGCTTTCATGCGAACCAAGGAATAGTCCTGCCAGCTTTCTGTTCTAATCCCTTTTTTGAGAGACAAAGAAATCGGCCCTGTCTAGACGCCAGAGCTCTGAAGATTGTATTTGCTTTAGAATACAGTAATTTAAGACTTGGGGGTTCCCTCGTCCTCCTTTTCATTGCACATAAAAGTCCGCAAAGCCTCCAAATCTGCCATTGCAAGATGGATTAAGGCTCGTGTAACGAACCTACAATTCAGCAGCGCTTCTGCGTCCCTTGAAAGAGGAGCACATTTTGCAGCCAAGTATGACATAATTATCAGCTGTTCTTCAATTTTCTCACTACGGATGGCTTTCTCGCCGCAGTTGTTTTCCTTGAATCCACATTTAAAAGGTTGTTAGATAGAGAGTGGCGTCTTCTGGTTTAGATCTGATTTTGAGCAGAAGCAACAAAAGCCCTGAGTTTGTCTGATTATTTATTGTTTCCTTCTGTTTTTTCGGTGATGGTATTTTTTTTTTCCTTTCTCCTCTTTGTTTAGGGGGAAGGTTAAGCTATTTCTTCCCTTCAGTTAAATGGGTCAGTCAAGCCTTTGGATCCTTGTTTTTCAAATGCGGTTCCTGGAAATCATGCGAGAATTGGCAGCTGTCTCCTGCTGAGGTTTCCTATCAGGTTCTGGGCCTTTTCCCTAGAGGACTCTTCTGGACTTTAGGTGTTGTAGAGCAGCTGCTTGTCTCTTGCTTTTGAGGTTGGTATAATCCAGCCTTTGGGGTAAAAAGGTGCAATTCTGTTGGGAGTTAAACCTGCTTGTATCAAGGCTGGATTCACTCCAGTGAGTTTGAGGATGGATAGTTGCTAAAGAGCTGCAGTTTCAAGTCATGTGGAATAGCTTTGAGATTGCTAGGCTCACTGCTGCTAGCGAGTGCTGGTAGTAATTGTAGACACTCAGATGCCACGGAAGAACCTGCACAGACTGCAATGTCTCATCTTTGAAGGGACTCGAAGAAAATCATATATATTTGGATCCAGAGCTGCCAGGCCAGTGGTTCTCAAACTTTTTAGACTCAAGGCACTCCTGGATAGATATGAGATACCCGTTGGAAAATGCCAGCTCTTAGTTTTCCTCATTTTTTTAATTGCAAAAAAATAATGGGCAGGCCAGGTTCTTTAGATGAATGTGATATCTTTAATTGGACCAACTAAATAGTTGGGAAAAAATTCTTTGCAAGCTTTCAGGGACAAGTACCCTTCACCAGGCTTAGGGAGACTCTGCTTAGGCACCTATGCCTGACAAAGGGTATTTGTGCCCGAAAGCTTGCAAATAATATTTTTTCCAATTTTTTAGTTGGTCTAATAAACGATATCGCATCTACTCAAAGAACCTTGTCTACCAATGCCCTTAGACCAGGGTGGGCAAAATGTGTCCTGCTGCCTGTCATGTGGCTCTCAGTGGCCTGTTGAAACTCGGTAAATATCCCTCTGCCCAAAATAATTGCGCGCCCCTGCCTCAGACCATTACAGCTATAACCAATAACCTTGCAAAATAGCAGAGCAGTTTTTCTGCTGCACAAAGTTCAGAAAAACCCAAACTGTGGTGTGCATACTAAATAGTGCATGTACCCCATGGCACCCTGGAAAGGATCTCAAGGTACCCCAGTGAGAATCACTGTGCTAGACTGACTCTCATCTTTTCCCTCCCCCTCCTTTCCTCAAAGCAGTCAGAGGTGAAATTACTCAAGTTTTACCATAACTGCAGAAATGTCTGTTTGCTTACTCAGGATGCTCCTTCTTTTCTTCTTATCATGGTCATTTAGCAAGGTCTCCTTCTTGCCCAGGGACACAAGGCTAAGGATAAAAATAATCGAGTCTCAGTTGAGTTGTTTAGGACTGTCTTTTTGACATTGAATCTTAGAAAAGTCGGGCTGGCAGGACCTCCAGGAGGACATGTGGTCCAGCCCTCTGCTTAGGCAAGATCACCTGTATCTAAACCAGGAGTGGGCAGTTATTTTGGGCGAAGGGCCTCTTATCAAGTTTTGGCAAACTGTTGAGGGCCAAATTTCCCTTTCCAGTGCAGGGAAGGAGGAACAGTCCTATGGTCCCAGGCCAGAAGCCTCTGCTAGGCAGGGGTTTCTGGTTGAGGCGGCAGGGCTGGGCAGATGTTGCTGCTGGGTCCTGCCACTAGCTTCCTCTGGGTCTTACTGCCCCTGACTCCTGTCATCTTTGACAGACAGCTAGGAGCAAATAAATATTAATTTTCTAATTTTTTTAGGGGCACAGCCCTCAGGCCGTATTTTGCCCACCCCTGATCTAAACCATCCTAGACCCAACTGTTTGTCTTACCTATTCTTAAAAGCTTCAGGAACGACTTCTTGATGCAGCTATCAGGCATAATGCTTGAAATATAAACACCTTAAGTTGTTGCAGGTACAACAGTGGGACAGGGCGGCTGTTCTTGTCCCACCACTGCAAGGTCAGCATCCAAAATATACTCAGGAGGTTCAAGAAAGAGAACCATGCCTCCTGCTATAGAGGAAGGGGAAAAGACCTGCACAGTCCATGCCAATCTGATTGTGGAGCAAAATTCCTGCCTGATCCTAAATGCAGCAGCTGGTCTGGGATTTAGTTTTCATGTCTGGAGTGATTTTTGTAAGGTGAGAAAGAGATACCTGCCTTCCAGCTACCCCCAAACACAGGATCCAAATGGCTTGATATAAGCTTTTCTAGCCTTGATTTTCTGCCAGAGCCTCCTGGCTGGTTCATGGGTCTTTTCTGATTCTCACCTTATTCTGTCAGCTCCTGTTTTGCCATGTGCTCTTTAACAAGCATCTCTGCATGTCTTTCCCCACCAGTCATAGCTTTCTCAGTCAACAGCCACCGAGTAAAATCAGCCACCTTTCTGTGTGCTTCAGCATCAGCCACGAAGCCTCGAAGAACAGCAATACAAACTGACAGGACTCAGCTCTATTTTCCATTTGCTGCATTTGGGAAGAGATCAGAGCAGCAGCGGCAGCAGCAGGGGCACTGCAGCAGTTGTTTTCCGATTTAGCTGGTGGCAGCACCGTCTTCCTACGTGCCAGCCGCGTGATGGCTTTCCCTCCGCAGAAGCAACAGACAGTTACTTAGGGAAGTGTTTTACATGTTCCAGGTTAGTAGGGAAGTAGATTTTTAATACAGTTGAATAATAATAATAAAAAAAAAAAAATCAATTCACTCTTCATACCAGCGGAGTTTTTGCTTTTCACTTGGCAGTCCGTAATTTATGTATAAGCTTTCCAAGGGAATTAGAATCTGGCTGAATGGCAATGTGCTTAGATTTGGGGTTACTAAACACTTGGCATTTCTCATTACACAGCTGAGATTTCAAATGTAGTAGTTGCACTACTTGTTGATTAAAATAAATCCAATGACCTGGAAGCCATCTGCTTAAAAACCTTAATTAATATAATGAAGCTGCATGGAAGGCAACTGTCAGGGTACTCCTGTTGTAGCTTATTTACAATCGGGGGCTTCCTTTAATGTGTCCCTCCATTTAATGCCCCTGCCTCCTAGATTTATGGTTCTTCCTTGTCACCGGAGCATCCTCGGGCTCCCTTCCCCCATCCGATGGGGTGGAGGAATGGCGAGCTATTCTCATCGGCACTGGGTTCGTTGCCTTCCAGAGAGTCTCGGTGTAATTCAGTTATGAATCATTGCTTTATTTGTCATGTCAAGCTCCAGCAGGATGGTTTAAAGTGCTTTTAGTCGGCAGTAATTTGAGGCACTCTGCCAAGCTGTTCAGCTGTTGTCAGACCTGGCAGTGGCTGCAGCTGATACGATGATAAAACGCATTCTGACTGCAGATTATTTCAGTGGCTGCAGGAATGCTGTTCATTTTTACATGTGGCAGGCAATAAGAACTAATTAACAGGCATATGAATTTGTTGGGCTTATCCCTGAGGATTACAGAGAGGGTGTGGGTAGTGGAAGCTGTTAAAGTATATATTTTAGCCTTCATAAAGTGAAGTGCATTTTCCTGAATGGTATTTTATGTGCTAACCTTTTTTTTTTTTTTTTTTTTTAAACTGAAAAATGATCAGCAAGATATCGGTGTCTCTCGTGCAACCAGAATGTTCTTTGCATGCAAGAAGGCTTTATAATATAATATTCTGTGTCCTCAAATAGAGAGAGAGAGTTTGCTGAAGGGAAAGCCTTCACGGGGGGAATTACCTGGGTATTTGGTATTTACATTTGCGGTGCGGTTTGAACTTAAGATTCCCGTTGAGTTTACTAAGGATCCCAAGCTTGATTAAAAAGGAACAATCCGAATTTTTCAAGAAGAGAGGGCACAAGGCATGTCAGAGTTCCAGCGAGCTGCTGTTCAGAGGAACGCTTTTAACACTGTCTTCAGTATTCCAAAAATCTCAGTACAGGCTGGAGGTAGGGGCATGGATTTTTGTGCTCCGAAGAAAGCCTGGTCTTATTTTTTCCTCTACAACTTCCAAGATGACCTATTTCACAACATGCAATAGTAAAAGATGAGAAATGCGTAGCAGGTTGCTTTCAGGTTCATCTGCGCGTGTGCAAGGAACTGAAAAATACATGGGCACATCCATTCTTCTCCTTACTGGCCTCGTCTTGTCTCATGCAGCCTGCAGTGATATTCCCCTAAGCCTCCATTGGAAGTCTGGTTTTTAAAACACTCCTCCTTCCCTCTGTTTCTTCATCTCTGCTTTTTTGCTTTGGAAGTCAGAGACCCCAAGCTGGCACTTGTCCCTCCTACTAACTTGTGTCCTAACAGTTCCCCTCCTCCTCCCAAATCCCATCTATGAAACGAGAAGCATATTAAAAACATTTGCTAGGTTTACAATCTGATTTTGGGGCTTTTACCATTCTGTTTTCTGACAGTAGAGCTCTGCCATACTTAAAACCTGATGACTTACAAATGAAAAACAGCTTCCAGCTAATTCTGTACCATTTTTTTGCAAGAAGGCAGGCAAGGAACAGGGGAAACCAAAATGTAAAAACTTGCGAGTCTGAAGGTGTCTCATTTCCCGGGGAAAGGAACTTTGGTTTTATTGGAGATGAGCTAGGTGCAATTTTATAGGAACCAGATCTGAACAAATGTTGCTGTCCTCTTGCGTCACCCTTATGCCAATAACACAACGCAGTCAAAGGAACAGACTGGTGTATTTAAAATACAGCATTTATACTCCAAAAGGATTTTGGTGTGTGATGGTGACATTGAGTCTTGTTTGATCGATGCAGTTACTGCTGTCCTTCAAAGTTAAATAACCCTCCAAAGTATATTTTGAGGCCCCTGGCAGGCTTTAAACCAATGGTGCAATTTAGATCGGAAGAGTTTTATGCCCCATTCCAAGCATTACGCCTCCTGCCATGCCAGACATGCGTAGTAGCAGGTGCGGTGTTTGGGATGGGGGATAAAATTCTTGTGATCCCAATCATGCCACTGCTGAGTTGCCCCCAGTCCTGCAAATCTGGCAGGGGGTAGCTCTGTCCTGGATCTAGGGCTGCCCCCAACCCCCAGTAGTTTCCAGACCTGGGGCTTTTGGGGCTGGGGCTGATACTCAGTGATGCTCAGGAGACTGTTGGACCTGGCCCTGACAGCCTCAGCTTGATCTGAGACTCGCTTGATGGCACACAGCGGCTGAATGTGTAGCACTGTTACTGTTTATGGTGCGACGAACATGAATCACACCATAACTAACGTGTGTCAGGGGCTGGGGATCGAGAATTCAATGAAAAGCAATATTCCCGGTACTTGTTTGAGTATCGATTGTCTAGCGGCCATTGACACAATAGGCATCTTGCTGAGTTCACGCCTTTGTCAAATGGTAGGTACAATGATCGGAACGATAGCTAGACAACCTGCATTTAGCTTTTTTAGTACAGAACTAATTATTCAGCACGTCAGCAAAATGGGAGGAGTTTAAGGAAATACAAGTTTCCCAGCAAGCTTCTTTCCATACTTTCTTCTGGGCTCTTAAGGCACAGTGGTATCCATTCTGCAGTGTGATTGTGCCCGTTCTCAGAATATGTGTTTGGGTCTTTACCTTTTACAGTTTAGGCAAAAGACTAGATAGTTTAACAGTTTTCCTTTGATCTTGGGGCCTTGAGAATCAGTTCTGACCAGTTCCTCTGTGGTCTTTGGAAGATGCTAATCAGACAAAATTTAGCGCTCTGGGAAAACATGGTGCCTGAGAGACACCGGCGGTTCCTTATCTTCACCTGACTGTCTGTAAATTGGGGCTTCCCAGATTGAATGGTGCCTACTACTTCAAAAATTGATTTCCTATCTTACACACTTGACAAGGTTCAGAAGTTCATTAGCACTTCGACTCTGTAATGCCGACCTCAGAGGTTTCCGGGAAGTTGGCTCGGACCTTAGCATAAGTATGCAGGTACAATATAGAGATACAGAACCTATGTAAAGTTACACGATTCATTACACGGTTATTAATATACTTAAAATTGCAGCATGCTCTTGACATGCGATCCGATCACAAGTCTGTAGAAACAGCCCATGACTACAGTTCCTTTTCTCAAGCAGGCCTTAAATCATCCTTTTAGAAGATGACATGTTGCCTTGAGAAGGAGCTGCCGTCATTCCCTACTAATCATAGCTTAACATCAGCAGAGACTCACTGAACAAAAGGGACTCGGGTCCATGTTACGAGGTGATTGTCCGTCGTGGCTCCTGTAGATCTTCAGTGACCAGAACTGGGTGGAATTTGTGCTGGGGTGGCATTGCCTCTTCCTCCTCTCGGCCCAGTCCTGGAATCGCAGAAACAGCCAGTCTGGCCAGTCTGCTGAGCTTATTTTATCTTTAAACAGCTTGAAAACTCACCGTAAGAAATACAATTAGAAAGCAGCCTTCAGCTACTTTATATCAGGTAGGGTAAAGGGCTAAAACAGTGTTTTGTGAGTGATGTAAAGGCAAGTTAATGATACTTTTTTGTGGCCGTACTATTTTTTTTTTTACATGTTTTACTTCTTTTTTTTTTTCTCCATCAGTATTCAAGGCAATGACTGATGCGGTGCCGAAATCCTTATGTCCTTTAGACAAATAAAATACAACATTCTGCTCTTTCAGTGTAGCTTTTATTATCAATCGCCTTATCTCAGAGTGGATATACTGAAGCCCTACTTTGATGTAGACTGTTACTTCCAGTTTTTCAACAAGGAACAGGGCAAGGAATAGCTTTCCTGAATGAAATCAATCTATATTTTGTTCTCTCTGCCTGGACTTGCTAATGTTCGGCAAGAAGAATCTACATCCTAGGTACTGGAAATAGCCTGAGAGCTCCGCTTTCAAAGACCTTGACAAAATCATTTAGCTAATCAAATGCGACCAATGATCCATGAGTCCCATATCCTGAATCGGAGAATAGTGTACTAGATGCATCAGTGGAAGGTGTAAGAATCCCTGTAATGGGCAATTATGCAATCAGCTGCCCCTCGGAGAACCTTCTTTGCGACGTCTTCTGGCTGCTGTTTAGTTTATGCCCAGAGGCATCAGGATTTAATGCAAGTTTGGATATTCTCATTTGTCCTTATAAATCTCAAATCCCTTTTCGAATCATTCGGCGCTCTTGGCCTCAGTGACGGTGCTTGGCAGAGAATTCCACAGGCTAATTATGCATTTGTGCGACGGGAAAAAAAATTAATCAATTTTTAATTTGTTGCCTTGTAGATTCATCCACTCCCCTTGCTCTGTTATTAAAAGAAGAGGTGAATACGAGCAACTGATGTGTTTTCTCTGTACTGCTCATTATCTTGCATACTCCTTTCAGGTCCATCAGTATTCTTTTTCTCCCCATAGGTTAACAGTTTATTTCAGTCCTTTCAGTTGCATGCAAGGTGCTATTTTTTGGGAAGGCGGGTGGTGTAGAGGGAGAAAGGGCATAAGGGAAGGGGCGAGTCAAGTGCTCTGGAATCCTCCTTTCTTTCCGAGGTGGCATGGCCAGGATTGAGCATGGCGTCTCTGAGGATGCCCCGCTGATGTATATACCATCTGTGACATCTTCAGCTTTTGTCTTCTAGCCTATTCCTTTTTACCCTTGTTCTTCCGCTTTTTCAAACTGATGGCTCATATTTCAATATAAAAAGGGCAATAATGGCACCAGTGATAACCATACAGAAATAATGGGTGAGTGCATGTGTGTTTAAAGAGGCAGAACCCGAAAGCAGAAGTATGTGCTGGAGTGCGGGTGTAGGATTTTCTTTGCTTTACATTTTACTAGTATTTCCAGTGTCTTCTACCTTCCCTTCTACCCAACTGAACCGTTATTTGTGGATGTCCAGGGCTCTCAGCCGTTGGAAATCACTGTTGGGTATAATCTAACAGATCTTGGTTTTTGAACACCTTTGCATATGGAGCAGCTCACGGTGATGCCTGGGTCACTCTCCTGAGTAGGTGCAATAAATTTAAAACTGCATACTATGAATGAGCAGAATAAATTATTTTTTATAAATGTAGGTCTCTTGCATCTGTCAACAGTTAATCTCATTTCTCAGATCTGTGTTTGGTGTCTCTAAGTCCCTTTTTTTTTAGTATTTTAGTACAAGTTTCCCTTGATTTATGCGGGTTCTTTATATGAGAATTTGCTTTTATGTGATGAGCATATTTAGCCCCATAATTCATTATATGTGAGGTAACTTTGCTCTTATGTGATCAGCATAGATGCCCCCCCGCCCAAACAGGTAAGTCTCTGTGGGAAGGGGAAAGGGCCGCGGCCCCACTCACCCGAGCCCCAGCTGCAGCAGCCCTGGGAGTCGCCGGCGCCAGCTGCCTGCAGCCACTGGGCTGCACTGTGCTTCGCCTGTGTCTGGGCTTACCCCAGCTCCTGGGCAGCTCTGGGCCGTGGTGTAGACAGCTGGCGTCAGCTGCTCCCCAGGTCATAGTGCAGCCCAAAAGCAGGGGTGAGTGGGGACAGGCAGAGCACGGTGCAGCCCAGCAGCTGCAAGCAGCTGGCACCGGCTGCTCCTGGCACTGCTGCAGCTGGGGATAGGGTGAGTGCCACTCTGTTCCCTTTGCTTTGCTGCCTTGTGCAGCACCAGGAGCGGCATCCCACCCTCCGCCCCTCCCCTAGTCTCGGCCTCACTGCCTCCCTTACTGCCGTGGGAACCTATCCCTGTTTGTTACGCTGTAAAGCAGGTTTGCTTTATGAGAATTTAATTTATGTGCCATGCTCCGGGAATGCATGTACAGCATAAATCAAGGGAAACCTGTATTTAGTATTCATTTTGACCAACATAAATAATCTTATCCCTGGAAATGTTGCCATTTCACTTTGTCCAGTTTCAGTGATAATATATGAAGTGACTCTGGTCTTCGTAAGGGATCTGAGAGTGTCTTGCTGTTAATCTTTGGCTTGTTGAAAATTGAGCACTTAATCCTAGTCTGTTCCCTTGTTGCTTAGTCAGTTTTAGTCCATGACTGTTCTTACCACTCTTTTTTTTAATCTCTCTTTAGTTTGCTTAATACTCTCATGCGTGGGATTTTGTTTGGGTTTTTCTTTTGGATTTTCAAAAAGAAAAAAAGACAAAAGAAACTGGTTTTCCCTAGGACTAGGAAAAAGACATTCAGAAAGCCTGAGCCTGAATTGAGTCAGTCTTTGCAGGTTAATATAACCTGCACAGATTGCACCTACTTACAAGTGGACAGACATCCACATTTCTTTCAGGAAATGCAGGCCTGTGCCTGCAGTGGCTCAGGCCAGAAGCCCCCGGGCACTTGAGCAGCCCTCCCTTCCCTTTCCACAGGGAAGCTGAGCCAAGGAGGCGGGGCCTAGTGTGGCCCTGGCTGGCCTTAGTATGACTGAAGAAGGGTTTAAACCCCCACCTTGACCTGCAGGATTCAGAGGGTGGGGGGGAAGGGGGCATAGCCAGATCCCCGTGGTGGGGGAGGAGGAGGAGGAGGAAGAGGATGGGAAGAGCCCTGCCCGCTGCAGCGGCTCCCTGGCAGCCAGGAGCATTCCAGGCACACAGCTCCATTGCCTGGCCCCGGAGGGGGACTCTGCCCCAGCTGTGGTCCCCAGTGGGAGCGAGCAGGGGAATTAACCCCCTCCCTGCCCCCTTAGCCTTAATGGGGCTATGCCGGGATGTTGGGACAAGGAAGGCAGGGGGAATAAACCCCCTCTTTTTCTCCCCTTGCTGCTCCAGCAGCATGGCCAGACACCAGCCCAGCATGGCCTCGTTAAGGCAGAGGGGGCAGAGAGGGGGTTAATTCCTCCCTCCTTTCCTTCTGCCGCCCCAGGACCACAGCTGGGGTTTGCCAGCACTGGGCCACCTCCACCTCAGTTTCTGCGACTTACCTGCAGACAGGCAGACCCCAGCTGCGGTGGAGGGGAAGGAGGGAAGAATTAACCTTTTCCTGCCCGCTTTGCCTTAATGGGGCCAGACCCGAATGCATCTGGCCACGCCTCTGCCCCTGCTCGTACTAGAGAGCAGAGGGATGGGGCCAGCCCTGGTCTCTGGACTAGAGAGCACAGCCCTGCCCAGGGCTGCAGAGCATGCTGGGATGTTGGGGGGCTCTGGTTTAACTTAAATCAGAAAGGGGTCTGGGACAGAAGTTGCACAAGCCAGTTGGACCCAAATCAGTTAAGTCTGATGCTACATTCAGCCAGGTTTATCTTATACCAGTTTTGGCCATTTTGAAACTGGTTTATGTGCACTGAGCTTCTGTCCTGTTGCAGGTTTAAACCAGTTTATGTGTAACTTCTGTCCCTAGTCTAGCTCTTATGACATAGATCCGCTTAAAGGATTCTAGCTGATTGAGAGGCAGCTTTTGTACAGAAGTTGTGCTTCCCCAGCTCTCTGTTCCTAGTGTATCATGATCATTTAGGTGTTTTATCATTGTATTTTTAATTATTATTTCTGCCAGTGTACTCAAGTATGGCATATCAGGCTCTACTTCCCACAGTTCTCTGTAATGCATTTGCAAAAGATGCATTCAACTTCTGTTATCCCCAGTGCTCTGGTGCAATTAATAATTTCAATGAGATTACATATTTGTGTAAATGCTTTAGCTACTTAAATTCCTTCACAACTCTTAGGTGGGCACCATTAAGTTTTACTGACTGACTTCCATTTAATCTGTCAATTTGCTCGATCGCATCACCTTTGCATCTCAGTCCTATGGTTCCTTATCCTCGTTCCCTGAAAAGAAATAGACTTGGAAGAGGCTCCGAGTAGATCTAGATTGTTTCTGGTTTGTTTTTGTGTGTTTGCCCGTCTGGTTTGCCGCTCATCCCTGATAGCCCATCCTATTTTCCTGCTAATATTTTAAGTTACTTCCTATCTGTCTGCACTGGTTTTGGTTTGCGTGTCCTGAAAGATGCATTTTTTTTTTTTTCTCAAATGTCACCTTGTATCTTACCACTTAATTATATTTAATAATTTAATGTCTCCTTTAGCTTTTCTGTTTTCTGTTTTCATTTTGGGGTCAAAATACTTTCTGAAACTTTTATGATGTCCTTCAGCAGTCTCCCTGCTGAGCTGAAGGTTTTTAATTTTCTGACTAATATTTTTTCTTTTTCTCTTTCCTCTTTTTTTTCAAGCTCTGTGTCATCGTGCTAGGTTTTTTTGTATGATTTGTCCCCTGAAGGCACTGGCCTTTATTATATTAAGTCTTTTGTTGCTTGATGTTCCTAACTGTAGTTTTTTTCAAGCCAACACTCAAGTGTTATTTAGGATGAAACGGAGATTAGCCTCTTTTCTTCTGAGCTAGCTATTCCAAGGGAAAAAAAAATGTTTAAGGTATCGAGAAATTGCTTCTCTAAACCTTGTCCCAGTGTAGCAATCGACCTGTTCAGCTACCCACATATAAAACATTCGGATGTCACAACAAAGCAATGTTTAGAGAAACTGTTTCTCGACACTTTAAATAATTGCTTCGTGGAGCAGTCTGTTTTGTAGCGTAGAAGACGAAAGGCTGGTTTTAACTGGCAAGGCATCGCATAGAAAGAGTACCAAAGAATAATCAGGCTTTCTGCAGTTGTACTACTAAATGAGAGCTCTGGTTTAATTTGATCTCGCCTTTTAGCATACTTGCAGATTGACCGCTATGTGTTCCAGATGCTGGGTAGGTTTGCTTTTCCCTCTCCTCCCCCAAGTCGTAATCAAATAACTGATATTTGTAACCTTTTGGTGCGTTGCATTGCGGTGCCTCACATTCTGCAAGGATGTAGCAGTAAATTGGATGGCAGTATTGTGTAACGTGTTTACTTGGTCCAAGTACACGTAGCCCCGTCAGCAGAGCCTGAACTCGGGCTGACCTTGAAAAAACCATAGACTGTGGAGAATAAAGATGGAGACAGCATGCCTTGAAATAAAACAGCCCAATAAATTATCTATTCATGTGACTACCGCAGATCGTCTCCACTGACTCTATTGATTGGCTTCAATTCAAGAAGTTAAGTTTTTTGCCGCATGTACCCAGCAAGCTGAAAGCTTAACATGGTGTCAAGAGTCATTAGTGTAAAAGCACGGGGAAAACGCAAGCGATTTTAGATTAACATGCACCCGTCACTTGAAGAATACAATTAAGATTTTTATATTTTTTGGTTGAAAACCTCAGCATTTATGGGATTGTTGCCCAAAAAAAGATGCACACAAACATCCAATAAAGGTTTTGGAGGGCTCAAAAGTTAGAGAGCGCTTGCTTCCGAACATAAAGCAAGAAACCCTGGAAAAGTTTATAATGAATGTTTTTAAGCAAAAATGCTCTAAGTGCTCTGTTATTTTGAGTAGCCTCAAATGGGATTTGTCCGTGCCCGAGCACGGTTTCATTGTCACTGGCAAAAATGCCAACACATGCATTGTGCTGGCATGTGTGATGTACTGCTGAAGCTGTGGGCAGCTCTCTATGGACCCGACTTTGAAGACTTTCCTTGCTTTTGAGAGTTTATGGCACAATACAACGACATGATGTATTGGTATCCTGCAGCTGGAAACAGTATATAATTTTTTTTTTTTTTTGAAGACTTTCCTTGCTTTTGAGAGTTTATGGCACAATACAACGACATGATGTATTGGTATCCTGCAGCTGGAAACAGTATATAATTTTTTTTTTTTTAATTATTATTATTATGGGCTCATGTTTTGTGTGTTCCCCAGTAGTGATGTCTTTGGGAGAGATTTGCATGATTTTAAAATGAAACGTAGTTGTGTTTTCCTACCTGCATAAAAGCACTCAGAAATGATAATCACGTTGTAGTTATGTGTTGTTAAGGGCTGTGTTTTCTTTCGATGCGAGGAAATGGTTTCCTCTTCATCTTGCATGGAAAATGAACAGGCTTTTATAGGCTTAGATTCACTGCTTTGGGCTAAAGAGGGAATGGGAAAAGGAATGAAGGACAAGCGCAATAAGGTAAAAGAGAAGGCAATAAGTAGATGGCTAAAGTTTTTGTAAGGAAACTCTCCTGATTCCCATTTTTCCTTGTCACCTTGAGGAAGACTTAGTTTGAAATGTCATCATCATTCCT
>JAGPOW010003316.1:196333142-196343738 GCA_030014935.1 Caiman crocodilus | reverse complement strand
AGGAAATAGGGCAGGCTCTTTTTTCCCGGGCACCCCCAGGGGTAACTAGGACCAATGATCACAAGTTACTGGAGAGCAGGTTCAGGTTGGACATTAGGACACACTACTTCACAGTTAGGGTGGCTAGGACGTGGAACCGGCTTCCTAGGGAGGTGGTTCTTGCTCCTACCTTGGGCACCTTCAAGAGTAGATTGGATAGGTACTTGGCTGAGGTCCTGTGACCCTGGCACTCGTTCCTGCCATTGCTGAGGGGGTCGGACTAGATGGCCTGCTCTAGGCCCCTTCTGCCCCTAGATACTATGATATTATTCCTTGGTCCAAGTTAGGCCCATGGTTAGCCTGGTGTTTGTCCCTTGGATCCTCATATCACTCCTTGATAGAAAGATTCTGCTTCAGAGGTTTCAGGATTTTAAAAGGATATGGAATTTGTCCCAGAAATTAGCCTTTGGTATAAGATCCCTTTGAGTAACAGTGGAAATAGCATGTTTGCCCATGGATTTCTTTGTTCTTGTATGCACTGTAGCAGGGATGGGCAATTATTTTGGGCAGAGGGCCGCTTACTGACTTTTTGGGAAGCCATTGAGGGCTGCATGACCGGCAGCCAGGGCAGATAAATATTAATTTTCTAAATTTCTTATGGGCCCCGCGGGCCGGTTAGAATGGCCTCGTGGGCTGCATCTGGCCTGTGGACCGTATTTTGCCCACCTCTGCTCTGTAGGATCAGATCTTTTTGTCCAAGAGGAAATATTTGTCTCCGAGTAACAGAAATTTGGCTTTTTTTGTTTGTTTGAGCAGTGACTCTTACAGTCAATGGAGGTCAACTAAAAGAAAGCAGGTGTTTTCATTCTTTTTGCGCTATTGCTGAAGGAAACAAGGCTGTGCTCACATTCAAGCGGTAAAGCCCACATCCCATTTAAAGTCAAGGCGTATCCCAGGCGGGCATTACGGTAACCTTCTGCACAGAGAGGGAGCTGAGCTTTGTGTGTAAGATCTCCTGGTAGGACTGCAGAAGACTGCTCACTCTTTCTTCCAGCACTGCTTAGGTCACTGTAGCATCCCTCGGTTTGTCAGGGCCTTAATCTTTAACTGTTCTGGAAAAAAAACAACCCTGTTATTAGAGAATGAAACCTCCTTTTGCAAATTAGCTTCTTGCATATGCATGTACCTTTCTTTGTCTCTTATGCATGAAAGGAATGTCTGTGTATCTACATGGTCCCTTTCACTAGGCATATGGCAGCCACACTGATAGGTATAGTGATTTATCTTCCCTGCATCCTTGGAAGATGGGTAAATATTATTATTCTCACCTTTTTTGTATGAGATACCAAGGCATAGAGAAGACCAAGTGATGTCCCCAGAGTGGCTCAGGAGGCATGCGGCAGAGTTGGGAATTGAACCCACCTTTCTTAAGGCTCAGTTCAGTATACTAATAATAAAACAATTCTTCCTCCTTCCCCGTAAGGGTGCGCCTGGTATGATGAGGGTGGCTTTCTGCCTGAGGAAAAAGAAATATGGCCCCTAGGATTGGCAGTAACATAATTCAAGCCGGACTGGTTTTTAACTTACCTCCCAGGTGGTGTCAGTGGTGGAAATCCCACTGATCACATCTGTTGGATCAAATCTCCCAAATTTGTTTTGTACACTTTTTGGTTTTGTCCGAGCTACTATCCTTCAGCCACAAGGAGTGTCTTTGAATTTCTGTTCGTGGTGTTTACCATCTTCGTTCTCATTTCAGTTGACTTTTTGTCTTTCTACTACTTTGTCCACCCCGTCTCAAATAAGCAGAGAACGTTAGTGCCATGGCATCCCATTGCATGACACGCTGTGCAAGGTGCTTTTAAATCTCATGTGCACCCCTACAGGAGTAAAGCAATTGCATTCCTAGCCTGTCGCTTTGATCATCATCCCTTTCCCTTTCCGTCTCTCATCAGACATCACTTGCCTGTCTTTTATTTTCAAAACCTTTCAGAGTCCATCCTTACTCATTCAGTATTGAAAAGTTGCATCTCACATCTGGTTGGCCCATGAGGCCAACTTGTCGCCCACTTGCTAGGCTTTAAGCAAGCCCTTTTGTGGACTCCTCACATTGCCTCTAACACTTGCAAGGAGCAGCCCGTTAGCATTGTCAAAGCTACCTCATTACCCTCCTTCAAATCCCTTCTTAAAGCTCGCCTTTGCTGCGCTACCTATAAATAAAAACCTCAACTGTTTGGCTGCTGTTACACTGTAAGTACCACGCAGCATGCTGACGATTGTTGTTTCACTGGTTCCTTGTGATCCCTCCATCTGTCTGTCTCCAACTGTTGTCTCTTGTAAGCTGTTTGTGGCGGGGGAGGGATGGAGACTAACTTTGTTCTGTGTTCTGTACAGCCTCTAGCAAGGTCACCCACCTAAGACTAATTTTTTTTTTTTAAGCTGGCAGGCTGTAAACTTTTTTTTACTAACGACCAAACTTTTTTACTGACGCATGGTTTACATAGTATAGATATAACCCTTCTGGCAGATGTTGGATGAGTGCCAGGTTCAAACCATAGTAAAAAGTTTGGAGTATAGCCTTACCTTTGCCAACCACACTCTCCCTTCCATCCCAGGACAGATGCCTAGAGAGACAGATCACTGTGTGCCACCCAGCAGTTTTACAGGCAGGCAGGAAGAAGAACTAGGAGCAGCATGTAGTAGAGTTGGAGAAGGAGCCATAAAACCCTGAGAACAGCTACCTTTGGGGTGCTATGCTCCCATTTGTGGTCCAGGTGGCACTGTTGAGTTCCCGCTATGCTTCTACTATGGCTAGGGACAGAAATTGCACAGAAACTAGTATTAAGTAATTGGAAACTGGTTCAGATCTGTAACACAACAGAAGTTCAGTGCACATAAACTGCTTTCAAAATGGCCAAAACAAGCTTAAGATAAACCTGGATGGATGTAGCATCAGACTTAACTGATTTAGGTTGTCACTTTATTGAACTTCTGTCCCAGATCCCTTCCAGATTCAAGTTAATTCACAGTCCACCAGAATCCCAGGATGCTTTGCACCTCCCACACAAACTCTCCTTGCAGGGTGGGTGGGCTAGCTTTCGCCCAAGCTGTCTGGTCCAGCCAAGCAGGAAGGTGTGCTCCAGTGCCCCTTGGGTTTGGGCCTGAGCCATGGCAGGCACGTGGCTGCATTTCCAGAATCAAAAGTGAATGTCTGCTCACCTCCTTATGTGTTCAATCTATGCAGCTTGGACTAACCCGCAACGATTGAATTGTTTCAGCCTCAGGGTTTTTGACTGTCTGTACCTAGCCAATGTGTTCAACTTGTTTTCTGAATATGGAGCTTCAGGCAGCTCCATGCTTTTATGGAGCTGATTTTTGTTTTGCGATTAATGGATGGCACAGTTTTCTTATGGAATCTACAGGCAGGGGTTTTTAGCCTAGTTGTTTACAGAACATTTGTATTTTAACAGACAGTCGGCAACCCTGGCCTCTGTCCCTGTGGGGTCCTGCTCTGTGACTCTGACTTCTAGGCACTCAAGTTCTGCAGTTAATAAGTAGGTTTAGAGCCTAATTTTGAAAGCCTGGTGTACAACATCAGCGTAAATCCCCAATTCAGACAAATAGCAAGGTGTTGCACCCAAAGCTGGAACCAAATTGAAAAGCTCTCCGACTTAGCCAAAGCTGCTCCAAACTCATTGCTGCTTTGAAAATGACTGCAACTTGGCAAGTCCTAATTGGGTCATTATGTTCAGCAGAAAGATTAAGAAGACTTCTTCAGACTTCCAGGATGCATCTTTTCCTCGTGGCAGAGTCTCTCATGTGCATTGGTAGCTGAACTGTTGGTTCTTGGCAAAACCCTGGTGACCCGGCTCGGCAGAAGATGTACATGGCTGGCTTGAAGACAGCGATTGTCAGCACGTGGAAAGCCATGGATTAGTTTCAGTTCATTTCCCAATTCTTTTTCCGTCTTGGGGAGCAGAACCAAATCTGTCAATCCCAGACAGAGTGGGCATGGCTAAGCTGCCAAGGAGCCTGCCTGTTTGGTTTTACTGCTGTGGCTGCATGGAGGAGTTCTCTCAGATGTGTAGTCTAATAGATTTTAAAGTTACTAGAGATTGCTAGAATCAGTATAATCTGACCAAGCCGTTGAATTTCACCTGACAGCTCCTGCCACAAGCCGATATCTTCTGGGTAAACTAGACCATATGTTTCAGGCAGACATCTAATCTAGGCTCAGAGCTCCTGTTTCTCCCAAAAAGGATTTACAGTTTGGTTTAAAGTGGGTCTCATTTCTGAGCTCTGCGTTGAAGTTGTGAATTATCCCGAGTCCTCTAGCACCTGCTCCCGAGATGGCTCACGTCAGCAGCTCCTCCGGCAGAGCTAGGGAAGCTCCAGCACGTGCCAGAGAAGTACAAGTAATGAGGATGGGAGAGGTGCCCTTTCACATCGTGGAGTACAGAACAGGGACAAAGCAGATAGCTCCATCCACCAAACTCCACTTATGTGGGCAGGGAAGGAGTCAAATTAGCACAGATGATCAAGTGACTCGTGCAAGAGTGGCCAAAGGCTCCTCCAGGTCCTTGGAGAGTCAGTTGACACGAGCCGGGTTTTTGTGGGGTTTAGAAAACCTTTTCACTAGAAAAATACCATCCTTCCCAAACCAAACGTATGAAATGTCTGATTATAATAAAGAGTGAGCAAAGGGTCTTGCTTTTTGAATGAGTTTTGCATTTCAGTGGTTCTGCAGGGCGTTAGGACTTCAGCTGTCAATGGTTTAATCCTCAATGAACAGCTGCGATGCTACCAGTGTCCGTGCCATGCACCAGTGTCCACGCAAGTGCCTTTCTTCAGCACTATGCCTCATCCTGACTGCCAGGTCACCTTGTGAAAAGAGGTGATTGGTACTTTTATTCCCATTCAAGTCCCTGGTGTGTTCGTCTGGGGACACATTAGTGTGACTCATGGAAAATTTCTACTAGGGTGGACCAAAGCTACCATCTCATTTCAAACATGTTAATTATTGGGCAATAATGACATTTAAACTGACCTTGAGATGATTCAGAACTGCATATTGTACTGTTGGTTCCCTGGACCATCTAGTGCATATTAGACACCTGGGTACAGTTAAGCACTTTCACTCTGCGATATGGTAATAGAAATTGTTAATGTGACTGTCAAAACTGAGACAGATTAGGATATGTAATAGCTGTTTATCGGATGTTAAGACAGAAGGAATGGATGCATACATTTCAGCAACTTTTTAAGCACTTAGCACTTTCACTCACGCTATTTTTCATTAAATTAAAGGCCAAGTAACTGAGATTATGACTTTTTCCAAGTGCAAGCAAATAAGAAGCACACTGTATATGAAAAACATGTGATGAACTTGAGTAAAATCTGGTAGACCATATGCTAGTTAATTAGCTGAAGACATTTCAATACACCCCTTTTTGTATATGTATGGCAGACATTTATCATTAAAGCCGTGAAGCTGTGTCACTTATAATGGTGAGCAATTATAACACACTTGTAGAAATCTTTAGCTCAGTATCAGCCAAGTATTAAATGCAAAGCCAAGCCTTTCACCCTGTTGCAGAGGGTGCTGAACTCAGGCTCTGGACTCGGAGCGAGTCACGAAGCTGGGGCACTTGCCTGGAAACAGTCTCCCTCTTGTCCTCAGAATTCAACGGAGGGGTTCTCAGTAGGAACATCTCAGCTTACTTAAGTGATCTGCTCTTGCAGAGAGAAGACCCTAACCATTCAATAAGCGTATGGAAGATCATATATTTGTAGCAGTCATGCTGTGCTGATGGCCTGACTTCTGGGACCTATTCTGTATGAGCAGTAATGAAGGAGAAAAGAATCCTTTGCAAACAATGACCTGTGTCTAGCCAAAAAATGTAGTATTGAAGAACAAAACCACTGCATGGATTCAGGTTCATCACGCCATGCATTCAACCAAGAACAGCAACTACGATTGCTGTAACCAGAGCCATGAGCCATAGGAGGCCCTTATCTGATTTCATGCAATTTAATTCTTAAGAACAGGAAAGTAGTACATGTGGAATAACTGGGAGCACAGTGATGCACATCCTCCCTCATCTGGGTTGTCCCTACGTATCTGAAGTCCACTTCTGTGGGTGAAGCTTATAAGATTGTTTCTCTAGTTCTGTTTCCCCAAACTTTGACCAGAGTCACCTGTGACTTTTCCGGGAATGCTGGAACAACCTGGCAAGAGGCTAACATCTTTATATAAGCGTTGTGAAATGTTTGCCAATGGATCTCTCTTCAGCATAGTCCATGGATTGATATACTTCTCATAGCAGACTGCTGAACATCTTGAATTATGTGGAGAGAGTCCCAGACGATGTTATCACACCCCAGTCCACACCAAGGAGTTGCATCTTTTCTCAGTGAAGATTATTCCACTAAGCAAAGGGAACATTATTTTTTTAACGTTACTTTTTTATTGGACAGGAGATGACTTTGTAGGCAATCGTTGATCCTTCTGGATCATGGTGTATGTGCGAGAGGTCGCCAGGACCTTTGATGTGTACACCAAGGCAGGAGTATGGAAGAGTTGAGGTTGCCCAAAACTTCCATCCCCCGTTTAGACCATTGAGACAGAATCCAAAGGCCAAATCCAGTCTGGACATTCGGTGCCTCGATGGCTGTGGTCACGTGCATGTCTGGGAATCGAACCCAGTTTCTTGCATGGCAGAAAAGAATCCTACCTCTATTGCTTGCAGAAAGGGTCAGGCACCAAAGTCCTCTGCTCACAGAACAGGTGCAGTTTGGGCAGCTGTCCCCCTGCCTCCCAGTGCTTCCCAGCTTGGTCATGGAAGGATACGCTCTTAACCTCAGGGTTTGTTCTGTGATGTGCCTCTCAGGCTGCTTGCAAGGGGGCAGTCAGTTATGGATGTAGAGCTATTTGCTAGAGATCATCAATTCATTTTATTTAGGCTACTGAACAATTATCGGAGGGAAACAAGTGTAGGTACCAACACAACAAGGAAAGTTGACCACGGAGATTGACATTGGTGATAGTATGGGCTTAATTTTGAAAAAAGATGATGCACGGGAAGCATCAAGTTGTGGTGAATACTTTTGCATCTCTCATTTCACAGCAGGGACAGTGAACAGGGCCTGAGAGGAGAACTGCTCTTCTTTCAGCCAGTGTCTACAGATGGATTTTCTAAATCAGCTGGCAGTGCCGAGTGACAGATCGGGAGGTTAGCGTTTGTAGCTGACCCAGCCCAGCAGAAGAAGATTACAAATTGTGACTCAGATGACAAGCAAGCATTAGAAAAACGTTATGTAGAGAATGGGCACTGGAGAACATCTGGGAAGCGGAGAGGGGAAAAGAGGCAGGGTGGAGAATCGTGAACTGCTGATAATCAAGGCAGCTTGGTGGCCTAGTGTTGTGCTCTACATTGCCGCCTACAAGAGATTTTGTTCTTTCTCCTTTCTGTTAAACTAGTCTGGCTGCATTTAAATATGTAGAGAAGAATGCTTTGGATCTTTCTTGTTTCTGGAGATCAAGAAGAGAATCAGGATCTAATTCTTCATTCTTAACTTGAGACTTTGAGACTTGTCTGTTTTAAAGACCGGATCCAGACTTACACTCGGCTGCTCCTCTTGAAGTTGGAATGACCAAAGAGCTGATATTAGAGCGGCAAATTTTGCTGGTGGATTCATCCTAGAGGTGAAAAGAGCCTTACCTCTTTGCCCAGATCTCCAGCCTGAAGTTCTGCCTTGCAGTTTTGCCTGCATCTAGAATGGTGTCACGCTAATTTGGAAACGAATAGTTCTAGCTTGGAGAAACCTGTGCTCCCTCTCTAAGTACTTAAATGCTAGAGGTACACATCCAGCTAATTACTTGCCTGTGGCAAACAGATTGCCTTAGGGGGAAATTGAAGTGTCACACTTAGAAGGTTTTCTAATTACCTTTATATAGCCTTCGGCCACATTAAAAGGAAAAGTCTGTCACTGTGTTGTTTGAAATCTAAGTCTAGAGCTTGTTGCTTTATTAAAGCAGCATGGTGCTGAATCACTGGGGTGTGATTTTACACTTGATCATTTAACGGTATTATAGATTTAAATTGCTATATGTGCAATGTCCTCTAAATAGAAAATTACCACACAGGGTCTTTAAGATGCTGATTGTTTCCTAGGCTAGGGACAGAATTTACACATAAAACGATTTAAGTGATCAGAAACTGGTTTAAGCCTGTAACAGAATAGAAGTTCAGGGCACATTAAACAAGTTTTCAAAATGGCTGAATCTGGTTTCAGATAAACCTGGTTGAATGTAATATCAGACTTAAGTGATTTGGATTAAACTGTTTTATGAAACTTCTGCCCCAGACCCCCTCCTGGTTCAAGTTAAATCACAGTCCCCTAGCTTCCCTGCATGCTTTCGAGCCCTGCGCTAGGCTGTGTTGTCTCCTGTGTTGTTAACAGGGGTTAAACACCCTTCCTCTGCTCAAACTTACTGTGAGCTACAACTGTGGACTAAAGATCTCAGAGGTACCTGGAAGCAGGAAGATGAAGAAATGAGCAACCCATGCAGAGTCCTGCTGTTGTGAGTCTGGACTGCAAATCCCAGTGACCTCAAGGGCAGCAGGAAAAGGAAGTGAGCACACAACCAGAGAGCTGTGCTCTAGCACCCTCCCCCCCTGGCTTCTGGCCTGAGCCACTTCTGAGGGCTGCATTTCCTGCCTGAATCAAAGGCGAATGTCTGTTCACTTCTGTTTCAATTTAAACTGTGCAGCTTAAACTAACCTGCAAAGACTGAATCAATTCAGCCCCAGGCTTTTTGACTGTCTGGACCTAGCCCTTGAGAAAATTGGGAAGGAATTTTGGGAGGGATGCTTTGGTGTATTTGCTGTTTAAAAAACAACAACAACAAAAAAACCCCCAAGGCATTTTTTTGATAAATTATTTCCCAAGTCTGTGAACCTCAGGCTTCTGCTACTTCTCCCAACACCTTTCTTTCAGAAGTATTTTTCTCAGGGTTTCACAGTAAGAGCTCTTAGCTCTATCTCAGTATTACCGCTTCATCTTGGCTGGCTGCAAAGTCAAAGGCTCTAGGAATGATGTTGCAGCAGATGCTGAGCTGGTCTGCCTTCCCTCCTGACCACATGCCCTGTCAACTACTGGCTCTGGGATTTCACTGTTTGCTGCACTTGTTTCTCAGTGGTATTGGTGGCATCAGTGGAATTCCTTATTATGTCTTCTTCTCTGCCCTCTTTTCATTCCTGACCCAGAAATACATGGCTATACCTTAATGTGTACACATCATATTCTGGAGCTGCCTTGTTGCAGCTATGTTAAGACAGTTGATTTTTGTGCTTCAATCATGGATTCAGTTTCCGTGGTGTAAGAACACCAAAGCATATTCTTCCCCAAATTACAGCACGGAAGGCTTGAGTGAATTTCTTCCAAATGTATAAATAAGCCAGCTAATTTAGTTGAAATTGATTTTAAATGAGTCCTTTAAAATTCAGCATTTTGTAGCAAACTGGTTTTTCTTCTCCAGTAATCTCCTTTCAGACCTTATTTATCCATATAAAAACATAGAGAGCACCTACTCTTTGGAATAGGACTGGTGTTGTCAGGAGTGGTGGTTTTTAAATGATGTTTTTATTTAATGGTAAGTTTCCCGTTATTCTTGATAACATAAGCTTATCCTTCAGCAGCGGTTGAAAGATAACGAGAAACTCACCTCTTCCTCATTGCATGTTGCCTGCTATTGTTCATGATGGGACTAAGGCTGCAGGTTGCCCTTAGTCCTCCTGCACCACATGTTGGTGGCACCCCCTTGCCATTGCGCTGTGCACGTGGACAGCCCCCACCTCGGCTCCCTCACTGAGTTAACGTGTCTTGATTGTCTTGATTTGTTTTAATTTAAACTTTAACTCCAACTTTCTTGAGTTTGTTTTAGCATCATAGAAATCTCAGAAAGGTAGGGGTGGAAGGGACCTTCAGAGATCATCTAGTCATGAGGCAGGATCACCCTTGGTAAAGATTATTTTTTTCCCCTTAAGTTAAGTTTTTTGGGGTGTGGGTTGTTTTGTTGGTTTTTTTGAGAGCATATGCACATGCTGCTCAGTGTGATGAAATCATCAGCAAAGCTAACTGCACTTTATCAGCATCAACAGATCCACGACAGATGGATCCAAGGAGGTGACACTTCCCCTCTATGCGGCATCGGTCACACTGCAGGTGGAGCGCTGCGTCCAGTTTTGGTTGCTGTACTTCAAGAAGGATTTTGATAGACGTGAGAGGGTCCAGAGGAGGTCACTGCTATGGTTAGGGGCTTACAGGACAAGCCCTATGAGGAGAGACTGAGGGCCCTGGACCTTTTCAGCCTCCACAAGAAAAGGCTGAGAGGTGATCTTGTGGCCACCTACAAATTCACTGGGGGGGGGCGCAGCAAGGGGTCGGAGATGCTCTGTTCACCAGGGTGCCTCTTGGGGTAATAAGGAACAATGGTCACAGACTGACAGAGAGCATAGACTAGATATCAGGAAAAACTTCTTCATGGTAAGGGTGGCCAAAATTTGGAATGGGCTTCCAAGGGAGGTGGTGCTCTCCCCTACCTTGGGGGTCTTTAAG
>JAGPOW010003316.1:196303681-196333042 GCA_030014935.1 Caiman crocodilus | reverse complement strand
AGATATCAGGAAAAACTTCTTCATGGTAAGGGTGGCCAAAATTTGGAATGGGCTTCCAAGGGAGGTGGTGCTCTCCCCTACCTTGGGGGTCTTTAAGAGGAGGCTGGGTAGGCATCTGGCTGGGGTCATCTGACCCCAGCACTCTTTCCTGCCCAGGCAGAGGGTCAGACTCGATGCTTTGTTGAGGTCCCTTCCGACCCTAGCATCTATGAATTTATGCTCAACTATCTCCATACTAGGAGGTTTTTAAGGCCCAGCTTGACAAAGCCTTGACTAGGATGATATAATTGGGGCCAGTTCTGCTTTAGACCTAATCCACAATACTGTATTTTCAAATCGTGGCTTTTGCATGTAGTGTGCTCATGTGATGTGATACAGCAGAATTCACTTAAAAACCCGCAGTTCAGCAGGTATGGAGCATTTAGGCGATACAATTGCGATGTACAGGGAGACTTTTTATCATGATTTAAACGCTAGTGTACCCATCTCATTGCAGCTTAAAGGCTGGGTTTTCAAAGTTAAGAGCATAAATAAATGATGGCTATGTACACAGTGAGATATTGCAATTTTCTAAGATATTCTTGGCTCTTGACAGAACACGTGCTTTATACTCCTTCCTCCAAAGAGCTTATAAGTATGGACCTACTGAATTTGGGACAACTGCTTCCCAATTTTGCAATCCCAGCATGGCGTCGGATGCTATTTTTGGCACAGAACGTGGTGGGCCCCCATGCCTCTGGTTGGCAGAGGGGCCCTGGAAGCCCTGCAGTGACTGACAGATGGCCCCCAAACTGGGGCTTGTTAATGCAGCAATTAATGGCTTTCCTGGGTTTGATCACGGGATTAAACCTGTGGAAGCCATTAATTGCTGTGTTATTAGGCAGTCTAGGACACGGTTAATGGCGTCCGCAGGCTTGATCAAGCCCGGGGAAGCCATTAACCATGTCTTAGATTGCTTTATAATGTGTCAGTTAATGGTTTCCATGGATTTGATCAGGGGATTAATCCTGTGGAAGTCATTAATTAACATGTTAGCAAGCAGTGTTGGATGGGGTTAATGGCTTCCACAGGCTTGATCACACACCAGGAAGGCAGGGCTGCTCCCTGCCACGGCGGGTATGTGGGCAGGCAAGCGGTGCTGGGCTGAGCATTTGCAATGCAATGAAATGCAGAAAAAAAGGAAAAAAGGTGGAAGTGGGCTTCTTTGCAAGCCCCCAGGCTGTTCCCTGACGGGCTCTTGGACTGAGGCTACGCTAGGGGCTCAGCCTCTGATCTGCTGCCTCTCCCCTCCTCTGCCCACCGCTCCCTCTCCTCGTGTTTCAGGATGCCAGGGCTCCCCACCATTTTCTATTTTGCTGCTCTCTTTTTTTTCTTTCCTCCCATTTAGAGATTTTGCCCTTTTTCACAGTCCCTGTGCTTTTTTGCATGGACCAGGCTTTTTCGAGGAGCCCAACAGAATTCACCGTTTCCACAAAAATCCCCAAATTGCGAATTTCAGTCGATCCCCACTTATAGGTTGAACTAACTGTAACTTTGCAAACACGTTGCAAGAGCTTGAGTTGATGTTCATAAGGATAGTCCTGTTGGTAGTAGTGGGATTATTAACGTGCTTCGTGTTGGACACGTGTGAAGTGACGACAGCGTTGAGGTCTAAGAACAGCCAGATGATGAACGCGGGCCGATGATGATTTCGTTGTGCCCAGATGTTGATATGTAACACGCTGCATGTCATGGAGCCACAGGCAGTGTGGGTACAAATACGCATTAGAAAGCAATTACATTTTTATTATTTGTGGTGCTCAAACTTAGCTACCAATGTTATGAAGTTATTCTGCAAAATGCCATTAACTTCAATGATTACATGCTTTAGCTTTAATTAAACTTTTCCTTTTTTATATATAGCAGCATAGAAGTTATTTTGAAAAAGGCAGGAATCTCACACGAGGCATAATTAGAAAGATTTTGTAGCTGCAGTCTGAGTTGTGTGGTAGCAGCATACATGAAAGATTTGGGGTGACCTATGGACTTTAGATGATATTTTAAAAAAGACTTCTGAATCATTTAATTTAGTAAAATTGGTTTCTGGTGATAGGGATTAATGTGAAATTAGGGCATTGTATAACAAATTAAAGCTTTTATAACTTTTTGTCAGAGTGGGAGTCATAACATCAAAGGCAGTCTGATAGAAAATAAGATTTTTATCAGCGCTAAATTGAAAGTCATTGTAGCTCTCTGTGTGGAGGCTCTGGCATCCTTCACGTCTAAGCAAATGAGAATGACAGATTTGTGAATTAAACTAATAGAATCTTTAGATGCCTGCTTGAATTTTAATGTCACTTAATATCCTCTGACAATTGAGCATGTTCATTTTTTTTAGTAAACATTGCTTTTAAGGAAAGGATTAGTAGAACCTTAGTTGCAACTATTTGAAAATATCACTCGAGACAGAGAAATAAGATTGTGTCTCGTGTCATTTGGCCTCATTGGGGCATTACTATTCGTATTTTAAACCGAAGAGCAGCAAAAGTAGATCCGCACAGGCAGCTTAAAGCCCCAGTCCTAAAAACACTTGCACACATGCTAGGCTTTACACACAAGAGCATCGATTGGGACCAGTAGGACCGGCATACAACACTTCAGCATGTTTTAAGTTGACAGCCATGAGCCAAGTGCTGATTTCCTTTCAGTTTGTGGTTTCTGTACCTTTCCGTGGGGCAGACTGTCTCCTTAAAAACAACTGGAAGCAGTCTGTTTTCTGTAATAAATATATTATTGTTGGGGGGGAGAGTGGGAGAAATAAGTGCACTGGCTACTTCTGCTTTCACTTACATTTCTGTTTACCTCCACGCTCGTCAAACTTCTCTTTTTTCTCATGGGAAGATTAAGAAGGCCACTACCACGTGAACATCCAACTTTTGCTGGTCAACTAGCAATCCACTGCATGCAGGTTGGAGAAGTTGTGCTATACTGGGGAATGCCAGACTGCAGTGTCTGGGCTGCTTACAACGCTTGCTCTTGCACCTCTCTCTTCTTTTTCTTCCTGTTGAAGAGGGAAAATCTAGAAACCCAGTCTAGGTGCCCTGCAAAGGCTTTCAACAGTCCACATACTATGTCTTGTAAAAGTATTAGTGCTGCTGGGGCTGGCTGACTTTGAGTGGTACTTATGGTATGCTTAAGCACTTGGCCACATACGTAAGAAGAGCAAGTGCCCTTTCCTTTTGGATCAGTTCTTCTCAGCTGGGTTTTGCACATTTCTTCTTAAAAGCCACCTATGCCATGCTGGCCACAGTGCGCCAGGCTTCATAGTGACTGTGGAGCTTGACGTACTAAGCTACCGCTTACTACATTTATTACGATTCATATATTGTAAGGCCAGAAGGAACCAGTATGTTTTTCCAGTCTGACCCCTTGCATAGTATGGACCGTTGAACTTCAACCAGCGGTTCCTGTATTGAGCACACAGCTTGCCTTTGAGCTAGAGCATGGTACCCAATCTCGATTGAAAGACCCCCCCAGTCATCGTTGACCATCGGATGCCACTCGCTGTTACCTGGAGCTTTCCTTGTCAGTCTCTTGAATACCCTTTGCCTTCTTTGCATCTGTCTTTAGTTTGTAAAATTGTCAGTTCATTTTGTGAAGTCCCAGGCACAACTCGTGAGGCTTCATACATAATCCATACAGCAGTCAAAACGGCTCATGAAGTCCGTGTGAATATTGAACAAGCAGCATTTTGTAGCATTTTGTCCCCAAGATATTCAAATGCCAGCCTTGCCCCCGTTTAGATTTAATTCTAGAAATCGGGTGCCAAGCTGTTTTGTGGAAGAAGTTCAGAGCCAACTTTAGAAGGACTTGATCCAGAGGCCAGTGAAGATTTTAGTTTAAAAAAAACAAACCAAAATCTCAGGTGCACAGAAATTTATTCTTAATGCTGGGAAGTGATCAGTTTTTGTATAGAAATATTACAGTATTTGAGGGAAAATTTGCTCTCAGTGGAATTTTCTGTCCAAACTTGAACGGATTTTGTTTCGAGTTTGCCAGGCTTAACTCTTTTGCTCACCTTTACCGCATGAAACAGAACAAGGCTTCCCCAGCCATCATGATTTGGGAATAAGTGAGCACCTGCGGGGTCAGGTTACTGTGGCCAGGGTCCGTCTGCACCCCTTTCCACGCTGATGCTTGCTACTCCCTCATGTTTGTGTCATTTCTAGACTATAGTTGGACTTCCTTCCTCTGGAAGCATCTCAAAGGCTTACTTTTTATACAGTAATGGAATAAGAGCAGCAAGGTCTGGCCCTGACACTAAACTCCCGTCAGTCTTAAGTGAGTCACCTTAACCTGCTTCAGATTTTTCATCATCTGAAAAATTAGATGGCTGAAGTGATGGATTACTTGATAAATATTTAGTGCTTGGAAGTGGAAAAGCACTGCCGCTTTTTTCTTGTACCCTTATATAGATATTTTTGGAACATTTGAGTAGCTCGCCATTGAAATTTGGCTTGCCAAAGGAGGGTGGCGTTAGTAACACTGACGGATCGGGAGTGTGCCGAAGCAGCTCGAAGAATAAGACCTGGTTCAACTAACAGAGCAGTTTTCTGCCCCTTTCCCCATCATGGTGACGTGTTCCCAGAGAGATCTTTCGAATCCAGAGGAAATTCCTCCCTAAATTCCCACAAATCAAAGGTAGGGAGATCCTGTGTTCGGTTGCTCAGTAGCATCCCTTCCAATCAGCCTCGCCAAACTGTTCATACCCGTTCTCCTGAAGCGAATCATTTTGTTTGACAAGGGGCCACGGCATCGGCATTTTTTCATTGTCGTGCCTGTGGAGGGTGAGTACATTTATGCTCGGCCTAGTAATTTTTGGCGGTGCTGTTGAGAGTAGGAGTTGACTCCTGTGTTGTTGCACGGTAAGCGGCGAATGAGAAGATACGAGTCTTTCTGCCAAAGGAAGGGCAGAAGGGTCGAAGATGTAAGAGCTGTCAAGACCAGTTACAGCAAAACTGAATCTATGCATCTATGTACGGGAGAGGCAAAATGGAGATTGAGAAGTGAAGCAGTTGCAGCGTACGCTGAATAGGGCTGAGCTGTCTGTAGGCCGAGGAAAAGCGAGGGGAATGAAGGGACCAGCACGCTGTATGCCAAACTGGCTGCGCTGGGAAGACAAGGGAACATGTGCAAGGACTTCATGAGAAGGAAACAGACAAGTTGTCATCAAGATGCTCATGTCCCGGAGAAGTATTTTTGGCAAAATGTGATGAGTCAGAATCATTAAGTTAAAAGAATCGAGTTAATCACCGATTTCCTGAGGACGCAGCTCAGCTGGAACGGACGAAACCGGAGGTTTGGATTCTGAGAGTGGAGCAAATGTGACTGTTTCAAGAGGAAAAGCCTGCAAAGAAGATACCGATGTGCAATATGCCATCGGGCTAGTCTGAGAGTATAGCGAGTGCCCAGTTGTGAGTGGGATCAAGATTAAACTTCTTCACCTTCTAACTCCTGAAGTTAAATCAAAAGGGTGGTTTCATAGTTTGCTATGCTTCATAAGCAAACAGGTCAGCATTTCTTTGTGACAGCTGCATTTGAGCAACTGAATTGAACATAATTTTTCAGTATAATAATTATAATAAACTAGCTCTCTGTCTGCTGAAACCCCTCCGCCTTGCCTGCAAATCTGAGCGCTCCTAATCTGTAGGTAACAGAAAAACCTGGCTTCTCAAAGGTAGCTACCTGTGACCAGCAAGCACAATCCACCTATCTTGTGGGTTAAGGGATGTGATTTTATTCTCTTTACGCAATTCACCCAACTGCGGGTTTTTACAGTCAAACCCTCTGAGCCAAAAATGAGAATAAATTAGCTCTGGAGGAGTGGAAAAGTACAGCTGGAAAGGCATGCGGTATTTATGCAGAAGTGATGTTAAGGAATTGTATTTGAACCTGGGTCCAGGTTTTTAAGGCGACATCCCTAGGACTCGCCCCTAAGCTGTTGTGCCTTTCAGAAGGACTTCTGTGCATATCGAATGCATACACTTGGCTGTTCTGCCTGTAACAATTAGACCATGCCTATCTCCAGAGGCGCCACCAGAACCCAGTATTCCTCCAGTGTCTAGCAAATAGATGACCACATATCACTCTGGTAAGTAGGTGGTCTGTAAACGGATAATGGCATAGGAATACTTCCAATCAGTCCTTTAGCACACACGGGAGATGTCTGAGTAATGGGGATAGAAGTCCTAGGTATCATAGGAAATGAGGGTGGGAAGAGACCTCAGGAGGTCACATGTAGTCCAACCCCCGCGCAGAGCAGGACCATTCCCAACTAGATCATCCCAGCCAAGGCTTTGTCTGCCCAGGTCTTGAAAACCACCAAGGATGGAGAGTCCACAACCTCCTTGGGTAACCTGTTCCAGTGCTTTACCACCCTCCTAGTTAGACTGTTGTTTCCTAATATCCAACCTCAACTTCCCTTGCTGCAACTGGAGCCCATTGCTCCTTGTCCTGTCATCTGCCCCCACCGAGACCAGCCCGGCTCCATCCTCTTTGCAACCCGCTGCAGGGAGCTGAAGGCTGCTATGCAATCCCCCCTCAGTCCTCATGAGAGTCTCCATGTCATCTTGATTTTTTTTTTTAAGTAGTAGTCTAGAAAAAAAATCTCCAATTGAAGCCCCACAAAATGAAACAAGCCCACATTGGGAGAACATTAAGATCAATCACTGCCATTAGGAAATGTCACCCGTCATTTTCTTACTTCCTAAAATACCGGTGTTTAACTTCACAACCTCAATTTTCTGTTAACGTCCTTTTGTAGGTTTTACATGCATTGCTTTATGTGCTAAAGTTGCCTTCTGTAATCAGTATCCCTCAGATGAAGTTATGACTAGGCAGGCACTTTATTATTCATCTCCTGTTTGTACACATCTTGCCTCCTTTCGTCTGAAATTTTTTGTGCTTCTTTTCACTCCTTATGACTTTTATTTTATTTTATTTTATTTTTGCTGAGTGGGAAAACTCAGTAACATTGATTTTAAAGTCTTTTTTTCTGTAATCAAGTTAAAGAAACTGCTGATGTGTGGAAAGCCGTGGCCCGACTTCATGCTCTGATGATGTAAGTTATTACGCTGAGGAATGCATATTTGTGTTCAGTTTGAAGGGAAAAAATGGTTGCAAAACAGTTTTAGTTGAGTGAAAAAGTACATTACGGATGGCTCTAGACATCTTACAGGCTGATTTTTAGTTGTGTCCTGGAAGTAGTAATGCTGATGCATTCACACTGAAGTTCAAGCATAATTCAGTTACTCGTGCCTTTGAATGCTTAGATTGCATGCGGGACCCTGAATAAAATGTGTTCTGTTCCTTTATTAATACAACCCAGTGTTATCTTTGCTTCCCTGATTGTGGTCAGGTTCTTTGATCTGATGCTTTTAAGTTTCTTTGTACTCTTCCCCTTAAGGCATATTGTATTTGCTTGCATATGACACGTCTCGGGGTAAGATAGACACCTTGTTTTTTAAAAGGCAGAATGAGAAAAAAATCTTTCTTTGTAATAAGTAACTGAGTAGCGGCTTCTAGGGAGCCAAGCCCGCCCGCCCGTTGTTCTGCCCCCTGCGAGTCTGCAGATCTCACTTTTTGCTGTTGCCACTTGCGACAGAAACTGCTTCTGCCGTATTTCTCGCATCTAACGTGCATCGTCATTTCCGGCATCTTTGTTTTCGAAAAAAGGCGTGTTGCATGTGAGAAAATATGGCAGTCCCTTTTCTGTTTGCTATATTTCTCAGAAGTAAAATATGTTCCACTTCCTGTTTTAAAGTGGGATTGACCGTTGTTTTGCGGGGGGGGGGGGTGTTTTTTTCCATCTCTGCGGTGCGCTTGCAGGGGTACTAAAGGTTGCTGAGATCATGTGTGTATGCCAACGGGAGTATTTCCTAGTAAATTTGTATAAATAGATCAGCCAATTGCCCATCAAAAATGACAGGGGGAGGGGCAGGGGGAGATGGAGCCCCACCACCCTGCACTGCTGCCGCCTCCCAAGAGCTGGGGGAGGGGCTTCCCCTGCTGCCTTGGCCACTGTCGCCTCCAGCGCTGCTGGCCTCGCCTCTCTCCCCGTCCCCCCATCCCCTGCCCTGCTCCTTCAAGGTGGCAGAGCAGTGCCATAATGTCCTCTCCATCCCCACCATCATGGCAGCGCTCCACTGCCTCCAAGGAGCAGGACCAGGTGGAAGGGGGGACATCCCTCTGCTCCATCCCCTTCGTTCCCGCCGTCATAGCGGTGCTTCGCTTCGCGCTCTGATTGGTTGTTTCACTAACCTGTTAGATGCTCCTAATTTGTATCATAGAATCACAGAAAATGAGGGTGGGAAGGGACCTCAGGAGGACCAGCCCCAACTACATCATCCCAGCCAAGGCTACTAAGGTCCTAAAAACCCGTAAGGATGGAGATTCCATAACCAGTTTGGGTAGCCTGTTCCAGTGCTTTACTACCCTCCTCTTGATGGCAACCGGAGCCCATTTCTCTTTGTTCTGTCATCTACCCCCACTGAGAGCAGCCCAGCTCCATCCTCTTTACAACCTCCTGCAGGGAGTTGAAGGCTGCTGTGCAATCCCCCACAGTCTCCTCTTCTCTAAACTAAATAAGCCCAGTTCCCTCAGTCTTTCCTCACCAGTTATATCCCCCAGCCCCTGAACCATTTTTGTTGTCCTCCACTGGACTCTCTCCAATGTGTCTACATCCTTTCTGTAGCGGGGGGCCCAAAACTGAACGCAATAGTCCAGATGTGGCCTCCCCAGTGCTGCATAGAAGAGAAGAATCATTTCCCTTGACCTACTGGCAACACACCTACCCATGCAGCTCAGGATGCCGTTAGCCTTCTTGGCAACAAGGGGACACTGTTGGCTCCTATTCAGCTTCTTGTCTGCTGTCACCCCCAGGTCCTAGTCTGCAGAGCTGCTACCCAGCCAGTTACCCCCAGCTTTCACTGATGCATGGGATTGTTTCCTCCTAAGTGCAGGACTTTGCACTTCTCATTATTAAACTTCATGTGACTTCTTTTGGATCAGTCCTCCAATTTGTCTAGGTCACTCTGAATCCTAGAGCCCTGCCTTCCAGCATATCTAGTCCCCCCAACTTGGTGTCATTTGCAGACTTGCCGAGGGTGCGTGCTGTGCCACCTTCCAGCCGTCTCTATTATGACGATATTGAATAAAACCGGCCCCAGGACTGACCCCTGGGGCACTCCACCTTATACTGGCTGCCAAGTAGACATTGAACTATTGATTACTACCCTTTGAGCCTGATGATCCAGCCAGTTTTCTATCTGCCCTAGAGTTAATTCATCTAGTATGTACATCCTTAGCCTGCTTGCGAGAGTGTTGTGGGAGACTGTATCAAATCCTTGCTAAAGTCAAGGGGTATCATGCCCACTACTTTCCCTGCATGCACAGGTCCAGTCACCTCGTCATAGAAGGCAATCAGGTTGGTCAGGCATGACTTGCCCTTGATAAATCCATGCTGACTATTCATAATCGTCTTCTCCTCCAAGTGCTTAGAAATGGATTCCTTGAGGATCTTCTATCAGTAGTTTGCCTCCCCCATTCAGTAAGGGAGCCACACTTGCCCTGACCTTCCTCTTGCTACCAGCATACTTGTAGAAACTCCATGTTCCCCTTCACGTCTCTTGCTAGCAGCAACTCCAGTTGTGCTTTGGCCTTCCTGACTTCATTCCTGCAAGCCCAAGCAATGCTCTTATACCCCTCCCTAGTTGTTTGTCCAAGTTTCCACTTCTTGTAAGCTTCCTTCTTGTAATTTAGTTTACTGGAGAGTTCCCTGCTAAGCCAAGCTGGTCTCTTCTGCCATACTTGCTAGTCTTCCTGCTCATTGGGATGGTTCATTCCTGTGACCTCAGTGAGGTTCTTTTAAAATACAGCCAGCTGTCCTGGACTCCTCTCCCCTTTGGTCTGGCTTCCCAAGGGATCTTGCCCGTGAGTTCTCTGAGCGAGTTGAAGTCTGCTTTTCTGAAATCCAGGGTCTGTACTCTGCTGCTCTTCATCCTTCCTTTCCTCAGGATCCTGAACTCAGTCATCTGATGGTTGCTGCTGCCCAAGCTGCCATCCACTACTACATTCCCCACCAATTCATCCCTGTTTGTGAGCAGCAGGTCAAGAAGACCTAGTTGGCCACTCCAAGACTTGCACCAAGAAGTTGTCCCCAACACTCTCCAGAAACTTTGTGGATTTGGTGTGCACTGCTGTGTTGCCCTCCCAGCAGATGTCAGGGTGACCAAAGTCCTTCACGAGAACCAGGGTTTGTGTTGGGGAAGCTTCCACTAGCTGTTTGAAGAAAGCCTCATCCACCACTTTCTCCTGGTCTGGGGGTCTAGAGCAGACCCCCCCCACCAAATCACCCTTGTTGCTCTCTCATAGATTTCATAGATATTAGGGCTGGAAGGGACCTTGGAAGATCATTGAGTCCAGCCCCCTGCCACAGGGGCAGGAAGTCAGCTGGGGTCATAGGATCCCAGCAAGATAAACATACAAATTTCTCTCAAAGGTGTTCAATGTAGGTGCTTGAACCAGCTTTGGTGGCAGGCTATTCCAGACCTTGGGGGCTCAGAAGGTAAAGAAGCTCTTTCTTACGTCCAGCCTGGAAAGGTCTTAGAGAAGTTTATGACCATTTAACCTTGTCATCCCTTGGGATGCTCTGGTGAACAAACATTCCCCCAGATCCTGGTGAGTACCCCTTATAAACTTATAGGCAGCCATCAGATCACCCCTGAGCCTGCACTTTTCCAGGCTGAAGAGTCCCATGGCTCTCAGCCTCTCATCATAAGGTCTGTTTTCCTGACCTCTGATCATGCGTGTGGCTCTTCTCTGCATCCTCTCAAGCTTCTCCACATCCTTTTTGAAGTGTGGGGCCCAAAACTGGACGCAGTACTCCAGCTGCGGCCTCACCAAGGCCGAGTACAAGGGGAGAATAACGTCCTGGGACTTGCTTGAGAAGCATCTATGCATGCAAGCCAGTGTTTTGGTCACTTTACTAGCTGCAGCATCACATTGAAAGCTCACGTTCATCTTGTGGTCAGTCATGACCCCCAAGTCCCTTTCGTCTGTAGTGCTAGCCAGCGTAACACTGCTGAGCCTATAAGCATGCTGCAGTTTTCCTTCCCAAGGTCTCCTCTGACCCTAACTCAGAGACTTTCAACAGGCCTGTCTCCAGTTTCATACTGGAGCTCTGAGCAATCATACAGCTCTTTTACATACAATACAACACCTCCTCCTCTTCTCCCCTGCCTGTTCTTCCTGAACAGTCTGTACCCATCCATGACAGTGCTGCAGGCATGCAAGCTCCCACCAAGTCTCTGTTATTCCAGTCACGTCATAGCTCCATGACCGTGCAAGGATTTCCAATTCTTCCTGCTTGTTTCCCAGCCTCCGTGCATTCACAGCCCTTGGCACGGCTTTACGAGCGCTCATGGTGCTCGGGCCGGGTGCCAGGTGATTGGAAGATAGCCAATGTGGTCCCCACCTTTTAAAAAAGGAGGGAGGACCTGGGCAACTATAGGCCCATCAGTCTTACCCCAATCCTGGGGAAACTCTTTGAGAAGATCATCAAGGAGCATATCTGTAATGGGCCGGCATTGGGGATGATGCTGAGGGGCAACCAGCATGGGCTCATTAGGGGCAGGTCCTGTCAGACCAACCTGGTTGCCTTCTACAATCAGGTCACAAAAGCATTGGATGCAGGTGGTGCCGTGCATGTAGTCTTTCTGGACTTCAGCAAGGCCTTTGATACTGTCGAGCACCCTGTCCTTGTTAAAAAACTATGCGACTGTGGCATCGATGCCTACATGGTCAGATGGATTGCTAATTAGCTGAGGGGTCGTGCTCAGAGGGTGATGGTGGACGGGCCATATTCGACCTGGGGGGAAGTGGGCAGCGGGGTCCCCCAGGGCTCGGTCCTTGGGCCAACACTGTTCAATTTCTTTATCAGCGATTTAGACAATGGGGTGAAAAGCAACCTGTTCAAATT
The DNA here is from genome assembly GCA_030014935.1 of Caiman crocodilus. Classification (NCBI taxonomy): domain Eukaryota; kingdom Metazoa; phylum Chordata; order Crocodylia; family Alligatoridae; genus Caiman; species Caiman crocodilus. The sequence continues at coordinate 196,321,026 of JAGPOW010003316.1, read as the reverse complement.
TACTGATGATACCAAAATCTGGGGTGAGGTGGGCACGCTAGTAGGGAGGGAAAGACTGCAGCCAGACCTGGCTAGGTTGCAGGGGTGGGCCGACAAAAACAGGCTGCGTTTCAATCCGGACAAGGGCAGGGTGCCGCACTTGGGCAGTAGTAACCAGCAGCACACTTATACGATGGGAAACTCCCTTCTTGAGAGCACGGAGGCAGAAAGGGATCTTGGAGTCATTAATGACTCCAAGATGAACATGGGTTGACAATGCGGAGTCACGGTTGGCAGGGCTAACCGGCCCTTATTGTGCATCCATAGGTGCATCTTAAGTAAGGCCAAGGAAGTGATCCTCCCCCTCTACGCGACACTGGTCAGGCCGCAGCTGGAGTACTGTGTCCAGTTCTGGGCACCTCACTTCAAGAGGGATGTGGACAACATGGAGAGGGTCCAGAGGAGGGACACCCGCATGATCCGGGGACAGCAGGGCAGACCCTACAAGGAGAGGCTACGGGACCTGAACCTGTTCAGCCTTCACAAGAGAAGGCTGAGGGGGGACCTGGTGACCATCTATAAACTCAGTAGGGGGGACCAGAAGGGTTTGGGGGAGACCTTGTTTCCCCTAGCTCCCCTCCCCCTGGGATAACAAGGAATAACGGCCACAAGTTGCTGGAGAGTAGGTTCAGATTAGACATCCGTAGGAACTACTTCGCAGTCAGGGCGGCTAGGATCTGGAACCGACTTCCCAGGGGAGTGGTGCTGGCTCCTACCCTGGGGGCTGTAAGGAGTGGCTTGATGCCTACTTGTCTGGGGTCACTTGAGTCCAGTTTTCCTCTTGCCCAGGCGGGGGTCGGATCTGAAGATCTCCAAGGTCCCTTCCGACCCGACTTCTAGGATCCTGTGATTCTATGTACAGACTAACCAGCTGATTGCACTACTTTTTCAGGAAGAATGAGAAGGCTTCCTTCTTGCCTTGTCCAGCTCATGCTTCCTCCAGGTCACCCACTATCCTCAAGGCTTTGGTTTCCATCCTCTGGGAAGCCTCATTTAAAGCCCTCCTCAGTAGGGTAGCAAGCCTGAATGCAAAGATGCTCCTCCCTCTCATCACCAGATAGATCCTCTCTCTTCCTTTCCCTTGGACAAGCAGACAGTTGTTGCTTTGTACTACCATCACGTCCCAGCAAGTGATGATTTAAGTTTATCACTGGGTGCAGCAAAAGTAACGAGAGCTGCAGGGTGGCAGCTTGGCTTTGACTTATGCTTGCTATACGTTTTTAATATTAGAAAACTGCAGATGTTTGCAGTCCTAACATACACAAAGCTATTTAAGAGTTAGCTCGCTCCTTTATAGGGTCCTCCTTGGGTTAGAGCAGACATTTTTCCCCTTACTGTGTTTTCATACATTTCGTTGCTGGATGCTTAATCTGGTTGTAACCTCCGGACACCAGTAGAATATACATGTTTGTAACTTAATGTTCGGGGGGGAGTTTCCATTTTTTTTTTTAATTCTTGAGCAGTATGAGACCTGTGAATATGAAGTCAAGAGCTGCTTTGTTCTTATGAAGTAGCAGTTTGATTCTTAACATGATCTAAGATACGTAGGCCTGTTTTTTTTCTGAACGTCAAAATTTTTTTGGTAGGTGAAGAGTGTCTGGTGAAAAGAGCAGAAGACCTGGAGTTGCAAGCCTGTTGTTTCGGTGCAGACTGCCGGTGCAAAGCTAAGCAATTCTGCATAACCTCTCCCGGCCTCAGTCTCCCCAGTACGTAACCCATGCCTTACTGATCTGTCTCTTGGATGAATTGGAATGAAAGGTCTTGTATAATTGTAATGTATTTATTTTGCCCTTTCTTGCCTGTATTTCCCCTGTCTTGTTTTTCAGGCTTAACATTTAAAGTGCTTTACTGAAGTACTTTGCCTTAAGGCAGCCTGCATGGGAATTTCTAGTTGTTCATCTAATCCTCTTCCCTCTCCTTCAGTATCTGCTCGCTCTCCACATTTGACTCTGATGTACTTCACCTTGAAGGCTAGAGTTTTATTACTCTTGTGTTATACTGCACCTGGCTAGTAATGTCTGTTCGCTCTCGGTGACGGGGCAAAGGGGTTGTTGTGTCGGCACAGCTGATGCAGAAGGGTTTCTGCTCCTCCGCGAGAGCTCATAGGAACTATTGAAATGCATTTAAAAGTGATGGGGCAAGAAATAGTCCCCAGGAAAAATATATTTTCATTCTAAGTACTGGGTAGGATCTGTTGTCCATATCCTACCCATATCCATATGTTGTCCATATCCTACCCATATCCAGAATTGTAAATATGTTCAAGAAAGACTTTTTACTTAAATGCAGCAAAGTAACAGCTTTGTTACATTTATCATTGAATTAATTACCTCTGATGTTTCCTTATTTAAACCACTTGATTGCACCAGATGATGACCCTGCTCCCATTGTAATATTTTCCTAATATCACATTCTGAATACAGTCTTCTTAGCATCTCTACTTGCAAAATTGGAAACTCTTGAGTAGAAGGGTTGCTATTATCTAAATTGCTGTTGCTCTTGTAACTCAGTGCTTGCATCATGCCAGCATGAGTCTGGTTCAACAGAATACGTTTTTTGCAGTGTTTTTCCTAGAAAGGCCTTGTCTACACACACAGGTTGTGCCACCTTAACTATACCAGTATTGTTAAAGCAGTCCGTCTCCCTCTTTGGGCACAGTTGTACCAATGTGAAGGTGTTTTGGATCAGTGTGGTTATTACCACACCAAGAGAAGTACCCTATTCACATGCTTTTAACTGTGTCTACACCATGGGTTGTACTATGCCGGTAACAGTCTCTCCAAACCAGCCAAGGTCTAACAGTTCAGTGACTGCGCATGGATTTAAATCAAGGTGCCACACTCCTTGTTCTGCTTGATTTAGGGCAGGGGCTCGCAGTTGTCTCCCATGTCCCAGGTGAGTGCCGTAACCACCAAGCTACTGGCTGTTCTGGGATGAGTTCATGAAAAAACAGAAAGAGAAAGAAATGGCTCTAGTTTTTTGTCCTAATTGCATGGGTTTCATAGTTTCTAGGTTCAGAAGGGGCCTGAACAGATCATCAAGTCCGACCCTGGGCAGGAACGAGTGCTGGGACCATAGTACCCCAGCCAGATATCTAACCAACCTCCTCTTGAAGACCCCCAACATAGTAAAAGAGTCCGCATAATGGGAAAACTGTATCCTGCTTGGCTGTAGCCACTAAACTGATGCTTCTTGGGTGTTGTATAAATAATTAGCATAATTGTAGTCTGAAATTAATGGAAAAGTCAATGTGGTGGTCTGTGGAAGACTTGTATATATGAAGCAACATCATATATGCCTTGTAGTCTGGAAAGCCGGACTTGTAGATGATAGTAAGAATCTGGATAAGACAAGGTTAAAGCAAAGCAGAGTTTTAAGAGTGAGCCATTGCATTGGTCTTCTGAGACCTGGAGAAAGCTGTGGAAGAAGGAAAAAGTTCAGACACAAGAATGATGTCGGGGCCAGATTTAGCATACAAAGGGTACAATTAAAGGAGTCGTCAAAGCAGATGGTATATTGTGCAGATAACAATGTCGGATTGAACCTGTGATGGTGTTCTGCAAAAATTCTCAAGCTCGTTTGCGGTCCAAACCTCGTTGTTTGGTTTCCGCATTTAAGTTGCTCGTAAACTGGAGATCATGTAAAACCGGTAGTTGTCTTTTTCCTGGCTTTTTCAGGACAAGCTTCAGAGTCTTGAAAAGACCTTGAACATGTTAAATACTTTGCTTCATGCGAAATGTATGCAAAAAACTTATTAGGCAATATAAAACAATGTAAAGATTAGGCTACAGTGGTAGGATCCTACTGAATATAAGCATACCTAAGATTATACACACTCTTTTCCATGGTTTGGGGGTGGGGGGAGGAAGAAAGCACTGCTTCATCGATTTTCCTAGTTTAACCTTTACCAGATGAATCAGAAGGTAATTTAATTATTTTTGGAGAATCCCAAATGAGGGTCAAGTTTCAAATGACTTAACTGAAAATTTGTCAGGAAATTATTGGAATTTGAACATAATGTAAGGTCAGAAGGTCTTATTGTGTTAAAGAAGGTTTTGGACGGAATACCATTAGCATGTGATTTGTATTTAATGAATTTAAAGCAGCGATTTTCTGACGGAAGGAGAAATGTATCTCGCTGGTTTATTTTTCTTTGGCCACTTATTATTAGCTGTGTGTGTGTGAATTGTTTTTATACTGTGGGTACAAAGACTCAAAGGAGAAATTCCCATTTTATTCACCTCCAAATGCAGGTGTACGTGCGTACGTCCCTATTCCTAGTGTCACTTAGGCGCGTAGGAGCTGAAATCCCATGGAAAGACAGTGAGAAAGTCAGTTTGACCCAGAGTCTAAATTTAAACAGACACCTTTCCTTTCTGGGTCATCCAGAAAAATTCAAGCACAGCACAATGCAGATGTTAGATTGATTTATTCAGATGAACAAGGACCGCAGAGAGATGCCTCTCAGTTATTTGGAAGCACAACTAATAACCTACAGTCTTTGGAAGGACACTGTCAGTTTGAAAAATGTAGTCGGCTTAAAACAAAAACAAAAACCCCCAACCCCATGACAAGTACTTTCAGGTACGTGTCCTGGAGTCCTTCCCTGCACTCCTCATACCAAGTGCCATTGTAAAATGACTTTCTCCTCGTTTTCCCTCTCGGCTGTCCCTGGTGCAGCGTATCCAAAGCAAGCGGGGAAGGTGCCAAAGACCCCGATCCCACAAACACTCACACAAGAGTGGTCCCATCAAGCTTAATTGGATGACTTGTGTGCATGAAATTACTCATGCACATAAATATAGGTAGGATCAAAGCCTGCCTGGGAAACGAGGGAAGCCGACTGCCCGGATCATGTTGCGAAGCGCACAAATAAGCTAGCGTGTTCTTCATGCTCTTTCATTTTAGGTCGGGGTTGTAAGAATAGTATGCTGAAAAAGCAAGTGTTCAGGCAGAAGAGTGATTTGTTTTTTTTTTTAATCAAAAAATAAAACCAAAACCCAACCCATGGCAGGCATCCCTTTGTAGATGTGTCCAGATGGACGGAACAGACAAGAGGACAGACAGAGCAGGCTGCCGTGGTTCAGCTTCTCATGGGCTGGCAGCGGCACGTACCGCTGAGCTTCACACTCCTTTCATCGTGCTATCTCGAGGCCCTCTTTTGTTCACGGAGGCGAGAGCACCAGAGTGTAACTCTGCCTCCACTTAATAGCATGGAAAGTTCAAACTCAGCATTCACCGCACAGAGCAAGCATTTTCCTTTCCATTTTTATACAGCCCCGTCCGAGGGTGCTGCTGCAAACCCCCCCTCCCCAGGCAAACCTTTTTTGGACTGACATGTTGGGCCGCTGAGTGATGTGATGGAGCACCTCCTAGGCTGACCTCTCTTATATTTCTATTTACACTTCATCTGAAGTCATTTCCCGGCGTGCTGGAAACATGTCATGCACTTTCACTGGAAAGATAAAATAGATAAAAATGTAACCAGGTTACAGCAGGGAAGTATCCTGGGATTGTTTGCTCGTCAGTGATTCCCATGGCATGTCTTCTGGGATTCTTACCTCTTCGGGTCGAGTTTGAGCAGCTTCTAAGCAACTGCGCAGGGGCACCATGGGGACAGGGAAGCCGTGGAAGATGCAGGCACTATAGTGATGCTTTTGTTTAGCCGTTCACAGTGAATGCCCGTTAGTGTTTTTATTGTGGATTTGTGCCCGTAGATATGCATCAAAAATACGATACTGAAATCAGGTTCATTTTGCTACTCCTGTTCTAGTTCCATTTCAACGGTGCTTTTTAAATGATGCCATTCGTACATTTGCATGATCCCGCGTGTTGAATATATCGGAACCTGAATGCTTTTAAACAAGGTTGACGAGAAGGAAACCCTTTTTGCACAATACAGATTACATTTATTCTCTTGTGCTCGCTTGAATTAGAAGCCCTGCACAACCAAACAGGGAGGGAGGCATAAACCTCTGTCCTGCAATATGCTCAAAACCTTAATGCGATCGGGATTTTTTCATCTTAATGTGATGGATGTCTATCGTGCTGGGATCGTTTAATCCCTGCAGACTTCTCATGAGGTCCCTTCCAGCCCCTGATGTCTATGAAATCTGTGCCACAGAAAAAGTTTTCTTTAAATCCCCAAAAAAGAGCTTTTCTTCTCTTTGTCTTTTTCTATTTATACAGCACCCAAAGTATAATCTGTGCTTGACATGTTAGGATCATAGTTGTGTTTTGTGGTGCTGCCTAGAGGTGTCATCTGAAACTGGGGACCCCTTGTAGCGGGCACTGTACCAGCCCTATAATGAAGCAGTTCCCTGCTCTGAGGGAGCTTGCAAGCTAGACAAAGCAAGTAAACCCTGAGAGGGGGATGTAGGTACAGAGGGACAAAAGACTTGCCCAGGGTCCCGTAGGAAGCAAGTGGCAGAATCCAGGTTTCCTGGTTTTCCCTATGGGGGACCTGCACAGCGGGATCTTCCCTAGCCAGACTATCCCCTACAACCATAATCTAAGCTCTACAAGGCCACCACCAACCTTGACACAACACAGACCTAACACCCGAACCTGCCACAGGTAAAGCAGGGGGAACTGCAGCAGCCAACGTCCTGCTTCGATGAAATGATGTCGATATACACTCAAGAGGTGTCAGGCAGAGGGCCGCGTCCCCCACTCCAGAGGAAGGCAAAAACGCCCACCACCCGTACCAGTGTGACCATGGGGAAAATTCCTTCCCGACCCCAGTTATGAAGTCGGTCTGACCCCCAAGCGGAGGAGCGCGACCCTCTAGCCGGGAACCTCTGGCTCTGCTCCTAGCAAGAGAGGTCCTAGCAAGTCCCCAGCCTCAGCTGCACCCAACACCCACTGCCTTTTGGGGGAGGGGGTTAAAAACACCCTGACACGTATAGCAGAAAGAAGGGTGGAGAAGCAGTCAGCAAAGCTCAGAACCAGGGGAAATACCCAAGGTAGAAAATAGGCATCGCTGCACCAGATGATCCCTGATCGGGGCTGTTCAGCCTCTTCTTGGAAACCTCTGCCAACAGAGAGTCCATAGCTTCCCTAGGCAGCCGTTCCGCTGCTTCCCTACTCTCACAGTGACGAAATTTTTCTGGCTCTCCACTGTGAACTTACTTTGATGCAACTTCAAGCCTTTAGTCCACATCCTCCTCTCTGCAACAAAAAAGAAAAGGTGCTTTCCCTTTTCTTGGTGGCAGCCCTTCAGGTATTTGAAGACTGCTGTCATGTCTCCTCGTAAGTGCTTCTCCGCAAGCTGGACATGCCCGGTTCCTTCAGCCTCTCCTCATATGACTTGCCTTCCAAGCCTCCATCATCTTTGTTGCCTGCCTCTGGACCCTCTGTAACTTCTCTACGTCCTTTTTAAAATGTGCAGCCCAGGACTGCACACAATACTCCAGTACTAACCAGTGCCGAGCATAGAGGGGCTATCACCTTCTGTGTCGGGACAGTTTCTTGTTGGGCTTCCAACACTGCACCCCTTAGAAGCTCCCAGCCCTCCTGGGCACCTTTATCCTTCCATCTGTCCCCCCATGACACCAAGCCTATTAGGTCCTTGAGTCAGATGAAATCCACCTCTTTGAGATCTAGTGTCTTAATTTTACTGACTTTGTGCTTTCCCCATCCATTGGCGCTGACCATGCTGCCTTCTAGGGGACATGTTCATAGGCCTTCTGCACTGCGATTGCATTACTCACAAATAGTCGTGACCTCCAGAACGGTTAGCAATGGGTCAAAGCTCATAGGTCATTTTTTCCACCATAGGAAAGTGCATGGATTTGCCAGCTAATGAATCGGACATGCTGGGCTAGACTGTGACTTTATTGTCTACCCTGACTATAGTAGCTCCTGCTTTTCCTTCTGCAGCCAGTGTCACAAGGCTGGGACTGTGCAAGGGAGAGGAACCCCCTCTGCTATGGAGCCAGGGATTGACAGGTATATCCTTTCCCTGCACATTTACCCCTAGTTATTTTTGTTTGCACGTTAACAGCGAAACACTGTGCTCCTGTTTCCCTCCTGCTCCTATGCCCCTCATCTACTGCATGCATCTGTCCCGGAGCTCAGCTAAGCAATCCTGACTTGGCACCTTCCTCCTGTGCTTTTGTAGCCTCCTGTTCTTGCTTGCTTCTCCCAGGTGTTTCCCAGTTAGTGTTGGAAGGGCCCTCAGGAGGTCACATCTAGCCCAAGCCCCTGCTCAAAGCAGGACCAGCCCAGACTACATCATCCCAACCAGGGCTTTGTTGAGCTGAGTCTTTAAAAACCTCCAAGGATGGAGATACCTCCACCTTTCTGGGTAACCCGTTCCAGTACTTCACCACCCTCTCAGTGAGACAGCTTTTCCTCATATCCACCCTCAACTTCCTTTGCTGCAACTTGAGCCCATTGGTCCTTGTTCTGCCACCAGTGAGAACAGGTGAGTGTGTGAGTCTGTGTCTGTGTGCGTGCTATCTCGCCCCGACACAGAGCATCCTCGCACCGCACATCCCTTGGGAAGGCTATGCCAGTGTGAGCCCTCACCGACTCGGATTGACAGGCATGCCATAAAGTCCTCTCTCTGCGCCCGCTCAGATGTGGCTTGCAGGGATTTGCAATGTTTCCCACGTGCGAGGCACACAGTGTTGCCCTGCATAGGGCATAAACATGCCTTGCATAGGGTTGTGCACTAGCACTGCAGTGGCTCTGGTGGAAGCTGGCGGCATGCTGTTTCAGCCAGGCATGGATTATTAGGGACGTTGGATAGTGCTTTTCAGTCTTTCTTTCAATATCAGTTGTGATCGTGACTTGGTAGTTAGGGTCCAAAAGTCTTTATGTGATGCAGTGACAACCTTCTTTTTCTTCCCGGGATCTCTTACAGCCCCTCTTGCTCTTGTAGCTAAACTGCGTGTCTCAGTAATAACTCCCCCTGCTTTTCATCTTCAGAGAGTTGTATGACCGCTAAACCTTTCAAACACCCTTTTGTTGCAGGTCCAAACTATCCCTAGGTTAGATGGGAAAACAAAAGCAGAGAGGAGATGTGCATATCCCCAAATTCGTAGAAACAGGCATTAGCCAAGGAGAAGTTTGAGGCCTCCAGACCTATATGTCAATCAATAGGTAACTCAGCTCCTAACTTTTTGTCCCTCCAAGCCATTTTACCCTTCTGTTAGCGAAGCCATGGAGCACCTGTCTCTCTTTTCCCCTCGTCACATTGTTGTCAGGCACTCGTGATTTACTGAAGAAAATACTCATTTGAGCTGAAATATCTCCACTCGTTCTGCATCTGAAAACAACGGGGAGAGGACGTTACGTTTTGCGTGTTCTGTACAGATGGGTTTTGACATGAAGTCGAAGAAGGCCGGGGATATAGGTAACATGGGGTGTCTGTGCTTAAATCAATTTTTAATCAAAGTAATTGTCTGAACAAAGCAAGTTTCATGACTTAGCCATTGTGCAGCAGAAGAGATCTGATTTCGACTGTTGTGTGCGACGCTGCCGATTTGCATTGCATAATATCTGCCGTCACACGGGTCTGGGTTGATGCGAGCGCATACTGCGTCTGGTGGGCCACGTATGAAAGTAGGCAGGCCTGTTTAAAATGATCTGTATACACGTGCAGAAATTCAAATAAACTCCATCTTGCCTTCAGGCATTCAGGCTGGCCTCTGCTAATTGATTTTCCGATCAATCAGATTAGTTTTTCTCACTTCAAGCTGAAAGTAATTTAGAAAACAACATCCGCTCAGCGCTCTGGTTGGGGATCTGAAGTGCCTGGGAGTCGGGGAGGTCTGTGTTATGAACCCGACAGCAAACGCAGTGGGCACGTTAGGGTTTCGAGTTAACGGCACTTGTCAGTAGAGTCACTCACGGTATGGCAGGCGAGTGGGCGGCCGCGTTACAACTGCTGTGGCTCCTCTGCAAATCCCCAGCCCTAATGTTTCACGCGCACAAATGTTTTGCAGGGATTTTCCCTGTTGATCCTCCGAATGGCGGAAGCGGCTACTGCCTCGATCTGCTCCACTCTTATAAATGGCGGTCTCCAAATTCAGGGGCGTTTCCCTCCTTGCACATTTTACCGCTTGGGTTGTCATCTCTTGGTTGAGAGAATTGCTTCTCCAGTGCTAAGTTGGGATGGAGGGAAAGCTAATTAATTAAGCAGTAATTGTTGTCAAGCCAGTTGTTGTTAGCATTTAACATTTGACTTGTTTACTATCTTGAGGTAAAACTGAAGGAGTTAATGATCTAACAAATTACACATCAATCATGACAGACTAGTTGGGAAGGAGCAGTTTGACTTTATGAAGTGTAAATAATTCATTTAAAAACAGAAACCACAACAATTTGAAGGAAACATGTTGGTCTCCAGGTCTGAAATAGGCTCCACAGATATCTAGTGACAAATGTGTTGCCTAATAAAGCTTAATGACTGATTTTTTCCCATTAATCAGAATTGAGAATGTGCTTCATTAAGATAATTAACTGAGCAGTTGCTTACCTGACAGCTACTAGACACAAATTCCCAGGTTACTTGCTTTCCTCTAAATAAAAGCTTAGGAAAAGATAACCTAGCACCATTTAATCATCTTTATTAGAAGGATAATGAGTAGAAGTGCTGTTACAAATCTTACTGGCCATTTTATGTCTGGGGCAGTGACTGTCTCCATTTCCAGTTGCACCGGGCCCATAAATAATACGCACGCTAGTCTCTCAAGCTGTTTCATACCAGGACCCATTTGCAAAGATGGATGGCCTGGCCCACATCCCCCTGGCCCTGCTGGTGCCCCTCACTCCCACCCTGCAGCCCCCCGCCGCTCCCAGCCCAGCCGGAGGGGGCCTGCACTTGGGCTGGGGCGTGCTGGCTGCAGTGGCTCTGGCTCGTGCAGGTGGCAGTGGTGCCAATCCAGCCCTGGCATGGCCTTGAAGGAGGAGGAGGAGAGCCCTGTGGCACCCCCCGTCCTGGGCTGGGGCTCTGGCACCGCTACAGGCAGCCTGGCCATGGCCCCTCCTGGCCACCCTGCCCCTTCGAGTATGGGCACCGGCCCTGGCGCTGCCAGCTGAGCCATGCCGCTCTCCACCCCCTTCCTCTGTGGGAGGGGCAGACACCTCCTCCCAGCCCCACCAGCCTCCCCACCCTGCTGCAGCCTGGGTGCCCAGCCACCTTCGCCCAGCTCCAGCATGCACGGGCCCCTGCACGTGTGCCCGCTGCTGCCAGTTGCCCCAAGCACCCCTTTGCAGGCTGCCAGGGGAAACTCACCCCGTCCCTCATTTTTCTGGGACTCGCTCGCGGCTCTTTGAAATTTTCACGGCTCACGGGTTGAGCAACACCGCACTAGTGCACCCTGCGCTCTGCCGAAGGAGCAACGTTAAGACCGATCTTTTCCGGAGGTTGCAATGGCAGCGCGCTCCCGGGCACAAGGCGGCATCAGCTAAACAGAAGACGCCCTAGCATCATCAGCAGGGAGTGGTCTTTTGCCACCCCAAGGGGTGACGAGGTCGAATGGTCACAAACTCCTCCATGGCCGTTTCTGGCTGGACATAAGGACGAACTTCTTTACTGTCCGAGCCCCCAAGGTCTGGAATAGATTGCAACCAGAGGTGGTCCTAGCACCTGCTTTGAACACCTTCAAGAGACATTTAGATGCTTATCTTGCTGGGATCCTAGGATCCCAGCTGACTTCCTGCCCTTGGGGCAGAGGGGCTGGACTCGATGATCTTCCGAGGTCCCTTCCAGCCCTAACGTCTATGAAATCTATGAAACTACCTTTGGACAGGCTAGTTGGTGGTGTTTTGGTCAGATATTTTTTGGTACCCCAAAAGCAGTAGCTCCCTCCAGTGGGGCAACTAAATGGCTAAGTCAGCAGCTTTATTTTCTGTCTTCTCTTACACTGTGATGCTAAAAATTGGATCTTAAATTTTGAACACTTTGAAAGTGGGGGTATATGAATGGTTACTCTGCCTTAGGTGCATTTGTAGGCAGGGCATACAAGGGTGAAGAAGTTAAGGGACTTAATTGAAAGATCTGAAACTTAAACGATCAAATCTGCTGTCTGGTTGTACTGTCTCGTTGTAAATCCCTTTCTATGCAGCTCTGTGCCTTGAATAATAACGTGGAAGAGCTGTCGTAAAGCACGTGCCAAAGACCTTTCAATGGAGGGCGAGTGTCAGGGTAAAATGAGACTGTCTTTTCAATTGAGATTTTCTCTTTTTGCCTCTAGAGTTCCCAGTCTTCCACAATGAATCCTGTTTACAGCCCCGTTCAACCTGGGGCTCCCTATGGAAACCCTAAGAACATGGCCTATACAGGTAAGGTTCGGCTTTAAAGTGACTCTTTTTCTGACATTTGGTATTTTGTGGTCAGGGCAACTGAAGATCAATAGGTGAAATCTTTTTTGTTCTAGTTATTCATGCTGAAAGGCTTGCTGTGCAGCGGATGGCTATAACGAAGGGGTCAGCGCCATCTAAGACCTCATTGCGTTCCTGGCATTTTCACAAAACAGCCCAGTATTCAGCCCTCATTTTTGCCTTGGAAGCAAACTTGCTGTTTTCTTGCCCCCTTCTGTTTTCACACTGTTTTCTTAGCAGCGTTTGGCACAAATTCCCTCCTCCTCCCCCTTACCGACCCCAGATCTGTTTAATCTTCAGGAAGCGTCTAACAACTCTCCTTGAAGACTTTCAGAGCTGATTCCAGATGTCACGAATGCCCGTTTCAAACTCTTTTATGGTGTAAGCCCATTGTTGAAGCAGGTCACTAGAGCAGGGGTGAAGCTCACAGAAGAAATGCATAGAAATGAATAAAACCTCATTCTCTTGAAATCCGTCTTTGCCAGTTCTGCCGAAAGACTGAAGTTTTGGTCAGTTTTATTCAGCGTGAGGAGACCTAAGATACTGTAGGAGGAGATGGTACTGAACAAAGGTAAAGGAAGAAGACAGTATAAGGTGAAGGGAGGAGTGTTCAGCTGAGGTGGAGATGGGGAAGATGAATTAGGTGGCTCGCTAGAGGTCTAGTCTGGAGTGGAAAGAAGAGACAGTGTCCAGCAAGAATATCAGAGCTCACCATAGGAGAATGCAAGGTAAAGAGAATTAGAGTCTGCAGATTCATGAGTCAGTTCATTTGCATGTGCATTTAAAGCATTTAAGGGAAATAGCGGTCTATTCAAATGGGCTTAGCTGATCTTAACTTCATTATTTTCTAAACCTAGAAGGGAAGCTGATGGGTTTCTTGGCTTAGTGTCCAGTCAGCAGACCCAAAACATTCTCAGGAAACACTTTTCTACCCCTAAAATATTGATCCCCAAATATTTGCAGCCCGTGATAGCTATTTTAGACTCCTGCCCTGCCCACTGCTGCTGACAGTAGTGGGAACAAAGACTGCAAAAGGTTCAGGCAGATTAAGAAACATATTAAGGTGAGGTGCAGGTTCCTGGTTAAGGTTGTGGAGGAAACATTTTTATTTGAAAATCCTGTGGTATTTTGAATGAATAAGTCCTGTGTAAATTTGCTGTAACTAGTCTAGGGGTGCTTTTGACCAAATATTGATCTTCGTGCAACGCACATCCCTTTTCATGGCTCTCATCAGTGTCAACTTCGCTATTGTGCAAATAAGAAAAAAATAGAAAACACAGTCTTTGGGGCTCTTAGCTTTTGATTTATTTTTCAAGCAAAACTGAAATTTCCAGGAAAGAAGTAATCAACCGGCCTTCGTCATGTTGAGGAACGCCCAGCAAATTTGCTGAACTCGTGCAGCGGGCCGTTCTTTCTCCTTCTTTGAAAGTGCTTTAGAAAGGCTGGCACCTTTGGTCTGCCCTCTCCATTTCTACAGAGGGTCAGTAAATTTCGACACGGGTCTGCAGAGTACTGCATAAGCTTCCTGTTCATTTTTGTGGAATTTGAATGCCAATGTTCACATTCTTATGACTTTCTTATGACGGCAGTACTGCTATTAACAGGTAACAAAACAAGTCCTTTATGACGATGAAAAGGTAAGCCAGCAAGGTTTGAAAATGCGCATGATACATTTTTGACGAGCCGGCTTTGTGTGGAATAAATGGCATTCTAGTTCGATATTCAGAAAGCGGGAGGTATGGGTTGCAAAGCCTTTTGGTCTGCATTTGTGTGCATCTTTCATTAAGAATCTGGGTCGTCTCTAGCACTGGGCAAACAGCTGTGACTAATGACCTGAAGGTTGGGAGAAAATATGCCTAAAATAATTACGATTCCTTATGGAGGTGGCATTTCTTGCGTGCATTAACCTTTTACAGGGTCGGGACTTTGGCAGCCGTGGTTCCCCTGCTTTTCCCTGTGGTAGGTTTGGGAGTTATGCCTTGTGTTGTGTCGGGGGTGACTAGTTGTACTAAGAGGTTAGATTATGGATTGTGTAGGACCGTTTGGATAGGGCTCAGGCAGGGGAGGGGATCGAACGAGATGACCTCTGCAGGTGTTTTCCAGCCTGACTTTTCTGTGAAGTACAAATCAAAATATTAGCGTCATGGAAAACAAGTGTCACCTACCTGATAAAACTTGCTATGACGATGATATGGCATAATTGGTTTGTGTTACCCTTTTAAGGCTGAGCTGAAGAAACAGGCATTCAAAAAAATGAAAGACTTCCCTGGGAAATAGGGATTAGGTGTTAATCTGAACGATGGCCTGCAGAGCGAAAAGCAGGGGAGTGTCAGGGCAGGGAAGGGTTCCCTGGTATCAGAAAGATCCAAAAGGAAGAAGACTTGGTGGTGAGGAAGGGCAGCCTTCTTGAATCTCTGTACAGCCCCAAGAAGGCAGGCCGTGGAGTCCTACGACTAAAGGGAAAGGAGTTGTGTCCAGACACCAGGGCCAAAGCTCCCTGACTGACCAGTACCAGAGGGGGAGGAGGAAATCTGCATTGCTAAGACAAGGAAGAACTGGAAGCGCCAAAGGAGACTGTCTTCATAAAGAATTGCCAATTTCCAAGACCCGCAGGAAGGAGAATGCTAAATATGTTGTTAGGGGAATGAGGGGTAAACTGAGGCCGGGTGCCTCCAAGGCCAGGCTGTGCCACCGGGCAGTGTACATCTAGATGGCAGGATGGCAGCCTGCCACACGTGATCTGGAATCCAGATTGATGAACCGATTGCTCTGGGAATGTGCAATAAGGATTATATTGAGCATTTTAAACTCCACTACTTTAAATGTGCATTGGGGTCTAGGTAACCTTCTGCAGCATAGAAACTTTGAAGCCCACCTTGTACATCCCTGGGTAGCATAGAGGCCGTTCTCCTTCACCCATCCCTTACAGGGTCTGCTAAGGACTCTAGATCACGGTGGCTGTTCTGTCCGACTGTCAAAGTTTTTTCCTGAACCGATAAAAATGTTATTTGGACTAGTTTAAAACTATCATCTTTTTGTTTGGACTAGTAATTGAGAAAGGAGCCCACCTATTCATGGTAATGGATGTGTAACTACCACCCCAATTATAGGCACCTGTGAAGGAGGGAGAAAAGTAATGAACAGAAAAAAATAAGATCAACTTGAGTGTAGCCTGAGGCATTGATTGCCCATGGTATTTGCTAACAGGTGTCCTACTGTTTTTTGTAAGCAGCCCATAAAGTAATTATTTTACTGAAAACAGTCGATCAAGGATCTCATTTAACCTCACATGAACAGCAAGATTAAGTACTTAGTACTTTTTACTTACTTAATCTTAAATGAGATCCTTGTGATCACATTGTGATCCTGTACAATCTTGTTAGCGCGTCCAAGTATAAGGGGACCAACCAAAAAAAAATCTAGTACAGCATCTTTGGTTAATGCACTGCTGGATGGCTACGTGGAAGGATATGCCATTGTTTATCAAATGTCTTCTGGTATGTCTGTCCCCCTTCAGTCTTATAGAGTGGGTTGTGTCTGTGGATTTTTCCCAAAGTACGAGATTGGCAGAGACTGCGCTTTTGTGGAGGAAAGTAAAGTGATCATCCACAATAAACCAAGTTGTACATCAAGGGCTAAGTCTTGCTCACTTTATTCACAAATACTCTCATTGACTTCAGGGGGTGCTCAGATGAGTCAGGCAAAACAGTTGGTTGCATAGCTAAGAGCAGCCCTGAATGATGTTTGGTGTTATAAAAGAGTACTTACTTAAAGGGTTTTGCCCCACTTCTATTCACGCTTGATTTTTTTTTTCTTTCTGCTAAATTTATGCCTGCTGCTCTGTTGGAGATACTGTCGCTCAAGGGAACCTTGGTTTCATCGTCAAGGCATTTGTGTCTTTGTACTGATTCTCCACGAACGATAGTCTCATCAGAAATGGCACCATTTTACAGGGAGATTTCATATTCCAGCGATACGGAGGTGATAGAAAGAGCTTATCAATGTATTTTTATTTTCCTAACCTGGAAAGCAACAGTTATTTCATGTTTTCTAGCAGAAAGATGGTTTTGAGAAAAGGCCTATTTGTGTCTCATTTAAATTTTGTATGTGTGCTTGCATGGGTTTTTTTTTTATCTACATTAATGCACCTTCCAGCGTAAGTCAGTTTAAAAGCGGAGCTCACAAATCTGGCCCGTTTCATACGCCGCCTCCTTGGCATTTCAGAGAACTGAGATGCAGATCGTAGTGCTAGTTCCCCTAACCTTTGCAAAAGGAGACTTTTAAAGGGTTCCTCTCTCTCTTGAATGAGTTCACCGTCTGCTGAAAGCTTCAAATAGCAGCATTAAGGGGAAATCACCTTCTATGTAAAGTGTGCAGTCTAAAAAGCCCCATTGGTTTTGTCCCAGTCGCTGTGAGGTTTATATTTGTGTTAGAGAAAAACCTGCCGTGGCCCTTGTACACCAGCTCCGTTGCTCCAGCTGTGTTCTCCTACACCCTGTCGGCCTCCCACCATTTGGGAGCTGAACAATGGAGCTCCAGGGGATGGCACACATGTTTGGAGCAATAAAGGTTTGATTAGAATTGGCATTGTGAAGGTTCCTCTTACACCTGCCGGCCGCGGGGTATTCAGCACCTAATTGTAGGCTTAGTCGGCCTCTCCCCCAAATCATGGCAATTCACCTGTTTTAGTCTTTTGTTTCCGCTAGCAAAGATAGTGGTAAATGGAGAGAGGTCAAGCTCTTAGGCTTTGAGGACAAAGCTTTTATTTTAAGAGGGCTTGGGGCTAAATTGCAAAGAATTCATGGACCAAGCACA
This sequence comes from Caiman crocodilus, assembly GCA_030014935.1. Classification (NCBI taxonomy): domain Eukaryota; kingdom Metazoa; phylum Chordata; order Crocodylia; family Alligatoridae; genus Caiman; species Caiman crocodilus. Next base: position 196,303,839 of record JAGPOW010003316.1, on the reverse strand, counting down.
TTTGCACGTCAGTTAATTAGGCCGTGGGATGACCTTCCTGTGTACAGGTCGAGGACCCCAGCGAGTAGGAGAAAGCCTTGAAAGAAGAAATTGGAGGCAAAATTCAGTTGTGGACGAGTTTAACAAGGTCTTTAGGAATGTGGCTGAAAACATAATGG
>JAGPOW010003316.1:196289114-196299987 GCA_030014935.1 Caiman crocodilus | reverse complement strand
GTGACCGATGGGTGCAGGGACCCCTCCTCTGTTTTCACAGGAGAGCCTTGATAGCATTTTAAACAATGCGATTTGAAATGCCCGCAGACACCTGGAGTTTCAGATGTGCCGCCTTCTTCTGAGCAGAAGTGGCTTGTGCTCATCCAAATGGAAGCTGAGTCTCGCCTCTTGCTAAAACATGTTTCCAAAAGACGATTTTCAGTTTTCTGATGCGTCCCATTGTTGTGACAAGCACATTAGTTCGATAGGGAGGAATTCTGGGTAGAAATCGGAGTCTATTGTAAGCTGGTTTGCATTTCCCAGCTGAAGAAGTGGCTGTTATAAGTTGCTCCCCAATCACTTTAATTAGCCCAAACCAACAACATTTTGAAGCACGTTCATAAAATGCTGTGCAACTTGGGTAGTCTCATTCAGGGTTTATTACTGCAGCTGTGATTATAATAAGTGAAAATCATTCAGCCAAGTCCAGAAGCCTTAAGTTATGAACCTGATCTAGACCTACTTAGGTAGCTCCTGTATTATACTTGCCTGGTCCATGATGCCCTCTAGCAGCTGTCACAGTGACCGTGCGGTTGCTTCCGAGCTTGGCAAAGTCGTGTCCTATGGGTCTCGTCGCATGTTACACTTAGGTTGCGTGAACTGCACTTAAAATGCTACCGCCTCAACGTTGAAGTCGTAAAACACGCGTCAAGGGCCACTGTAGTGTAGTCAAGTTAGGAGCATCTCCTGATGATGTGACCTAACGCGTGTTGAGCCAACGTCCGACTGGTCCGTGGAGTTAATGCCATCAGGAGATGCTGGGGGAGCAGGGTCCTGCGAACAGCTGTTTGTCACTCCCACGTCACAACACGGTGTACTGGCGCTTCAAAAGGCATCCTATTTAGGATGCGTTTTATTTAGATCATAGCATTACCGCGTGACTGCTCAGGAAACTTTCTAACTTGTAGAAACGCTGAATGCGATCTAATAAAGCGTGTTCTCAGTGGAACGTGTCCAGCAGGAAACCTGTGGGGTAACAACCACAGCTCAGTGATCACTTCTTCTGTTGCATTCCCTTTTTTTTTAACTTCTCTCTTGCTGCCCCCTACTCCCAGAGTTGCTTGCTGAACATGGCAGGGATCACACGTGCTTCACTTAAACCCCTCAGATGCACCCAGACGAGTGGGAATGTGCGGGATGCTGTGCCACACGTGTGGGTGTTCCTTGCATTGCTAATTTGCAGCTGGGGGAGTGTGGTTTGACACCGGGAGATCCTAATGTCAAAGAAACCCGTGCCTAAAAAAGCGGCCGTGCGCACCACCCAAAACCGGAGCCTGGCTGGCCAGGGCCATGCTCCGGCTGCCAGTGAGGTTTCCTGCTTCAGGACTGCTACAGCTGGAGGCTCCCAGGATCTCGGGTAAGGCTGCTGGGGCCAGCCCAGCCTCCCCTACCCCACCAGGGGCAACATGCCACGCGCCAGAGCACACATGCATGGGTGTGCTGTTTGTCCCTGGGCAAATGCACGTTCCCACTCGTGGGGCCGCACCCCTCCTCAAAATCCTGTGCATTATGCATTGTACTAATCCAGCCCCAGCTGGACGAGTGCTAGTGTCTTTGAGTCGGACCCACACACAAATTGCTCCTGTGCTGTTATGAGACGAGTCCATCTCCTCTTCCCGCTGGTGCTTTGTGTTTGGATTATCTGTTGTTTGACTTCCGCGATGATCAGATCCTTAGGGCAGAGGCTGCATCTGCTCCTCATTAGCTACGCTTGGTGACTGACAGATGTGCCTCACCTTTTGACTTACTGTGCAGCGGTGGTGCGGGGAGATAATGCACAAGTTGAGGGGACTAAGCCAAGTCTATTTTTCGCTGCGCATCTTTGGGCTTCACCCACCAGTGATGTAGACAATGAGGCACCGCTCGAGCACTCTAGATGCTCCCGATACAAGTTGCAAAAGAATAAATACTGTCAGACAGCATCTCGCCAACTCTGACAGTCAACCGAGCTCAACTCTCCGGGAAACGCAAAGCTCAAAGCTGCCCTTTCCACTCAGATCTCACCCTCGGGAGCCTTCACAACTATATGCACCTTGCAGCGTGTCCTGAGGGCCTTCAGAGCAAGGCTGCTTCGGACCAGCGGGGAGGCTAGATCCAGAGCTGGGGGCACGTGGGGGGAGAGCTCTTCTCTGTCATCTCCCTCCTTGTCACAAAGAGGGGGGTCCGGCTGGAGTGTCACCTCCTGCCGGCACGGGGGGCACCAGCACCTCAAACCAGCAGCGAGTGCATATCGCGGAGCCCGGGGCGCGAGGGGCTGCCGCCAGGAAGCGGCACTTAAAATGCAGGATGCGGCGTCCTGCTTCATTTTATTGATCGGCTGCCTCCGGCTGCCCAGAGAGCTCGCTTTAATACCTTGCTTGTTTGTCTGACATTTTGCTCCCACCTTAGAAAATGGTGCTTTAAATACAAGTTGTGCTTACGACTTTTGGGAAGAGTCCCAAAAGGAACGCCGTGTCCTTCTCTCCCTAATTAAAACGACCGGGGAGGAAGACTGCTCGCCGAGGCCGTTGGAATATTGTCATCCAGCATCAGCCGCTGTTTTGATAAATAGAAATCTGCTTGCAGAGCCTTTAAAGGACAAGTATGCCAGGTCCCCATTCCCAGATGATTAACTACCAATATCTCCCACTTTTGTTTTGCAAAAATATAGTTGGGCTAATGAAAGATATCACCTCTATCACAAGTCCTGCTTGCTTTTTCCCACAGTTTTGGGGTGTCACTGGTGAAAGGAGAGGAGTTCAGTGTTTCCCTGTGCAAGGAAGTCTCGAGGTGCATTAAAGCACCGGATAGACCGGAGTTTAGGGGTAACACTGCAATAGCACAGTTCAATAGGCGATTAAAAGGGACAATGGCTACGGTCCTTCTGGTTTCAAGTAACGTTCTTGGTAGGTTTATGGTCCGCCTAAGTGGAGAGGTAACAGGAAAGTTAAAGCGGTGTCAACCGGGTCTGCATTTCGGTGCAGTAGCTCCTGCATACTCGCTCCCCTGTGAAAATGCCTGTTCTTCTGGAGCGTACGGTAATGGAAACACTTCCCTGCCTGCCAACCCTTCTGTGGTGGGTGCAGCATTGCCAGGTGCCATCTCTGTTCTCCCTTCTCCAGCCCTCAGGGAGTCCACCGAAGGCTTTGCTAAGGCTAGGATGGCCTCAGCCTCCAAACTACTACCCTCCCCATTGCTTTCCCGCAGGATCCGCTCTTCCTGGAGTCAGCTCTTTCCCAACCCTCCTTTGGGCTGTTTGCTCTCTGGCAGGGCAGGAGGCAGTCATCTCGAGTACCCTGGCTCAGGCTCTCCGGTTTGAATCTGTCCGTGGAGCAAGGCCTTCCTCTGCTGCTCTTGTCTGTAGCCTTTAATACCACCCCGTGCCATGTTTGTAGGCGCGGGTCTTAGATTTCCACAATGGACCAGTCAGGGCTGGCGGGTGAATCAATAATATATGAATTTGTCGCCTCTTTACCTTAAATTGTATTTTCCCAATGCTTTTGAAAACGGGGGGATCTTTAAGAGGGTTAAAAATCCCGGCGGGGTGATCCTTGTATAGTCCCATGGGTCACACTGGCAAACTACAGACTTCCAGGTGGAAGTGGATGCTAAAAGCTAAAGTTGGTTGGACGAGAAGTCTCCTCCGTCCTCCTTGCTCCCCTCCACCCCACACCCAGCCCTCCTTTTTTTATATATATGGAAGTTGGGTAGAGGATGAAATGGAATTGAAAAGCTGTACTTCATCTTAACTTCCCCTGAAAAGCTAGGGGAGAATTTTTTTTCTTTAAATCTCGGATAGAAATATGTGTGTGTGTGCGTCTGTATGTGTCTCCATACATATATACGTAAATAGGGAGGTGTGTGTGTGTATCATAGTATAGTACTTAGGGTTGGAAGGGACCTAAACAGATCATTAGGTCCGACCCCTCGCCCTGGGCAGGAACGTGTGCTGGGGTCATATCACCCCAGTCAAATATCAGATATACGGTCAGATATGTATCCGTATCTATGTATATGTGTATATATGTGTGTGTGTGTGTGTGTTATGTGTGTGTGTGTATGTATGTGTGTCTGTATTTATGTGTCTATATAAATATGGCTCCTAAAAATGTAATGTTCAGCCCTGCAGCTTGTGATTTAGTTTCTGCTTCAGACAAACACTGAATTATATGATTACTGGCATTCAGTGGAATTTAAGCAGGGCCTTAAAGACTTGTGTCCTCCAGCGCAGGCTCGTTGTGCGCTCGGCCGACCTTGGTGTGCTTTCTCCAAGGTCTGCTTTGGGACTCTTCCTACTTGGATCGCGGGCTGCCTGTGCTACTTCCGTGTGTTCATGTGCTGAAGGCAGATTACTGGAGCAATATAGTACCTGGCTGGCTTGGGTCACTTGGGGCTCTGATGACGGAGGTTTCCTCACTCTGTCGAAGGTGAAACCAGACCGAGATCGTTTTGACAAAACGGCGAAGCGGAATCGGGTCGTTGTGCTTTGTCGCTGTTGAACTTGCCGGGCCGGCCGGCAGAACGGTAGGCCAGCACGGCTTCGACTCGTGTTTTATCTTCTTCCGCATGACTTGTATCGGCTGAGCCTCAGACACCATCTACACGAAACAGAACTCCCTCGGTTTATGTTTTCAGCTTTAGCGTTGCATTAATTTATTGGTGTGTTGAGATCACCTAGCTTGCAGTTTTGTAGACGGTCCAAAGGTTTTCTGACGGGATGCTTGTAGTCGGTTTAAGCCGTCTATGTATTCTCTTTGCAGGACCAAGAGAACTGTCATTTTGACTTTGGACTATTATTTCTGGTTAAATTACAAAAATTAAATTTGTTCCATGATTCTTGGGATTTTTCCCTTGGGATGACCCTGATTGGGGGTCCTACCTAGTTAACCCTTGGCGCCCAGCAGCTTCAGTTCTTGTGGATTTGTTGTGCATTACAGGACAAAGTGGATATCTTCCTTTAACTGTTCCCCAGCAGCTTTGGGGAGTGCTGATGTCCAGTGGGCAAAAGACTTCACGATGCTCAGAGAGGTGGGGTGAAGTGCCCGGCTCTCCCGCTCTGTTCCTGTTTATGGTGCCTGAGTGCACATTTACTTTATCTGTTGATTGGTAAATCCTATCCAGAATTAAGTAGGTGACCCATTTCCCCCACTGGGTTCTCTGAAGTAGTAAGCTGAAACTAAGTTCAGGGTGCAGAATTGTAAAATGGACAATTTTCAGTTAACTGTTGTAAAAATAAAAAATGTACAAAGTAGATCCAATAAATATTCTTTTGGCCTCTTATTTTCAACATATATTAATGGGTTTGTGCAGAGCAGACTTGCGACAAGCCTATTGTTGCTGTGTCCAGTATGTTGTTTCTGTCTTAATGAAATTACAGAACGATTCACCAAGTTTCTCTGATGTAGCTAGCAGGGCTGGCTGCTCACCAGTAGCTAATTAAGTGCCTTCATTCATATAAATCCGCTCCTGTAACTGCCTGAAGTCTGTGACACGCTAAGACTATGGAAATCAGATGTCTAATGAGTTTTGGTTATGCTGGGAAATTAAGTGCATCTGCTAAGTGAATGGACACCAAACAATTTAGTTACACTTAATGTTCGGCCAGGGTTGATATTGTAATTGTTCTGAATGCCACTAATATTGGATGATGGGGCAGTGCTGTGGCGCACGGAGCACGCACGAGTTTTGCGGTGCGCACTGGGTCCAGGGGAAAAGTTTGTGCATGTCAAGCCTGCACGTCGAGGTGAAACGCCTAGGTTTCCCCTCGTGCTGAAAGTGGGGGCCTGGCTGAGCAAACCAGCGGTCAGATGGTTTCAGAGCAAAAGACGACCGCAACTCGCAGCGTTTCATCCCAGAGGCTGGTGCAGTCAGTCGCTCTGTAGATCTGTCCAGATAATGTCAACCTTTGAAGCTACTCATTGGGTGCTTAGTCTGACGTGACATTTGCTCCTTGTTCTGTGCCGTAGCTGCTCGGATAAGGTTTTACACACTTCGGAAGTTTTCCTTGATTATGAGTAAACAGAGCCGTTTAAAGGCCAACCAAAGGCACTTATGTTTTCCTGAACGACCCCACTGTGGACCTCCTAATCTTGCACGCTGACTTGGTGCGCTGGGCCAGGTTCTGCGGTATCGATTTGGGTTTTTTTCCATCATGGAAGATTAAATGAATAAACTGAAGAGGCCCAAAGTGAACACCGGTAAGGGAGGGACGAAGAAAGGGAGGGAGCAGTCCACTGTGGACTTGGTAACGTATTCTGAGTTGAAAAAAATGTTGATTTAAAGACATGAAGGGAAAAGCGAGACATAAGCAAATGTTGCCTCTTAACCTAAGTTAAATACTAGAGAAAGGATGTGGGCAAGTCAGAGAGCGTCCAGTGGGGGGCAATGAAAATGGTTCAGGAGCTGGGGGACACGACTTGAGAGGCTGAGAGAACTGGGCTGAGGTAGTCTGGAGAAGAGAAGACCATGGGGGAACTGAATAGCAGCCTTCAGCTCCTTGCAGGGAGGGTGCAAAGAGGATTTCATAGATGTTAGGGCTAGAAGGGACCGTGGGAGATCATCGAGTCCAGCCCCCTGCCCCAAGGGCAGGAAGCCAGCTTGGGTCAAAGCATCCCAGCAAGATAAATGTCCAAGCGCTTCTTGAAAGAGTCCAGAGAAGGTGCTTGCATCACCTCTGGAAGGAGTCTATTCCAGGCCTGGGCAGCTTGGACAGGAAAGACGTTGGAGCTGGACTGTTCACAGTGGAGGCAGATGAGACAACACGGAGCAATGGGCTCAAGCTGCAGCAAGGGAAGTTAAGGTTAGATATTAGGAAAAACTGCTCAGTAAGAGGGTAGTAAAACCCTGGAACAGGTTACCCAGAGAGGTGGTGGACTCTCCATCCTTGGAGGTTTTGAAGACCCGGCTAGACCAAGCCTTGGCCAGGATGATGTGGTTGGGGCTGGTCCTGCTTGGAGCAGGGGGTTGGACTAGAAGTGACCTCCTGAGGTCCCTTCACACCCTCATTTTCTATGATTCTGTGAAATACCTTGAGTTCTTATGGTAGGTGAAATCGCTAGTTTTGTATTTATTCTGGTGGGAATACATTTGGTCGGCAGGAACTTCACTGAAGCTCTGTCTTCATACAGGCAATGAAAAGAAGCCGGCCAGTGCCTATCTGGAGTTTTGCAAGGTCTGTACAGGAGGGAAATTAGTGAGGGGAACAATCTCAGACCTTTTTTCCACTGCTTTATCTCCCTGCTGGTGTGGGATTATATTTTGTGATGTCTAGTTCACAGTGGTCCCAAGTGATGGGGTTCCTACCACGACCCTCAGCACCCTCATCTTTAGCCTAATTCATTTTGTTTTCAGGATATATATTTTTCGGTTGTTCAGTCTCAGTTGGGTTTTTTTCTTTTTAATTTCCTCTGTCACTCTGAGCTAGTACTAAAGTCTCCCCACAGGAGCAGTAGGACCAAAACCGGAACTAATTGGGAGATACAGCTTGATGCATTTACAAATGGAATTAGGTGACGTGGTTTGCTGAGACAGCAGATGTCTGGGCTTGATGTCCCAGGAGATCTTCCCAGCCCGGTGTCCCTATGTTTCTCCATTCCTTTGGATCATGCAAACTTCCACTTGCTGTCTTTAATTTCATGTTGAGAGTTGTCCTCTTGCTTACTCGTTACTTTGCTGATCTATGCACGGTTCAGTGTTGTTTTCCCTGTCCCCTGACTTCCATTGCTGTCTTTCATTCCCTCCACTTTGTCTTCATCCTACTGAGGTGGTTGGCGTTGAAGGATGGCCTTCCTGCTATATGAGAAGATACAACTCAACGCACAGTCCAAAAGCACACCAGCGTTTCAATTATTTATATCATCTTTTTGGTTTCTATAGCATGGAAGACTGTAAATAGAAGGCTTTTTTAATGCAGGCCTGATTGTCCTGGGGTTTGACACCCTTCCAAGATCCAAGATGCATTGCTGCTTCTGTGCCAGTAAATGGTGAGAGAGACCACGCAGCCTAGCCGGCTTGTCCTGGGAAAAAGCACAGTAAGCATAGACGCGCACAGCCATATCCCAAGAAAAAGCATTAACACATCCTAGCCCGCACAGTTCAGAGGAACTTGAAGCGGGGCAGTAGACCTGTTTCTCTGAAGGATCCTGGAACAACAATATGAAATGCAGAGTCTATTTTACAGCCGAAAGGTCACATCCATGTTTGATTTGTTGTCTGCCAGATCCTCAATCTTTCAGTGGTACTGCACTGAGCATCTGGTGGGTGTTGTGTGTGAATGTGGACTATAAACCACACTATCAGAGAGCCTGTATAATGGCCACTTCCTCAACTCCTTTTTTGTGCTCAGTCTGGCAGTCCAACCCCTTCCCATTCACTATGGCACAACATCCTTTTAGCAGTGACACCCACTGCAGCAAAGTAATACTGTATTTACTCCTATATCACATGCCTACACTATCTCCTGCAATGCCACATTCTCTTTGTGCTTCTAGGACAGGGGTAGGCAATTATTTTGAGTGGAGGGCCACTTACTGAGTTTTAGCAAGCCATCAATGATATAGATGCTCCCTGCCTTTCTTCTCCTCTCCCTTACCGGCGTTCACTTTGGGCCTCTTCAGTTTATTCATTTAATCTTCCATGGTGGAAAAAACAGGCATGACAGGCAGCCAGGGCAGATAAATATTAAGTTCTAAATTTTTTAGGGGCCTTGTGGGACAGAGAGAATGGCCTGGCGGGCCACATCCGGCCCACGGGCCACATTTCGCCCACCCTTGTTCTAGGAGGACTTAATTTGTGTCGTAATCAGCCATGACTCTGCAACATTTTTTTTCTATACTCTCCCCTCCAAAAAAAAGGTGCACATCTCATTTGGGAGTGCGTGATATTCAAGCAAATATGGTATTTGGCTAGTTTTTAACTTTACCTGCTGAAAGTGAGGCGCCACAGGCATCATTTGACCCCTTAGCTTTTCTGCAGACAAGGAGGAGGTACTCAGTGGGCCAGTGATTATCTACAGACCCCAATGGCTGAACTTTTGGTGGAAGTATGAGCGAGCTGGAAGATGACCAGGGAAATGGGCTATAAGACAGCGATGGTCCCAACAGTTTTAACAGAAAAAAAATCAAGTTGTGTGCCCCCCACCAGTTAGTGCTGGACGGCCATCTTTTAGCTACAGGTTAAAATCTCACTGAATTAAGAATAAATAGTAGTTCCCTTCCATGAATTTGAAAGTATTTAAAAGGTAAATTCATATTCTCAGCCTATGACTATATTCCATGAATTCAGGGCCGGGGAAATCCCCAGATACTTCAATTAAATCATTGAAAATAGACCCAAATTCTCTCTCGCGACTTGCTAGAAATACTTACAACATTTGCTTCTTTCTGCCATGGCAAACAGCTGTTTGGGTAGCATTTTGTATTTTCCTATATTAAAGGTAATAAATTAAGATTTTTGTGGCTTGACTTCTGGAAACATGTTTGTAGATTAAATATTGGATTTTTCTTCTCTCCAGGTACACAATTATTTTTTATGCTCTGTGCAGTCAATATGATATAGAAGAAAGGTCTATCTTAATGTTCAGAAATACAATCTGGCATTGGTTTGGAAAAGTCTTTTATAAGCTTAAGAAACAGTTCTCTTGTTTGTATTAAGTCTGTTGGTATTAGGTCAATAAATGACTACACATATTTTTCTATTGTATTCCATGCCTAAAATGTGTTTTAATTTAATGCCTAAGAGTTTTCTCAAAATTGCACACGCAGCTCTGGCCTGTTTAATGTGCTTTGAGTTTCTCTCCGGTTTAGATACAGCCCAGGTTGAAAAGGGGATTGGGCACTTGCTTACACGCAAATACACTCTCACGCTTACTTCAAAGTATGTGTGCCTGCTCTCGCTCGCTCGCTCTCTGCTTGCTGGCATTCGGCCTCATTTCATCTAATGCAGTACCAGGCTAGAATTTTAATGTCTCTGCGGCCAGAGATGATTTATTAGATCCCAAAGCCCTGGCTCAGAGTGCAGGAAGAAAATATTGCATCAGTGAGTTTGCTTGGCACTGTTCAAATAAATGATCCCTGAAAGACTCTTTAGTGCTATGGCCTTTTTGTCCCCTGCCCCTTCCTCTCACCCCTCCTCCCCCAATTTTCTGCTAATGTTGAGAAGTCCTGGTTGGCTTCCTGGAATGGAAGAATGAATGCATGCCATCAAAAGGTCCCCTTTTACAGTAACTGTTTGTCAATAGCCCAGCACAAAGCCCTCTCAGACCCATGTCTTGCAGGTGGAGGCAAAATATAACTATAATTCTGAATAGATGCAGGACTTCATGACGAATCTCTTTGGAAGCAAGGAAGCTGCGTTCCATGGGAACGAGGGAAACGGTGCTTGCAGGTGGTGATGGATTAGTGGTTCTCAACCTTTTTAGACTCAAGGCAGCTCTTGTGAGACTCGAGGCCCCCTCCATAGCTTCTGTGAATTGAGCAGCACCCCGTTTCAGAAACCGGGCATGTATTACAGTGCCGATCTCTTTGTAGAGGGGCAAGGGAAAGAGCCTGGCAGGAAGAGCCAGAGCCTGCCCTGGCCTATTTATGTCCTCCTGACCCCCGTGGCACCCTTCAAAGGATCTTGCAGCACCCCAAAGTCAGCTCAGACTCACTGCATGAAAACTAAACCCCATCTGGACTTGGCACCTAAGCTTGCTCTCGCAAGGCCCTGAGCCTGAGTGGCTGTGGATAGCATCCGATCTCCGTGAACTCAGCTTGAGCTCCGGGATGGCCGGCGTGTTGTCACATTGGATCCATAGCTCTTAACTGCCACTGGCACAATTCTGTATATGGCTGAAACACGGGTATCTGCTTCCTGT
>JAGPOW010003316.1:196251192-196267980 GCA_030014935.1 Caiman crocodilus | reverse complement strand
CTCGGTGTGAAAGAGTGTGGGATTTCTTAAGCATGTGCAAATAAGCCGCATCAATTCATCTCTGGCATTGAAAGTGCAGATCTTTTATAAAAATAACCAAAATCCGGTGAGCATGAAGTGTCGTCCTTGAGGGTTTCAGCATTGAACCTTTCAGTGAACTCCTTCAGAACAGTTCTCCCAAGTAGAGGTCTAAAGGCAAGAGGAAATAACTCTGCTTTTTTGTGATCGTATTTCTGCTGCCCTAGAGTCCAGGCTGTTCAGCAAACATAAAGGAGCAGAATGCGGCAAGAGTCAGATGGGTCGGAGAAGGACCGCGCGCATCTTGCTCTTTCCCCTAGGGCAGAGCTGTTCAACTGGTGCAACCCGCCGGCAAGGAGTTCAAGTGCGGGCTCCGGGCTTGCACCCAGCCAGCGTGCCTCCCACGGCTGGGGCAGGGCAGCAAGGCAGGAGGGGCCCCTGCAAGCTCAATGCTCCGGTGGTGGTTGGGGGGGGGGGAGCAGTGCAGCGGCTAGGAGATGACACAGCAGCGGTGGGGTGGGGACACCGAGGCAGTTCACGCAGCAATGGCTGGCGGGGCTCGCATTGCTTGTGCAGCGAGTGGGCTGCGTGTGGCGGGGAACCACGTGCGTGGCCCCTGCATCATGCAGCCCACACGGCGTGCGGTCCAGGGCCTGCAGCCAATGCAGCTGCTCTGAAGTGGGCCAGCCCTGTCCCAGAGCAACCCGGTCGCTGCTTTGGCAGTTTTGGACAAGGTGCTTCGAGTGGATGAGTCTTATAGACACAGCTTGTATCGTTCACAGTGCATCCAGGATGCCTATAGACGCTGCTTTTGCAGCACGCCTCGGGGCAGGGAGTGGGTGTGCTGATGGGTATGTGGGTGAAGACCTTCCTGCCTCTGTTTGGCTGACAATTTTGAGACTCGTGGCCAGCACCGAGTGTTATAATTGAGACCTGTCATTAGCCTGACCCATGTGTGTACCTATGTTAGCAGGAGGTATCCTGTGCTCTGCCTCTACCCCGGCACACAACGGCTAGTCTAAAGGGAGGCACTAGGTTTGCTTCCCACATTACCCTCATTTTATTTTCTCCCCCCAGCTAACGGGTACAGAAAGCCAATTTACGTGCCTCATTTTATGCCTCCCTGTAAGCACTCCTTCCTCTGCATTTATGTGCTGAGCAAGTAAAGCCAGTTAGGCAAAAGCAGAAAAAACTGGATTTTTTTGTGGGTCTAATAGTCTTGCTCCTGGAAGCTGGGGGAGTAATTAGCATTCCAGCGGAGGACCAGTTACTCTGGGAGTCTGTATTGATGAAGCACAGTTGATACAAGTCAGTTAATTCAAACCAGCCTGGGGCCATATGTTTAGATCTGTCTTTGTTATATAACAAGTTTTGAAACCCTTAACATTTTCAAAGTGGAAATGACCTTCAAGGAATGCTTAAAATAAAATAAAAAATCAGCCTTCCTCTTTTGTACCGGCACACAAACTCATTATTTATCCAAACAGGAGGAAGGATTTGAATCGCCTTTCAAAGCGGTTTGCAGAGTTATTGAGACTTACTGTGCCTTTTCATTTGGCGTGCCACCGCTCCGAAAGGAGAGGACACACATGCACACACACGCCCGTGGACACGCTTCTCTGTGACCGAGCTCAGGGTAGGTTTTGTCCCTTAAATGCACCAAAATCACTTTGACTCTGAAATCAGTAAAGCAGAAAGCTTTCGTAGGTCTATGAATTTTGTTTAAACATCTGATTTAAACCTGCTCCCTCATAATATTTCAGTCTGTCTAGCTGCTTTGTTCCTCGCTAGCCTTTTAAAGGAGCCAAATCTTGATGACACTAGGGCTCCTAATAAACATTTTGACTACAGAATAGACTCGCTGGATTTCAGCTGGTGAGTCGCGTCCCCTTTGATCCCCCCTTGCTGAAGAAGAGAAAATATCTTTTTAACAAAATTATTGTAGAGCAACCAGCATGCATGGGACTTATCAGCCAAAATTGATCTTTCGATATATATTACGGAGGCAGCTTTTGTTTCTTAGCGGTTTATTGCATTACCGAAGAGAATGGATTTCAAGGATAAATCCTTCAGTTTGCTAATCACCTCTGCATCAAACCCATTACTGTGCTCCACACTCACCAGGGCAATTTTGCAATCCTTTGAAGTGGAAGAGAGAGAGCGAGGCAGAGATGTCCCCAGTCCACAGCACTCTGCTGCATTTCTGGGACTCCCCGCTCAGGCTGGAAATCATCCAACCGAATCTCACCCCCTGGAGTGCTACACAAAGTTTTACTCCTGGCAAATGTTTTATTTTGCATAATCAGCTCCTTTTACTTCTGCAGACCCCTACAGCATTCGAGCAAGTATTAATGGCATCTCATTAAGCAGAAAACTTGAAATCCTTAAAAAAAATAAAACCCATGAAAAAGAGATGTGATTTGGTTGTGAGATATGGAAGAAGAGAGGGGAATTGCACCTTGGGACAGGACGGGACCTGCAAGCTCCACAGCGTTCCTCAGTGAGGACCATCGAGTTCATAGTAGTTAAGCGCTAGCCGTTTAATTAAATCCAGCCAGATCCTCCGCAAGAATGAGTCTTCATGCACAGAGCAGCAAGGAGGTGTATGCTTTACTGGGTTTTGGCTGGCTGCAGAGCAGATTCTTCATATAAATTGTGTTTTGGTCACAGTCTCCTCATCCAGCCTGGGTTTTTGAGCACGGGCTCTTCCTTGATGTATTTTGGGCCCATTTCACACACTAATCCGGGCGGGGGAGGCAGTGTTTTCCATTTCCCTATTTTGTCATCCTTATTTCTCCCTTCCTTCCCTCTCAGGAATATACAGTGTTGTCTTGCATACAGCACGGCCTGGAATAAGACACCCGCTGTTTTTTCAAAAGGCAGGACAAAAGAAGACGACCTTGTAGATAGTAACCAAGTAGCCGCAGCCAGGGAGCGGAGCCCGCTTATTGTCCTGTTCTCTGGGTCGTATGCAGACTTGCATTTCATTTTGCCAGGCAGAAGCTTAAGCGCCAGAAACGGTTACCATATTTCCTCACTTACAATGCGCCCCCCAAGTTGCAGCAGCTGGTCTTTGGTTGGACAAAGATATTTATTGTATGCAACAAAATAGAGACCCAAGAATTAGATCTTCACTCAGTTGCTAGTTAATGCTTTTCCTCCTCTTGTGACTGAGCAATAAGCCAAAATTCGAGGTCTTTCAGGTGGTTTCAGTTTGGAGAAGGAAAGAATGACTGAGATCTAGTGCATCTAAAAATACGTAGGAAAATTATAAACAGATTAAGTCCTGTTTCCTTGAACGCAGCAAGGGACAGTTTCCTTGCTGACTCTTCTGAGGCCGTGTCAGCCGATGCTGAACCCCAAAGCTCGTGCCCTCGCCTCCTTCTCAAGGGTAGTCTGCCAGTGCTTTTGGTGCCTGGGGCTTAATTGTTCTTTTTGGTCTCCATTTGTGGTATGCATCTTTTTCTCAGGTACTCCTATACCCATACCCCATGAAAACAATATTCAGTGAAAATGCCATGCCTGCATAGTTCAAATTATTGAGGAGCCTTGCATGTGTCTGTGTTTTGCTCAGGGATGTGTGCCTGTGCGTGGTTGGGGGCCCCAATTGTTTCACCTAATGTGCTCCATAAAGGATCTTGATGGCTTCTTACAGGTTTCTTAAGTGAAAAGTGACAATTACATCCATTGGTTTCAGTGAGTTTCAACCCAACTTTGTCGTCTCAGTCTCTTTCAACGCAGCCTCAAAAGCGGTGCAGTCTATTCCAGCTGTCTTGTCACTACACACCCGTAGGTCGCACTTACACCTTGTGTCGTGTTTCCTTGCATCCTATCTTAGTCGCCAGTGGCTTTGACCTCAACCTAGATGCTGTCATTACTTGGCTCGTTAACTTTGTTACAAGACCGGACATGAAAGACTGAGTTTGGACTCTCAGGATGCATCCACACATTCAGGCACGTGTCCTGCCAGCAGCTTAAGACAGCCACGGTACGAGCTTGTGCTGGAGATTTATGCCTTAACTCACATGCCTGAACGTGCACTTTGGTGCAGGGCAAATTGTGCCACTTGGAGCAAACTGACCCTGCCCGGCTCATCTCAGCTCTTCTGCCAGGCAGAGCTAGAGGCTGGGGCCAGCGCCTGTGCTAGCCCCAGCAGTATAAAAACCTGCCCCAGCCAGCAGCTCAGGGCTATTTGCCCTCAGGAGCTTCTGAGGCCCAGGCAGTTTGTATCTGGGGACACTACCCTGTGTGCCAGCTGGACTGCTGAAGGAGCCGTAATCTGGAGTGGCCTCTGCCCCCTCTGCCCACTGCAGCAGTCTGGTACCTCCAGCCTTTTCAGTTCCCCTGCCTCCAGGCCCTACGTACCTGGAACTGCACTTTGGAATGGGTGACTGCTGCAGCCTTGCCGTGCTCCTGTTTGCAGCATGCTGAGCACCAGGGCAAGGGGCAGCCAGAGAGATGCTCTAGCCAGTTGCTAAACCAGCTCTTTGGAGGACCCAGCCTCCAGTTGCTTAAGAGCACACTACGAGACTGTGCCCTGCGCCACCTTTTTTCACTGGGGGGGGTTTCTTTTCTTTTTTCTTTTTTTTTTTGTTACCTGGATTTCCAGGTGTCACATCTAGAGCACACACTGTAAATATGCAGTGCAGGGAACATTTTTTGTTCCTGGTGTGCCTCTTGCAGCATCTCAAACTGCTCTGAGACGTTGCAAGAAGCACGTGTTAGTTGGTCTGGATGTGCCCTCAGTGTCTTGTCTCATGTTTTCCAGCCCTGGAAAGGTCGCGTAAGCTGGGGCCACTGAAATGAGCATCATTAGTACACTCCAAAGAACGTCGGCACGGTCTGGTTAGGCCTGGGGGTTATTGGCTGATTTATCATTGGTGACTTAATAATGTTGTCCTTTTTCTCTGCTCTATGTTTTATTAACAAACAGGTTTTCCTCTCGTCCTCTTCGCTCTAGCCATATTTTGCCTGTGCTCCTGCCTTACACACTAAGAGGCGGTTCCACTTTTCGTGCTGAGATTCCTCCTCCAACTTGCCTGCTTCCTTTTGCTGACAGTTTTAAGGTTTTGCTTTCTTCTTGCACAGAAGACGCTTGCATGTGGGCCTGACGTGGGTGCGCATTTGCCGTAAAATGTTTGCACTGCTGCACTCTTGCCCGGTTTTGAGTAAAATGATGGCTTGCACACTTTTACAAGCCAGCCTATGTTTGTGTAGCGCAGCGCTTATGTTCATTTAACTTCTTGTTACCAAGTTTTCTCCTTAGGGAGTTGCTCTAGAGTTTATTTGCCCCCGGATTCATTTGTTTTACGTAACACTTCCTATGCAAATTCCAGAGCCCTCTGTTCAACTTCTCCTCACTATTTTGCCTCCTTTTTCTCCCGCAGAGCGGCTGTACGACAAGTTACGCAATATTTGTTTATTCGATGAGCCCTCAGGTCTGTAAAAATAATGTATGCTGCTTTGCAAGTACTAATCCTCCCAGCGGCCCTGTGAGGCAGGGAGATAAGGGTTATCCTAGTTTTATAGCTGGTGCAACTTGAGAGAAGGGGGTTGTGGTTTGCCTAAGCCCATTTTACAGGTCAGTGTCGGGGCCGGGATAAGAACCCAGAGGTCTTGACTCCTAGTTCGACAGAGCTCTCGAGTACATGCTTGACTTGAAGCATACGAGTAGTCCTGCTGATTTCAGTATTGAGGCGCATTGCTGGATAGGACCTTAATATCCATAGCTGTGCAGAGGATTAGAGACAGGGACAGCAGTTGATAGGCACCTTCTCAATGGGAGACCTTGGTTTTGCTTTGTTTTTTGTATAAAAGCCCACCGTGGCACTTCGGCTGCCTGTTCACGCTGCTTATTTCATTTTGGGGAAAACATTTGAGCGCTGCTTTTTAAGCGTCTGCTGCCTTTCTTTCTTTCTTTTTTTTCCCCCCTAGCTTTGACCATTTCATTTCCCAGGCTTGCTGTGGAGGCTGTACTTGCATTTGATCTAAAATGGGCTCGCAGAACTTGTGTCTGTCATCAGGCAAATGAAACGCATAGCTCCCCTTCTATTTGAATGCAATATATGATGGCCTTTCAGGGGAGATCAGTCATATGGATGAAGCTCAAGGCCTTCCAAGTGGAATGAGACATGTGGGCTGTCAGCCTAATCTGGTGCAGAGATTCTGGCGTGATAAGATAACTAGCTTGGTGCAGTTATTTGAAATGATTACTCCAGTAGGGGAGAAGGGAAATACAATGAATGCTCCTGTACACAGACTGCCTAAAGCACTATCTAACACTCTCTATATGCACTGGCTATTATTCCCTATCTGGGCTTTTCATTTTCAAGCCCTTTTCGGGCATGGTTTTGGATCCATCTAATTTATTTAATTGATATTTAAAAAATGGAGATTTTTATCACGATTTGGCCCCGTACTCCTCAGGAAGAGGCTCCCGGCAAGGGTGGGCAGGGAGAGTTAGTGCCCACGGGCTTCTTTTGCAAGCAACGAGCGCTTCCCTTGGGAATCAGTGGGAGTTTTCCCATAGTGAGGACCGCAGGATTGGACCCATCGAATTAATTCTCGTTAGAGGCTCAGAAGCGTTCGGCGCGGAGGGACGGAAGCAGCAGACGAGACATCATTTCACAAAGGACTGAAGGCTGTGCTGGTCATGCTGAGTGACACAATGTGAACATGAGAAGAGGAGGAGGCTAGAAATCCTGGGTGCAAGATTTCAGCTGGAGTAGCCAGCGTATGCAATAAGTGGCAGAGTACTGTAGGGAGACGGGGAGCGACGGGATTAAATGAAACTGCAGCAACAGAGGAGAGTGGTACGGAGGTGCAATAAGCCTTTTACGGGGAGAGGTTGTTAAATGGCATTTCTTTGTGTCCGCTTCCTTCTTCCTAGCAGGTACTCTGTAATTAGAAGTGATTGCTACCACCGTAGCGTAGGAGCACGTGACTTTAAAATTGAGAGGTCTTCAGCAGGCTAGTCCTGCGTTGAATAAAGACACGGCTGGATGTTGTGCGGTGAGATCAGGGCATATTGTTTGCATGTCTTTGAGTATTTCAAAGCAAATGCTTTTGATTACCACCTTTAACCTATATTCCAGTTTATCTGGTTTTGTTCAAGTGCCAATGTACGGCCCGTCTTTTTCCGCAGTACCTGTATAAGCATCTACACCGCAGTCCTCACCACACAGGCAGCATTTTAGCTCCGCAGTCAGTGCTCTGCTCAGGCATTATTATTCAGGCGCTCGGAAACCTCCGATGCGATAGCCAAGCAGACAGACCGACAGCCTTATTACTTTTTAATCTTGCAGTGTAATTCCTTCTCCCCTTATGTATTTACATGACCTCTTAGGCCTATTTTATTAAATATTTAGTTAAACAACAATTGGACTCTGGTTTCACCAGAAATCTCTGGGAGCCAGGATTTTGTAAGGAAAAGGATAAAGCAAAATGTGTCTTTTAGTTATGCGTTACAAGTGAACCACCAAGCTTCGTGTATTTAAAATATTCCACGAGCTGTCGCCAGAGCATGAAGGAAAGAGATATGGACCCTGGTACAGGGAGGAAAGAGGGAACTGTTCAGTCTTTTGTAGATTTTTGAGAAGAAAGTGGGGAAAACCCGGCGTGTGTTTGTGCAATAAAACCTACCTGTTGTGCAGGTAGTCTGTGCTGCTCAGTTTGCCTGGCTTTTAATATTTGGTACTTGCACGTTATGAATCACATGATGAGAAGGTTTGTTGCATTGTAGGGCCCTGCAGCAGCGGGAGATTGCCGACGCGATCGAGGGAAGGGTTATTTTGGTTTGACGGTTTCTAAATGCTGCAAAAAGCGCCTAATTATGCTAGACATTTTGCACTACAAATGGGCAGAAATAAAGGACTTGTGTAGGTACCCCACAGCTTTTGCAAGACTCCCACCCACGGGGGTTTAGAAAATCAGTTGCTCTTTGTCGGTCTTCAAGCACTAGCTCAAGCTGACCACGTGGACAGCCGCGGCCTTCGCTGGCTCTTCCTGCAAAGTCTGTGCCTCATTTTCAGGCTTGTGCTGCACCATTTTCACCGCATCATTTTCCTTTCTGGTCCTCATTCATTCTTCTGTCACCCCCCACAGATATCCTCACTCTTTGGCTGAAAATAGATTTTAAAATAAAATAGATTTTTATTCTGGGATCCTGTCAACATGCAAGCCCGTTGTCCCACTTTACCTATGAAGTCCCAAGATAATACTTGACGGTCTCATGCCTGGTTTGTCGGGAGTCAGAGCCCGGGATAGTCAGACCCAGGATAAACCTGACCTATATTTTTCAGCCTCAGTTCGGCAACCTACTTTTATACCAGTGCCCGTCAATCCTAATCTGTTGCTTTCCCAGCTGGAGAACTGAGAAAGAAGCAATTCTGTTTGGCCCAAAGAAGAGTTTGGATTTGATTTGAATTTATTCTTGGTTTCTACATCAAAGTAACAGTCCCCCCTTAAATTGGTTTAATTCACCCAAGGATAGTCACAGTGCAAGACAAAGCAGAGAAAACAAAAGGCCAAAGTAACAAAACAGAGGGCACGGGTCTCTCCTTTTCATCCAGGGTTGGAGCCACTCATCCACGTGATGGGAGAATCAGATTCAGTTTCCTCCACTGCGTGGAGGATTTTACCTTCCCCCTCCTCCTCCTTCCCAGGACAGTTCCTCAAGCACACGGCTGAAGGGTGTTCAGGGTGCCATCAAACCGTCCTGTGACTCCCCGTACACGTAGTACTAATACTTGCACATTATTCTACATCCTGACTCTCTGGCTCAGTGACTATGCCTGAATTTAACACACAGTACAAGAGCAGCGACTGGCAGGATGGAGATGCATTTTGGGATACCTTATAGCAAAGTGGCTAGGACACCTTCTTGAGAGGTGGGAGACTTTGATCCAACTTCATGTCCTTAACGAGGCTGAGTGTGTTTCAATTTGTGTTTTCCCTCTCCCAGGTGAGTGCTGTAAGCCTAGAGATCATGCGTACAAGAGAGAGACACCTGCCGTGACCTCCAGTGCTTTGAATCTAGCCCCCCAATTTTTTTCCAGCTGAAATCTTTCAGAAATGCTGAGCAATTTTGAGGATGAGCAAAAAAACCCACTTTTTTTTTTCCTGCCTTCTTGCTCTCTTTCTTTCTTGCTTCATCTCTTTCTTTTGCTCTCTTTTCCTTTTCAGTTTTCTCTTTGTTGAAGAAATTTATCCTCACTCAATTCCTGACCCTTACAACGTATTGAGAGTGTTGTGCTCTTCAGTGCTTTAGTTAAAGCACCGGTTCCTGGAGTCATGTTATTCTATGGGCCTTTCAGCTTTCTTTAAAAAAAATTGCTAGGATTTATGTTTGGGTAGAAAAGCCCAACAGTGTGAGTGCACGTTCCCTAAAGGCTCAACAATCAGAAGAGAAACCTTAAATGGATCTAATTTCATATCTTAAAAAAAACTTATTATTTTTTTTTTAAATGGTCTCATTTTGAATACTTGGATCTGGCAAGACTGAATTAGTGATTGCTGCTAGACCTGCTGCCTGTACAAAAGGTCGTTACACCACTGCCGAACACATACCTTTTAACTAATTGTTTTCCCTGCTGCAGCCACATAAGAGCTGTCTATCTTTCATACTCCCAATCACCATAATAGGAGGGCCAGGGACCTGCCCAGGAGATTTGGGACTTCGAACGTAATAGGTATGATTAGGAAGCCCCGTTAGAATAAGCCTGGATTTAAGCTGTGCAGGCTCTCAAATAGAGGAACGAAGGCCTTCAAGCTAGCAGCTTCTTTCATGCTGCTCCTCCTCTCACCAGCCGGTGGAGTGTAATGTTTAACAATTAGTCATGGCTGCTGTGACCTTGGAATTGTAGTTCTCTCTCAACTCCGACCACACGTGTAAAAATCAAGCTGGCAGTATTAAATTAAGTAATGTCGATGGCTTCTGCCTAGTCAGCACCCTGGAGCATTCATTCCCCCTGGCTGAGAAGCAGTGCAGAAGCCTTATGTATTGTGTCATGTAAAAACCATTTGTGTCTCCAGTTTAAAAGGGAAATCCACAATATTCAGTAGATGCATCTGATCTGCTTTGTCACCAGGACATCGCTGGGGTGTTCCTTCTTGCTCCTGTGCCATCGATCAGGCTTCCTTGCATGCATTTCTGCAGTATGTGATTTCCCCTCCACCCCCTCTGTCATAGGTTGTGTGCACAGAAGTTCAAAGATCTTCCCGACTCCAGGCTGAGCTCTCCTGTTGCTCTGGGTCGGTGAAGGTATGCCCACAGCACTGTTTGGAAGTGTGACAGTGGGCACCTGCTTGTGAAGTGGGCATCCCTTGGCTGGGAAACCGGTGCAGCCATGCCTTATCCTGCAGGGCGTGCCAGCAAGCTGTCCCATACCAGCGACACTCTGCAAGGAGGCTTTGGTGTGGGTGAACAGTGGCACACAGGGCAGGGACCAGGACTGAAGCAGATGCCTAAAGCGAGACCATACTCAGGAGAGGGGAGGTGGGAAGGAAGACCATCTTCACCTTCCTCTCAGCTTCTCTCATGACATTTTCCTTCTCATTAAGCTCATTGGCCAAGAAACACTGGAGCAGGCAGGGCCTCCTTTGGGCACAGGGTGGATGGCTGCCCTTCCCCAGGGCATCTCAGTAAGCAAATCTAGATTGTGACCACTTTACTAGGGAAGGGAGGAGCTGGGGCACTGCATGCATGGAGTTTTGCTCTCCATCTTTGTCCCCGCAGGTCTAGTGGATGAAGGAAGCCTGGGGCTGTTACTCCAGGGTGACAATTCCTCAGGACCCTGAGCTCCTCCAGAAGGTGTTACTGTTAAATGAAGCTGTGTGGCTGCCAGCTGGAGATGCTAAAAGGGAAGCTGAGTTGCTTTCTGTTGCATCCATGGATCCTGAGCTTTTGGGGCTAGGGACAGATATTCAAAAAGCCCGAGCCTAAATTGATTCAATCTTTGCAGGTTAGTCTAATCTGGCTAGGCTAAACCAGTTTGTAAACCGGGGTTGGGGGGGCAGGCACTAGAGCAGCCCTCTTCCCTGCAACATTGCTGAGCTGGGGGGCGGGGAGGGAGGGATTGGCCAGACCCCAGCAGGACTTCTGATTAGGGAGGGGTTCCCTGCCCCGCTCCTGACCAGACCAGCAAGGTGTTGGTAACATAGAGTTTATCACCCCTAACTCAGTGTTTATCAGCCCACTAAGAAAACAACAGACGGACATTACCAGCTACCTGTTGATTCTGCCTTTGTCCTGTCTGCCACAGAACGGACTGTAGCCAGCTAGCTCATGGTCTGCTAGCTAATGCTGTGCGTCTGTGTAAAGCAGAGGAGACGGGGATCCCTGCTTAGCAGGGAGTGGGAGGGAGGGGAAGGCAGGCAGATGCCTGCGGTCTCTGCCGGAGCTGCAGCCAGGGAGCAGAGGGGAGGGGCCAGCCCTGCTGTGTAGCAGAGAGCCCTGTCCAGCCCACAGAGCATGCCGGGATGCTACGGGAGTCTGGTTTAACTTAAACTGGCAAGGGGTCTGGGACAGACATTGCATAAACCAATGTGACTGAAATCAGTTTAGCCTGATACTACATTCAACCAGGTCTATCTCAAACTGGTTTCAGCCATTTTCAAACTGGTTTATGTGCACTGAACACCGGTTCTGTTACAGGTTTAAGCCAGTTTCTGATCACTTAAACTGGTTTATGTGCAATGTCTGGCCCTAGCCTGGAAGCGGGGTCTCTTACACATGCGCTTGCATAACACGTGGAATGGAGATGCCAGGAGAGGTAACAGATTGCTTTGGGTGTTCTCCAGGATAGTCCAGAGACTTTGTGGATGCCCAATTCTTTCCATGTTTCTGTAGACTTACCTGCATCTGTGAGGAAATGAAGGAAAGCGAGGGGCACTGAGGCAGCACTTGCATGTCCTTCTGGGCATCAAAACAGGAACGCTTTGCAGGGGCCTGTCTGCAGCAGGAGTGAGCTCAGCTGGGCTATGTTTAGGCCTAGAAATGGTTCAGTTCCTGAGCTGCCTATGAGACATCTAGGGTGGGCACTCAGATGGCGCAGGACCCGAGAAACCAGGAGGTTCCCGGCCATCCGTGTACCAGATGCCTGCCAGCATATATTCCCATTGCTTCAAAAATCCAGTGCTTTATTCTGAATGGAAAGGACCTTTGTGATGCACATCTCTCCCATTTGACCTTGCGTTGACTCCCAGCACCTTCACTGAGAGCGGGGGGTGTCAATCAATAGGTGCCTCTCCAGAAACAGTTCATGGATGCAGAGTCCTTGGGACTGATGCCCAGGAAGGAACCGCTTGGTTTTATCAGAGGTGCTATGATGCATTGCTCTGATGCCAGGCCGAGGGAAGCTTCTTGCTAAGATGTGTGGCTCGGGGGCTGCTTTGTTACATGCCTTTTCTATAAACAGGCCCCCAGCTGAATACTTTTCTTGGGTACTATATATATATATGGCTGCATATTTTCTAGTTGTGCTATTTATAAGTGCTCAGGTCTGAGGAAGATTTGACTTGAGCTGAGCGTAAAAATGGGGCTGTACTGGGCCAAGTGTGAAACCAAGGAGCTGCAGCCTGGACAACCTCTGGTCTTGTCTCTGCAGAAAGGCAATTTGCATGTGAAGTGGAACCAAAATCTTCCTTTCAGTCCTTAGTGGTGTCTGTGTATAAGGGTATTCATCCCATTGCCACCAGCCCTCGGGACCTGAATTTTCATTTATTTATTTTTTTAATTTAAAGGGCCAGTGACCCCAAAGTTGCTGCAGCTGCTGCAGTTTTGTCAATGGGTTCCCACATCTTCTCCAATCCATGGTGGTGAGTCACGCTATAGAAACAGGAAAGGAATGGTACTGCCATCTCATGCGAAACACAACCCCATTCATCCCAGTGCTCTCATGACACCATGAGTATGCGGGGACAAGACTCATTCATAACGTTTTAGTGGTTGTTTGCTTCGAATCCGTTATTAGCAAAGAAAGAAAAGGCTGGGGCTGCTTAAGCATTTGATTTAATTGCAGGCTGAGAGAATAGCAACAGAAAGTGAGGAACGTGGGATGTTGCTGGTCAGAGCCGAGGAGGGTTGTTTTTTTTAATTTCCCAGTTTTTTTAATTTCATAGCCATTCTCCTGAACTGGGAAACCGTTTCTGCAGGTAGTCTTTGTCCAAGCGAGCTTTACGGCTCAGCTGTCAGCGTTTGCACTGGGCTGAGATGAAGGGGTGAAGACTTTTTGATTTCCTAGTTCACTTGCAGGATTTTGACTCAGAATTGTCATGTCTTCGTGATGACTTTGCCTTGGAGCGGAGCAAGCTTGTGCTTCCATTTCCTAATTAAATGACACGCATCACAAGGAGCGAAGCGCAAATCAAAAGAAAGCGAAGATCATGCCTGTTTCCATACCGCATCCCAAGTAAATGACTAAAGCAACGCACCATGATGTCTGACCTTGTCTTTAATGTTGCACCAGTCTGCAGAGGCACTTCAGAAGGGTTGGCTGTCACTGCTAAGAGTGCATGTTCTGTGAATAGCTTAAGTGAGGGGGGCATCAGATCATGCCCCCTGTTTCCCACATCTCTGTATACAAGCAACCCCCACTTAATGCTGTTTCGCTCAGTGCGATTTCATTATAACGCTTGATTTACACTGGTACCTGATTCCACTTAGCGCTCAGGGAGTTTTGTTATAACGCTCACGGGCATGGTACAGCTGGCAGCAAGGAGCATATGCTGGTGCATCGGTGGCATGCAGCCTCGTTGTGCAAGTTACCCTGCCCGCCCGGCACCTGGGCCAGGCGCGGCAGGGCTATGACTCGCAGCATGATGCACGCGGGGGGAGCCCCAGACACCGTGTCCCACTCCCACCACCTGGAGTCACCGCAACTATGTCCATGACCGCCCCCCTTGCTCGCTGCCTGGCATGGAGGGGACCAACAGCACTCCCTCCACAGCCCAGGCCTGAGCAGGTAGCAAGGGCACGGCACCAGCCAAGCTGGCCCTTTGCTACCGGTGCTCACGTCACTGTTGCTGGGTGCCCTGGTAACAAATTATATTCATTTACCTTTATTCTTATGGGAAAACTGGTTTTGCTTAATGTTATTCTGCTTAACATCCAGTTTTTTGGGAACCAATTAAGAGCGCTAAGTGGGGGTTGCCTGTACTCCCTTTTTGACTTCCTTTTCCTGGATAGGCTGAACGTGAGGAGTCTCGGTCACTATAGTGTTCACATGTTAATGAACGTTGTGTGCAAGTTACTTGACATGGAGACATGTAACTCTGCTTTTAGGTAAGTAGCATAGTGATTATTGAAACACCTTGTCTACGATGCAACTTTCCCTGAATTTCCTTGGAAATCCTGGTGATTAAGCAGCAAGTTTAGTATTGTTGGCCTTCTAGACCCAGAATAGATGATTTCTGTCCCATTTTTGCAGCCATGTTATGGACACTAAACCTAGAGAAGGTAAAGTATCTCTAGGCTTTCTTTAACCTAATGAAAAGCCTAGCGAGTGCCACGAGAGGGTTTTCCAGTGAACTGTGGGAAAAGGTATTGAACTCTGGCAAGCGGTCATGCTGCTCTTTTGACACTCATTGGCTTTTAATTCTCTTCGGCCGTGTTTCTATGAAACACTGCAGGGTCTGTGCCAGCGGTGTTCTCCTGGCATCCCCAACACAACGATTCGTTAAATGTGATCAACTGGTATCCTTTATGAAATGGAAGGCAGATCTGATCGAGTCGGAGAAACGGTCGCCGTTTGGGCAGAAATGAATCAGTCTTTCGAAGCCCCTGGGAGTGATCACATGAATAATGAATGTTGTCACTCCTTTTTCTGAGCTTTCACTGAGTTTCATGGAAATTGCTGCAATATACTTTAGCAGATCGTGTTTGCTTGAACGTAGAAGGATTTTTTTGAATAAGTAATTATACATTCCACTGGGTTTCACTTGTAATGTAATGTTGTAATTGTTAGTTCGTCTTGTTTTCTTAATTCATATCCTCCTCTTTTTGAAGAGTTAGTGCACAGTGGGAAATGGTGCCAGTTTTGCTGTTCTTAAGTTGCCTCGATTTTTGCAGGGGATGAAAAATTAGCTTAAATGGACCCTGGGGATCAAAACAGTTATCCAAAGAATGACGGCGTGAGAGGACTTGGTGATCTGTGCTCCAGTAGGGTCCCAGTTCAGGAAATCAGTCAAGTATATGCTTTAAATCCATCCTTCTTGAGCTCTTCGTAAGTATTTTAGGGCAGGGAGGTTTTTTTTCTGCATTGGGGTCTTAGTGGAGACTCGAGAAGACTTGACTTATACAGAAGGTATGAGGGCTGCATCATAGTCCTCATCAACAGCATGTCGTGAGAACGGAAACAGACTGAATGATTTTTTTTAAATTTAGGTTTTCCAGAGTGACTGAAAGATGAATTATTTTTTGCTGCAGTGCAGTTGCCACCGATGTAGGATACTGTTTTCCTAATGAGAAATGGTAAGACTGGTTTTTAAAGGCAGATCTGTTTGGAATAAATGACAAACGAAGCTTTGATGCAGGCCGGCACTGGAACTGGAAACGTGTCGGCTTGCAGAGCTGTGAGGCTCCGGGTCACTTCAGTGATGGAGAGCTCTTGGGAAGGAGAGGTGATTTGGTGTAGAGCCCCGCCAGCTGATCTGATCCCTGCTTTCTTCCTGCCATTTCTACCATCTTTCATTAGCGCTGCATATCGAATACAATCACGAGGGGCAGCAGAACAGACTGACCTCCCAGAGCCCTTTCTTCTCATCACTAATGATTTGGTGTTCTGGAGCTGAGGGCTCATGAATCACAGAAGAGCCACAGTTGATAACCTTTAGTGGGGAACTTTTGCATTTATTAGAAATCTCATCCTGCAGGTGAAATCCATTGGTTTTATATAGGATGTAGGAACCCAGGCAGGATCAAAATGGGTAGTTAAGAAGAACCAAGTAACATATTACAACCTGCATTTTTTTCTTTGATGCATTGTGTATAACTGAGAGTTTGCGTTGAAGTACAAATCCCATGTAATCATCTCCAGTTCATGTCTCCGCCACGCGCCCAAACAATCCTAAATGATTTCCAAGCCTAATGATTACATTAATTACAAGCGACCTTCCGGCCTTCAAAAATAACGAAAAGCAATGGTTAATATTGTAACCAAGCTGCTCCATGGTGCTTTAGAGGGCAGAAGAGCTACTATAAACGTGTGAGAAAATTGTTTCGGGTGTGCTTAGACGTGTAAGCTCTGCTTTGAAACTCAGATATTGTTGCATATTCCAGTCAGACAGCTTGTGTGGTATAAAAGCTCCTTTGCTCTTTTCTTTCCAAACCTTCAGATATCAAACTCATGCTCTAGGTTTGATTCTGCAAGCTGTTTTGTCTACTCTCCTCTGAGCAGAAGTGACCAAGCAGATGCCGAAGGAACGAGTAAAGACACTTAATCTATTTGCTTGTCAGGTCTCAATTTCTTAACTTCGCATGTAAAGCACCCTTCTCTCCTACCTGTTACTCTTAAGAAATCATCCTCCCAGAACGTTATACTAATTTCCAAAGACGGGTTTATTTGAGCTAGTCAGTGAGGCTGCATCCACGCGAGTAGGGACACGCATTTGCAGCGGCACACATTTGTGCAGCTGCTTTGTGCTGCAGCGTGTGTGTGCTCGTGTGCTTTGCAGCAGACCAGGTTGTCCCGGTGCTCCATGTGCTGTAGGGTGGGCTGGGTGGGGGTCTCCCAGTGTAGGGCTAGCCAGCAGGCAGTCCCTATTGCTGAGGCA
>JAGPOW010003316.1:196199300-196223406 GCA_030014935.1 Caiman crocodilus | reverse complement strand
TGTTTGGGATAGGGCTGAGGTAGAAGGGATGTGGTAGGTGGTGTTTCCAAGTGACTACGGAAGTACAAGCACAAAAGAACCATGGAGCTGAAAGGCGGTTAAATGCTGGCTCTCTTTTAAGAAGTTTCAGAGAGAGAGGTATAAATTTGGTTTAGGACTGGGTGCAAACAGCTGTTATACGGAGTCAAATTTCCAGCTGCATTTTTTTTTGACTGTGAGGTTTGCAAGGATGGAAGACTATGTGAATGACTGCCATTCTTTTGTCTAATTGCAGAGATATGGTTCATTGTAATTTCTGCTGCCTAGAGACAGGAACCCCGATTAAGATTTATGTAGCAGTAATTTAGGCAGCATGTCTCCATAATTTTTCTCTTACACCTCTCTGGGATTTACTATTGCTTTTTCATGAGAGAAACTGGATTATGGATTTCCTAATTATTCTGGTTGTAATTCTTCTGGCGGTGGCATTTGCTTTTGACGGAGCTAGTTTAGGCATGAATCCCGCACGCACACATGTGGGTAAGTTTGAGCATCCAGGTAGCCTTGTTAAAGATAGTTGGATGGCTCGCATATGTTTGTCAGTTTGAGGAGTTGAATTTGATTTAAAGTAGTCTTCTTCTATGTTTCCTTAGTACAGAAAGCTTTCCCCTAGCTACCATGTTATTTTACAGAGCTCCCATTAATGTACTGCGATAGAAGCAGGAAACTGCAAGGTTACTCTTCCATCTTCCTTATAGTCTGATCTTTTTATATTGCCACATCACCATGTGTTTATTTCTGAAAACCTGTCCCTGTATGTCAGTAGGATTCCCAGCTAGGCCATCTGGCTCTGGAGTTTAATTGTTTGTTAAATTTGGTACTGAAAAGATGGGGCAGTGACGCAATTGCAATTTCAAGGCTTTTTCAGGCCATCGTTGTGTTGAGGACTGAAGCTTCCAGCTCTTCCAGCTTTCACAGGAGCACTGATCATTTTAGTTCAACGCTGACGATTTCTCAAAAGACCTTATGAAATCCTGGCGTGAAGAAGCTGCTAAGCCTCACCACTCGGGTTTTCAGCGTGTGCTCCAGAGCGCTGCTTCGTCCCAGGTCTGTTCTGCTCTTTAAATATCAATAGACACGGAGCGGGATGGGGGCAGAGTAACTCTTTCTGGATGGTCAGTAAGCATCTAAGGACAGCCAGCATTGCCTTGGGAGGTAGCGGCTGAGTCCAGCCTGATCCGTGGGCTCTGGAAAGGAGCAGGAGGGCTCTTGTCGGCTTCTGCGAGCGTTGGACCAGCGATCCAAAGCGTGGGACTTTTCTGATGACGACGGCCACGGTTTAGCTCGGAGCCAGCTTCGACATCTGGATTTAGGACATACAAATCAGGCGTCAGAAGTTCTTTTCTCCAGGCGTTGTCTCCTGCCCGGTGCTGTTTCAAGAAGCCACCTCAATATAGATGAATGAGAGTTTTTTGGCTTGGCATTTAGAAAGCTAAAATTCATTAGTACTATGGGAAGTGGGCTGATACAAGAGGTAGCTGTTCTGCTACCCAATAGCTGTTTGCTCAGAATAAAGCACATGACCAGCATCCAAATGAATCCTAACGTGCAGGGTGCTTTCAACATATCTGACATGCTACGGGCTGGAGAGAATAGCCTGAAAAGCAAGGGCCCACGAAGACTGAGAATGGCCATGACCCAGTTATCAGTGTGCAGTAGGCCGTTCTTGTAACGGGACCCGGTATTCATGTTCTCCGGCAACAAGGGAAGGCAAGGGACTCTCTTAAGGACTTTTGTCTTCAGGAACATATCAGTGAGAGACCACATCTCTTGTCTGTCGGATGGAGTCAGATCCTCGTCAGAAATTTGGCTGTTAACCACAAGCTTTCTTGAATGAATGATGGATAGTCAAAATCCTCCGTACAGGAGACCTTCTTTATGACCTTCAGTCAGACGGGGGAATGCACTTCCAGGCCCATAGACACAGTGGATTTGGTGCTGACAAAACTTCTCATCGTTTGTAATAATCGCTCCGGCTTCATGGACAATCTTATTTGCATTCCTGTGGATTTAAAGGGAGATTCTCTGTAGACTTTGAAACTCTACCGCTGCTGCTTTCCCTTGGTTTCCAAGACGTCGATTTTCCCAAGGCTTGTCAAAAATTGAAATGGCCTTTCCTACAGGACTTGTCTATATTGAGGGAGGGAGGGAGGGAAGAAATCTGCTTTAAAACTGCATTGGGCAACTAGTTTCTGTAAAGTTATAGGAAGACAACACACTGGGGAAATAATTTATAGTGTGAGGGTTTTTTACTGTGCAACTTGTCACCATATAAAATTTTACCTCCTTCATAAAAGGAATTTCTGGCTTGACACACGTTAATTATTTATCGGCTAGTATGCGTTTATAGGAGCACCTTGCATTTTTCAAGACTCTTGTGAAACTTTAATGATCAACAGGCACTCGGCATTACTCGGAGAAGTCCTGAGTGGAGCGGAGACCCTCGGTACATCTCCATCCTCCCCTCAGCAGGGAAAGCCTTTTAAAGGCGCTTGTAAAAGGAACAGGTCAGATCCCCTCCGCGGGAGTGCTGGAGCCCCCTGTAATCAGGCTGAAGGGAGGGACACCCCTGCCTTGCATTTGGATCCTGTAATTCACAGCTATTGTTGAATCCCTGCTTCCCGGACATAAGGCAAGGGAGCGGTTTGCAGCAGGGACTGGCTCTCTCCTTGCGTTTGCCCCTCCTGGGTCATTTTCTTTCTCTCGGTCTTCCAGCCGAGCCTGCACTTGATCAGCCTTAACCCACTTCTCCCCCTGGCCTTCTTTCCAGCAGCTGTTTGAAGTTTCTCACCACTTGGTCGGCTGCACCCCATCTTCCCGTCGTGGCACTCTGTCTCGCCGTTCCTGACGTTTCCATCCCACCCCTTGAGTTGCCAACTCATCCTGCTCCATCGTATCTAGATCCCATGTCCATCTTCACTGTTGCAGAATACACGCTCCCCAGTTCGTTTGCCAATTGGGCTTTTATCCTTCAACCAGTTGCCCATATGTCCATAATTTCACATCAGATACAGTCCCCTGCTGAAGCCATGAGCCAGCCTGGAGGGGTTATTCAAACAGCTTTATTCAGAAAGCTTTTTAATGATTTTTTTGCAGCGGTGAAACTGCAAGGGTTGGTAATCATAATATTTTATATCCCAAAGTGTTTTGAATGATTAAAAAGGTTCTTGGAATATAGGTTTTTCTCTTCTTTTTTTTTTTAATAGCCTTTATTCAGTAGAGTACCTGACATGTTCACACACCCCTCGCAGAGCGAGGCTGGCTTGTATAGAGTTCAGTGGATGACATGAGGTGAAATGGAAGTCAGGGATCCACAGCTGGATTTAGAGATCTAAGGAGAAAATGCCGCTTTGGTTGGTTCTGTAATATCCCGATGGCTGATTGGAACTTTTTCTGCCCATACTGTAAGTGAGGCAAATTTTAACTTTCAAAAAAAAATACAGTGACACATAAGAGCTTCTTACATTTCAGATATCTTTCCAGACTTCACAGTGGGACTTCAGCCTACCCCTAGTGCTGGAAATTATTATACCTCCATATATGCAAAAGGCCAGATGGAAAGGCGTTATGATTTTGGTTCTGTTGGCAGGTTTGCTATTCACAGAAGACCATGGTGCAGGAGTATCTGCATTTCGCAAATCTTTCCCAGCACGCAGAAATTGCCATTAGTTCCTTATGAACATCTGGAATAGAAATGTGTGCGGCGCCTGGCAGGCTTTGCTCATCAGTGCAGCTCATGGCTTCAGGTAGCAACCATCATTTTTACCCAGAGCAACCGCGTGTACTGCCTGTGCGCCAGGCCTGGCCGGCCCCTTGTGCCCACGCACCAGCTCCTGGGCAGCCTGTCCCGCAGTGCTGCTCTCAGGCTCTGCATCGTGGGTGTTTTTCTGGGCAGGGGCAAATGGGCAGAGTGGGTTCCTGGGCACATGGCTCAGACAAGCCCTCTGCGGGCAGTTTCCTGCCTTAAATAAAAGGTTGGGCAACTTCCTCAAGAACAACAACAGACGAGCGTGTTCACGGTGGTGTCCTGCACCCATGGCCGCATCGGTTGGGTTTCTATAGTACATTTTCTCACGTACCCCCAGGGGAGAGAGAAGGTGGTCGTGCTGTAGCGTCCTCTCTTTCTGCATGTACTCTGCCCAAGGCCATGGGGACGCCTGCGTGCCATCTGCATGCCGTCCCGTAGCCCGTGGGTGTCAAACTCACCGGGTCCCTCCGGCGTGGGGTGAGCAGTGGCAGCACACCGGACAGGTGGCATGAGGGTTAACACAGCGACTGCTTGCCCTCCCATCACCAGTACGTGTCCCCAGTGGAGCTCTGTACCATGGATGTTGGCAGTGGGCCCTGGCCCCTCTGGGAACCCTGCGGGCCCATGGGATTGCTCCATGGACTGTCTTTGATACCCCTGCTGTAGCCTATTTAGGATGCCAGGAAGCTGGCTTGATTTGTGGCACTAATATCAGCCAAAGATGCTGCTTATTTTCCTGCTGGAGAAGAAGCGTTTCTCTATTATCCATCAGCATGAGCAGCTAGATGCCAAGATGGTGCCAGCCGCGGCCTGCCGTGCTCAGCAGACACCGCACAGTCGCTGACAAATCAGCGACATAAGGAGAGAGGTTTGCCGCAGTCCTGTCCAGGTTGCTTGGCCAATGATTGAAAAGCACTGCGGCTTGAGACCGGCCACAGAAAAACCAAGCCTTTGGCCATTAGGATGGCGTTGATGGTTTTGAATGCCCCTCGGCGGAGAAGAGTCACAGCGCTGGCATTTCACATTATAGGGACTCTCACTCCAGAGCAAAACAGCCTGCAAGGCACCGCAGGAAATTTTCACAGCTGCTCATACTGAATCCCACGCACCTCCAATATTAAAAATAATTTAAAGTGTATTTTTCCCTCCGTCTCTGTTTATTGCATCTTCTGGGGAGGTGAGTTAATGGAAGCTGTCTGTCATTACTGACTCTTTCCCGCACCGGTATTTTGTGTAGCTGCCGTGCGAGAGACTCGTCGTATAACACTGCAACGGAAAAACGCCACGCTGAGCGGGTTCTGCCGGTGAACCGAATGCACGGGACTAGGTTGTTTCCCAACACGCAGCTAGTTCCTTTCTATATTTTAATTTCCTTACTCAGCGACTGATGCCGTAGGAGAAGATTGGCACTAAACACCTGCTTTTATTTCACGTGCCACAACTGGCTTTCATCGCTCAGAAACGAGCGTGCGGGGGGTTTGTCTTTGTCCTCAAAGCCTGGTCCTGTCCACGAGGATGAGCTCCTGGCTTTTCAGGGCAAGCCGTCGGAAGCAGTGTTTTTAAAACAGTCTCACAGCTGGCAGCGCGTGAATCAGCCTAGGCCCCTGCTATTCTCAGGGCTCCCCTACCGCTTCGGTAGAGACCCGTCACTTCTAGGCATTAGTTCCTGAGGATCTATTTAAAGTCCAGCTTGAAGGCACGGGATCCGGGATTCACAGACCCTTTCCTGCCATCCCGTACAGCTGTTTTCCAGCCCAGAAGTGGCCTTCCACAAGGGAATCTGCTGCCAGCCAAGCGAGTGGTCGGCTCGGATAGAGGGATCTGGCAGGAGCGTGCCCAAGCCAAC
Source organism: Caiman crocodilus (assembly GCA_030014935.1). Classification (NCBI taxonomy): domain Eukaryota; kingdom Metazoa; phylum Chordata; order Crocodylia; family Alligatoridae; genus Caiman; species Caiman crocodilus. The sequence continues at coordinate 196,217,773 of JAGPOW010003316.1, read as the reverse complement.
TGAAGAAAAGGGCTCCTTTTCCAGAAACCCTGTTCCTTTAACCAAGGCAATCCACAAAAATGTATCTCCGAAAACTGGTGAAAACACTGGTGACAGAAAATGCCGGTGCTGGCAGCCAGGCTCATCTCAAAGTGGCTTTTAGAGAGTAAAAAACAAGCTATGATAGAAATAAGAAGCAATTCTCCTGCACTGGGACTCCATCTGATCTTATCACCTCGGATGCCTGAAGCCCTGGACCGCGAGAGGATGTCTCTCTTCCTGAGCCCCTGCCTATAGGGGAAGGGAGCTGAGCTGTGGGGTCTTCTGCTGTTCCCCCGGGACCTACTACAGGCTCTGTCTTCCTGCCACCGGGCCCTATAAGATAATGCTATTTAGATGATCAGGACTCGTGGTAGAGATGATATCTTTTATTAGACCAACAAGAGTTTTGCAAAACAAATTCTTTTATTGCATTTCTTTAATGGTTATTTAGATGGGCAGTTCCCTGCTGTGGTTTGTAGAGAGCTTGCTGGTGATTCTCACGGAGCCAACTAGCCGCATGTTGCTGTCTTCCTTGTTTCAGGGCCAAAGGGCATTATTCCAGCCTTTCCCCCTACACACTGCCTTGTACATTTAGATCAGGGCTGTCCGATTTCTGAGTCCCGTGTGGGCCGCACAGACACTTTCCCTCCCCATACCACATCCGCACGAGGTCCCCCCCAACCCCTGCGGTGCAAGGCCAAATGGGCAACATCCCCCACTGCTACCCCTTGCCCTCCACCCCTGGCACGGTCCTGGACCTAACCTCAGCTCCCCTTGCTGTCCCACCCTCTGGGGCAGAGGCAGGAAGAAGCAGCCAAAGGAGGAGGGGGACCTGTAATCTTCAGCAGCAATATGTGGGCTGAGGGATGCAGCTGGGTGGGAGCCAGGGGGCTGTACGCTAACCCCATGTGGGTACGCAGACAGCCCTGATTTAGTTTATAAGCTCTTTGATGCAGAGCTTCTCTCTTGCCATGTGTTTTATGGCATCCCCCAAGGGTCAGTCCTGGGGCCAGTTTTATTCAGTATTATCATCAGTGACTTGGAAGATATGATGCAGTGCACCTTCAGCAAATTTGCAGATGGCACCAAGCTGGGGGAAGTAGTAGATACACTGGAGGGTAGGGCTAGGATTCAGAGACCTAGACAAATTGAGGGATTGAGCCACAAAACATCTCATGAGGTTCAACAAGGACAAGTGCAAAGTCCTACACTTGGGAGGGAGCAATCCCCTGCACTGGTGCAGGCTGAGGCTGACGGGCTGGGCAGCAGCGCTGTAGAAAAGGACCTGGGCGGACAGTGGACGATAAGCCGGATAGGAGCCAGCAGTGTGCCCTTGTTGCCAAGAAGGCTAAGGGCATCCTGGGCTGCAGTGGTAGGAGCACTGCCAGCAGATCAAGGGAAGTGATTTTTTTCCCTCGGTTCGGCACAGGTGAGGCCGCATCTGTGTCCAGTTTTGGGCCCCCACTACAGAAAGGAAGTGGACAAATTGGAGAGAGTCCAGTAGAGGGCAACAAAAATGGTTAGGGGCTGGGGCACATGAGATATGGTTTGGGAGCTGGGGCATGCGAGGAAGGACTGAGGAAACTGGCCTTATTTAGTCTGGAAATGAGGGAACTGGTTTTACTTAGTCTGGAGAAGAGAAAACTTAAAGGAGATTTAACAGCAGCCTTCAGCTCCCTGCAGGGGGGTTGCAAAGAGGATGGAGCTGGGCTGTTCTCAGATGGGTCAAGGAGCAATGGGCTCAAGCTGCAGCAAGTGAAGTTGAGGTCGGCTATTAGGAAAAACTCTCTCAGTAGGATCATGAACAACACGTGCCCCCGGTGACTGGTGGGGCACAGTGGTGGTGGGAGCACAGAGCGGTAAGCAGGGGAGCCCCCGCAGATGCCGCCGACTGTGTCAGCAGTGGGGTGGCGAGCAGCAATTGCCCTCAGGCGCTGCCAACAGTGTTGGTGGTGCCTTTTTGTGGGGGTGCACCGCCACGCTCAGGGGGTGCACCCCGTATGCGTCGCCCCTGACTAGGAGGGCGGTAAAACACTGGGACAGGTTACTCAGAGAGGTGGTGGACTCTCCATCCATGGAGGTTTTGAAAGCCTGGCTGGTCCAAGCCTCAGCTGGGACGATGTAGTTGGGGCAGGTTCTGTTTTGGTTGGACTAGATATGACCGCCCAATGTCACTTCCAGCTGTAATTTTCTATGATTTAGGGCAAGAGAGCCTTTCTCCTAGCAGAAGCCTGATAGCTTATATCTCCACAGCATGATATGGTGCCCAAGGTAGCTTTGAAGAAGGTAGATCAGGCACACGAGAAGCAATGCATCCATGCTAGCATGGTGCCCTGCCCCAGCTAATTAACCCAGTTGAGAAGCTTACTCTGTTGGCCTAGGCTGGGGAATACAGTTAGGTTTAGGGATCAGCACAGTGCTGAATTGTAGGTATGTAGACACTAGATATAACTCTAAGTGGAGCTATTATAAATAATAGCGCTAGAGGCTAGAAATGCATTAAACGCTTTCTCAGTCTTACTTTTTCATGTCAGCAGTTGCTTTTATTGTCACAGCAAGTCACAAGCAATTCTTCCATGCACTTCCTTCATACGTTTGCCTCCTCCATCTGCGCGTAAGGATTAAAATAAGGTTTAAAATGCTTAAAGACAAAACCGAAACAAGTTCAGATTCACGTGAAAACTCCTCTCATTTGTGGCTAAAAAGGTAGCAGAATGAAGGGGAAATGATCTGGGAAAGCAGCAGTCAGATTCCTTGCTAACAAGGTTGATTTGATCCCCTTTAATAAAGTTAAAACAGGGTTTCAGGCTTGGGTTTGCACTTTTCAAACCTTTCCCCCTTCTGTAGATAGCCGCAAGAAATGCAGAAGGGAAACAGCTGGTTTTGAGGACACTGGAATTAGAGAATTAGACATTTGGAAAGAGGCTTATTTTGGCCCATGTCAGCAAGAGGGCCAGCTTCTCAAGTGCCGTGCATATAGTGGAGTCTGTTTCTAATGCATTACCCCAAAAGCCTTCTGTCTGCCAGAGAGCCACACTTCCAGCTGACGTCGCGCGGTAATTCTGCCTATAGATGACACTGCGGCCCAGGCATGTGATATTCTGGCATTGGTGGTGCCCTGTAGCTATACGCAGTGCTGTGTGAAACACAAAGAAACCAGGCCTGTGCTCCACTGAGCTTTCAGTTCAGTGTGGACACACAATAAACAGGACCATAATTTATGCATAGCGAGGCTGCTTCTGATCCGTTGGGTTTTGGGTCTGCATGGCAAGGTACTGCAAGAATATGAATAACAGATTACTGCACAGCAACAGGAATGCTGGACGCTGCTGCTTGTGCTTGTCGTATGAACTGGGGGATGCACAGGTGTCATCCATATACATCTCCCACCTCGGCAGAGCACACATGTATCACCTCTTTGGAAGAGCTCGTTGTGTATTTTATAAATATTTAAAAGTATATGGGGCTAAATTCCTCGTGTTCTTGCCCATGGACCAGAGGCACTCATTTCATGGCACAATTGGTTGTGGTCAAGTACGGCGGTCCTGGCTAAGGTCCATCTTGACATTTGATGGAGAGCCGGCTGTTTGCAGGGAGCTGATTCCTTGTGTCGGCTGATTAAATTCCTTTGGAAAATGTTTTGTTTCTCAATACCATTTCCACTCTTGCTCTCCCACATCAACAGCTCCTGCATTTGCCACAGTGCTGTCATGCAATGCAAGGAGAAGGGAGCATGTGGGCAGGAGACGATCCAGGACTCACTCTTGTTAAGAGGTGGGTCTCAGTGGGGGAAATGTACAGGAGCACCTAGCATGCTGATGACCAAGAGCACATGAGTGCATACCAGAGCCTGGATTTCTCATAGAGAAGTAAGGCTGGAAGGAACCTTAAGAGACCATCTAGTCTAGGGATGGGCAAAATACAGCCCATGCATCTTTGTCTGGCTCACAGCAGGTCCCTCAGTCCTGCCTAGCCCAGGCACAGTCCAGCCATGGTGCTTCCTGCCACCCCTGAGCACACGGAGGGGCTGGGGCAGCTCCACGGTGGGACTGCCTTTCTAGGCGGCTCTGTGCTGGCACCACTGCCCCGTGGGACATCGCGGAGGCGGCAGCGGTGGCAGCAGAGACACAGAGCAGCCCCTCACGGGAACTGCTGGCAGTGGGAGGGGACACTTTCCCCCCCACACTGAACTGCTTTTGTCCTGTGCCGCTGCTGATGAGCCTGGGTGGGCAAGCCCGGAGCAGGTGCAGGGCGCACGGTGTCAGGACTGTGGCGCACGGGTCCTTGCCAGTATTGTGGGACTGGGACTGGCAATGGCAGGAGCAGGAAAGAGCCACCTGCCACCTGGGCTGTCTGAAAAGGCCATTCTGCCACAGAGCCGCTGCATGCCCAGGGGGTGGCAGGACGCACCACAGGCAGGCAGTGCGGGGCAGACGCGGGGCAGCAGGGTGGTGGGGGAAGACTGGGGCTGTGTGTGGGTTCTGGCTGATCCGCTCCGGCAGGGGTGAGTTTGGAGTGGGCGTGGGACGTGCTGGGGCTGCACGCTGCTGACGGTGGCGGGGAGGCGCCTCAGGGTGCGCAGGCTCCGGGCTGTTGTGGGGTGGAAGTGGGTACTGACCAGCTCAGGGGGCCTATTATGCAATCGCCTCTATTTACACCACACCACACGCACAAACCAGGACAAAAATATTTTTAAAAATAGAATTACAATATGTTATTGTCAGTGTTTGATTTTTAGTATATAATTTGTTTTTTTTTTCTGGTTTTAAGATGGCAAACCCCTTTCCCAAAATTAGCACTTCTGGGGGCAAAGGGAGGGACTTCTAGTGGCAACGGTCAGGGGCAAGGGGATGGGACTTCTGGTCCCAAGGTGATGGCCAGGGGGCAGGGCACTTGGCAAGGAGTGGGGCTACCCTTGCAGCACTCAACAATTTGCTAAAGCTCATTAAGTGGCCCTCCACTCAAGATAATTCCCCACCCCAGTCTAGTCCAACCAGGGAATCAAGCTTACAACCTTGGTGTTGCTAGCACCATGCTCAGACCACTGAGCCTTGCCCTGAGCTCTTCAGGGTGTCACTTCACATCTCCATGCCTAAGGCTGTACACTTGGTAGAGGCAGAGAGCAGGGTCATTGTGAGAAACTTCTGAAAGGCTTTCTATGCACAGTCACCCGGGACAGGGCAAGTGGGCCTGCTGACAGTGATGGTCCCTTCCAACCTTAGGCTCCTTATATGTGGGTAACCTGCTTTAAGATAGTTCAGGGAATTTGTACACCAAGCTCATCACTGCTGTGAGAGTGCAAAGCCAGGTTTCTCTGCTGTGCCAGCAGCAAACAACTAGCGCACAGCAGGAGAGCGCCGCAGATTTATCACCTCTCTGCTGGAGTCTGCGGGAGGGTGCGCCTCTCTCAGAAACCGAAATCCACATCATTAGCAACAACTGCTTGTTAAAATTTGATTTTCATACGCCATTGTACTCTATGGCAACCAGATAAAAATAGCCCCTTTGCCAAGGCAAGGTCCTGGTGTCATCTGCCAGCTTTTGTATCGGTGCTTTTGCAGTTTCTTCTGCCATAAAAGTCAGATTTTGCAGGTAGTAAAATATTTAAAAGACTGATTTTAAAACTCCACTTTAGGACCAGACTAGGAGCCCTGCTGGAACAGCTGGGTAATGAAGGCACTCACTAAATTGAATTTCTGTTTTAGGAAAAGGAATATGGGTACGAGGATTTTCTTTTTTTCAAAGATCCATCTTGTGAAACACAAATGCTTGATTGACACAGGCCAGCTTTTATCTCACATGACCACATGTTTTAACTGAGGCACAGGAAGCTGTTTCAGCAGCCTGGCTGGTGTCAGTACTAGCTATTTTTGCGCCCTCTCAAAATCAATGACTCGGGCTGGTGCCGTGATCGCCTACCCCTAATTACTTTCCTATGTTTTCATTACTATTCTCCGGCCTCCATTTCAGCTCCTTGTTCTTCTGTTTTCCTGTCCTTAATCCCGAGTTCTTTGGGGGCAGTGAACACATCTCCCCACGTAATGGTTGAATACTCGACACAATGCTACTCGGAAGCTGTTTGGGGACTTTGATTGCTCTGGGAATATAAATAAGGACGCCAACTATCGTGGGCCAGCTACTGCCCTATGAAAAACACTTTAACACCTTCCAGCCCGTGGTATCCAGGTATATTTTTGCTGGATTCTTTTTCAGAAGCAGCTGTGGATTCTTGCCAGTTCAAATATTGTGTATTCCCAGCTTCCCTCAAGCATCATTTGAATCTAATCTCCTGGCCCAAACACGAGAGAAACCCATTAAGCCCTCTAACACTCAAAAACTGGTTTTGTTAATATTCTGTGTGTGCTCCATCTGCTTTTGTGTTTGTCTAAGGCAAATGTATTTGAGAGCAATTCACTCTGTTGGTACAAGTCCAAAATGTCCAAAATACCATGTGGACTTTGTAAAGTTGATTAGCATTTAAAAATTAAGCACGTCAAGTGTAAGGGTGATCTGAACCTGAAACCTTTCAGCCTTCCTCGATCAAGATCAAGACTAACCTGTTCTTACAGCTCAAGAGATTTTATAATTGTCAACTTTTATCTAGGAGAAGGCTGGCAAGTGAAGACCGTAACTGTATTCCCTGCCAGACTGGCAGTTGCACGCATTACTTTGGAGACTGTGCTGGTTTCCCACAGCCAACCCATATGGCATACTGATACGCTAAATAGCTGTTGCAGAGCACTTTTACTCAAGCAGCCTGGTTTTTATTAGAAATGTGCCACTCCAGGAGAGACTACCTGTGACTTGGCTGGGCCTGCTCCTTTATTAGTTCCTCTGTATGTCTTCACCCTTCTCCTTTTATTCCTTTTGATCTAGAGTAAGTATTTTGGGAAGGGTATCTATAAGGGAAGACCTTGGTCCACCTTCTGGAGATGTAGAATGGTGTCAGTTTGTTAGCATCTATCTTGCATGGTTACGGGTGGCTTAGAAATGCGGATAACTAGATTTGATTGAATATAAACTCCACAGTCCCAAGTGCTCTTGTTTAAATATATAAAATATTCAGTGCAAAAATCTGAAGCGTTCATTTGGATTTGGCAGATTTCTGGGCCCAGGTTCCCTTTGGCACTTAAACTGGTGTAAATCAGGATTAGCTCCATTGCAATCAGCGGAATGATGCCAATGTAAAATTGATGCTTGAAGAGACTCAGGCTGCATTAGGAAGCAAGGCAGGTGTGTGCCCCCCAGGCAGGAGGCTTGGCTACCAATATTGCTTGGCAATTCTTGTTGCATATTCAAATTAATTCCACATGCTCTGGGGATGCATGAATCAGAACTCAGTGCGCTGCATCCTGCCGAGCACAGCGAACTCGGGGCCAGATTGGCATCAGACCTGTGAAGAGCCGTTTGAAGTAGATGGGGCGAATTTCAAATGCATTTGGGTTCAAGGACTTCAATCCAAGCACATTACAATAAGTAAGGAAATTAAAATGCAGGGCACGCCCCAAAAGTCATCTTCAGCGATTGCTTCTCCTTGCATTGGCCAGCCAGCCTTTAGATCAGTGGTTCTCGGGCTTTTTAGATTTAGAGTGCCTTCTACGACATCTTTTTATTTTGTGGCAACCGATTGAGAACAATAGTTTGCTGCCTTCGTGGTTCTCAACTGGGTTTTGCTACTGCTGCCGGGTAAAAGTTCCCACAGTCCTTGTGCACAGCCAGACCAGGAAGGGCTGTGGTCCATTTGTACTCCTGTCTACATTAGGTTAGCTGCTAAAGAGGGATCCAGGTTTCTCATTTGCCACAGAAAAACATGGTAAAATGCAGATTTTCTCATTTTAAGGAGAAAAACACAGATTTTTTTTCTTTAAAGGGGAAAAAGTGGGAAACGGCGGGCTTCCCCTTGCACGCTGGCAGAGTTCCAGCCTGCAAGGGACTGGAGGGAGAGAAAGGAGGGTGATCGGGCAGGAGGCACCACGTGCATGTGCACATGTACGCGTGCACTGGGCAGCCAGGCAGTATGAGAGCAGCTCCCCACAGGTAAGTCGGGGGGGAGGGGGCGGGGCAGGATTCAGGGCCCCAAAATGAGGGAGGGAGGGCGGGAGTTGGGCAGGGCTGGGGGTGCTGCCCAACTGGGGCAGTATGTGGGGCCTGGGGCAGGAATTCATGGCCACAGGGCGCAGATCAGGAGCAGGAACAGAGCCAAGCGTGGCTCATTCAGGGGCGGTGTGGGGCGGCTGGCTCCCCACCGTTGCACACACTCCCGGGGGGTGGACTTGGGGGGCACATGCCCCCCAGATTTGTATGTGGGACAAGGGCAGATGCAGACTGCCTGCTCCAGGCTCCAGGCTCCCAGCCCTACTGCCCTCCCCCTAGGGTCTCCACAGCAGAGTGGGCAAGACCTGGCAGGGAGCTCAGTGCCACCATGGCAAGGTGCTCCCTGCCTGCCCCCACAACCCACACAACCCTGTGCCGCCTCCCCCACTGCTTCCAAGTGGGCAGGGGGTGCCTCGCCATGGCAGCACAAGGCTCCTGGCAGTGGCACCGACCTTCTCTGCCCCGCTTTGCTGTGCTGCACCGGGTCCCTCCCATTGGGTTGTGGAGGCCCCAGGTGGGGGGCAGCAGGGTAGGGAGCCCTGAGCCTGCAGCTGCCAGCCAGCATTGCCATCCCCCCAGGCTCAGCTCCAGCCATGCCACCCATGGGGCAGGAGGAGCTGGGCTCTGCTGTGCTGCTCCCTTGGGTCACAGCCAGGCTTGGGCCCTGCCTGGGAGGGGCAGGGGCTTGAGGACCCAGGTCCCTGGCCCTGTAGCCCTGGCAGCTGGGGCTGTTGGTGCAGAGTGACTGGCACCAGCAGGGCCAGGGGTCTGTGGGTGGGGAGTGAAGGGCACTGGCAGGGCTGGGGAGCTGTGGCTTGGGAGTGAGGGGCAATGACATGGGCAGGGCACCAGCATATCAGGGCTGCTCAGCGCCACAAAGCAGCTGGGGTGTGAGAGACAGACAGCTACAGCTAAACCCATGTCCTGCTAAATGAAGGGGGCAGGAAAAGCTCTGATTTTCCATGGTAAAATACCCAATATCAAACACCAAGATTTATAGGTATCTAGAATTAATGTTATTATAGTGATTGAGGCATGATAGGCTTCCGACTGGCTTTAAAATTGTAAATATATCAGTAAAACATTGTGTTCAACTGATACCTATATAATATGGTGGCGTTTCATTTTAATCACAGAATAACTTGCATTTGGGGGGGGGGGGTTAATCAGAAGTTGCAGTTTTGATCGGAGAATTTGCTATTTTAAACAGAGAAAACCAGGATCCCTGCTGATAAACTTAGAGCAGGCATCAAAATCTGCTTTTGCTGCTGTCCTCCCCAGTCTGGCTCTGCACAGCATCTCCTAGAAACAGAGGTGAGGGGACAGGCGGGGGGAAGTGTCCCACGCCCCCATGTTTCTGGGAGGGGCTCGGGATGGTGGGGTCCTGGCAGGACTATGGTCCAGTTGGGCACTCCTGCCTTCCCCAGGCTCTCCAGACAATCATAATGTTGGGAGGAATGGCTGAGGCTGCAGTGCCCACATCCTGAGGGAGTCACAGACCCTGGCTGAGAACCATTACTTTAGATGCTGTAAAAATAATCCACCTCTCCTATGGTTAGGGACCTCCTCGTTTCACAGATGTTATGGTTTCTGCAAAATCCATTAAAACAATTCCAACCCCCCCCAATAATAAAATGCTGGCTTCCCAGTGGGAGCCAGCAGTCCTAGCTGCTGGGAGGGGAAGGTGCTACCTAGGTGGGGGGGCGGCATGGAGGGCAGCAGTTGATTTCATAGATTTCATAGACATTGGGGCTGGAAGGGACCTCGGAAGATCATCGGGTCCAGCGCCCTGCCCCAGGGCCAGGAAGTCAGCTGGGGTCAAAGGATCCCAGCAAGATAAAGGGTCCAAACATAGATGAGATGGTGGCTGCTTCCTCACCTCTCTCCTCCCCGGGGTCTCTCTGTCAATCAGCGAGCGCCAAGAGGTGAGACCATCGTAAAATGCCCATGAAATCGGCTCTACACACTATGAGCAGGGCACGAAAACCCTTTGCCTTGCTGTGATTTACGTACGTCCGTATCTATCGTGCCATCCCTTCTGTAAACTTATCCGGCTCAATTGAATCCTCAAGGTTTTCTGCCCTCTTGGCTTGGCTTGGCTTGCCTTGGGAGGCTGTTCCAAAACGTTGCTTCTCTGATACGTGGAAACCTTCTTTGCTGTCTAACTTTAGCCACAGCCGGGTTGTAGCCATTTGACCTTGTGCCAGTATTGGCTTTCAGCCTCCAAAGCTCTTTTGCCTCCCGATTATTCACCCCACAAATACATCTTAAAAAAGTAGTCACATCCCTTCCCAATCTCCGTCATGCTCAAGGAAACAAGCCAGTCTCCATTAGCCCTAGCATTTTAGGAAAATAGGGCAGGAAGGGACCTCTTGAGGTCCTCATCTTTCAGAAGAAAAGGTCTCCATTCCTTACACCATCCTGGTGACCCTTCTTTGTATCCATGACTTTTTTTATTTGAACATGGGTGACCGCATCTACGCATGATATCCTAAATGGGCTCTTGCCAGTGCTTTCTCCATTGGTACCGGTACCTCCTTATCTCAGATTTCAAGGCTGGATTTGCAACAGTCTTTTTCACATTCGCACGTCACATTGCAGGGGGGTAGCATCTTAGCTGTCAGCTTGTGTGAGAGGAGAGGGGCCAGCGGATTATCTGTCGACCGGTGGCGGCGAGGCTGTGTTTGCTGGAGGGAAGAACCGCTGCTGCAGAAAATGTACAAGCATCTTGGCTGTGAAGTGTTGTCCTTTAAAACCCTGCAGCTGAAGCCACGAGAAGCAGAAGGATCATTTTGTGCTTAAGACACTGGATTGAGGCACTGCAGACTTGGTTTCAATTCCCACTTCTGTCCCAAGACTTCTTGTGTGACCCTTGCCCAGAAGCAAGGCAACATGACACTGGCTAGAGCTATTGAGCCCAGTCCGTGTGGGATAACTGTAGTCTGCTAGCAAATCATAGTCATCCTACAGTTTTCCAGGATATCACGGTCCCAGTCTTTATCAGTTGTCTCCAGTGTATGTGCCCTCATCTTATAGTCATGTTATTTGTCCCTAAGTGCATGCCGTTGCATTTCCTAGCGTGTGTAATGCTCCATTCCCCAAGAGTATCTAAATCTTTTGGTATAACCATCTGGTCCTTTTCCATATAAGCAGCACCCCTCTGCCCCCCCCCAGCTTCATCATCTGCAAATCTAGTTCTATAATAGTAAGGTTGCCGAAAAAATGTTAAATAAGATAGGTCCTAAGACCCATTGTTGAGGAACACCAGTGGTAATCACCCTCCAGCCAAATCACTTGCCTTTCAACATAGCCTATGGTGGGCTCCTATTGAGCCGGCTCCTGATCCACCTGCTGTAGATCCAGCGATCCCCAGCTTTTCTGGTTTGGCCAGTAATTTTCCACGGCTCACAGCATTGAAAATGTTGCTGTAGGTAAGTCATCATTACCTAGATTAGTCGTTTAATCTTTCTCCAGATCAGAACCCAAAGTGTAAAATGGGAATAATACTTCCTTTATCCTGTTTGTGGTCTTATTTCATTACATTATATACTCTTTGGGCCAGGACTCTCCACTGTTTTTATAGCACCTGGCACCATATGGCTCCGTACTTGTTTGGGGCCGTAGAGGTTGCTGCAGTAGGGCTGGTGAATATTTTCGGGCCCATCCATCACAAGTATAAAGTGGACAGATCTGAAGATAACAAGTGGCCAGAAGAAAACCAGCACTGACAAATTCCCCGTTACCAATTAAAAGCGAGCCTGGGATTTAAGATTGCAACTTTCCTTTAAATGGTTTGAACTGATGAGATGTGGGCTTGTATTACGCCGAGAAGAGAAATGATCTGTCGAGACCTGCAATTGTTTCTTCTCGGGGTGGCAGCCGGCTAGGGAAAGTTAGCAGAAAGATTTGTGAGCAGAGCCGAACCTGACGAATTGAAAATTAGCCAGATGAACAAATACACTTTAAGCAAATCCCAGAGGAGTGTTTTCCGAGCAGTTATTACGAAGGCACTGTCATAACATATAACCGGAGGGCACAAGGAGTATGGAATCGCTCTCACACGAGGAAGCACGCCGGACTGAATTTACATTACAAACTACTCCAGAAAGAGCAGAACAGAAACACTTCCATCCAAGACTATCAATAGAGTTGCTATGGAAACTTTCCCAGCATGGTTGGTAAAGCACAAGGTTAACGAGGAAAGCTTGCTTCTGAAAGCCGTGGTGATGTTGTAGCTGTATCAGAGGCTTGTAAAGAGCCTGGTAAATGAATTACGGGTAATCATTTGCACTTCTATAGCAGCAAGCATCTCAAAGGTCCAAAAACGAGTGACTTATGCCTCGCAAACACTGATCAGGGTTGGACGGCAGGGAGAATTGTTGCCATTTTACAGATGGAAAAACTCAAGCGATGCAGGCAACTGCTTTTTCATATTCTTTGCCCCCCGCCCAAATTTCAGGTTGAGAAAGCTTTCTTTCCTGAAGGAGGTCTCCCCACACTGGACAGCCCTTGATGAGAGCTAACTCTCCAGGCAGACAGGAGGCGAATGTTAGGGAATAATCTCCCCTCGTTAGCGTTTGGACTGATTGGAAGAAGACTGAGGAATTACAGACCAGAAAAATGCTAGAAAAATTGTCATTTGATAGGTCTTGCGTAGCGTTTGAAGTGCATCTGTATTAATATCACCATGGGATACCGCTTTTGAACAAGAATAAGCCTTTCCACCTGACGTGAGCAATGGATACCCTCCACGGAGAACTTAGTTGCTGATGCACAAATCCCTGCTGACTCTTCAGGGGAATGAAGCATCACACAAACCAGGCTATGGGAGGCCCATGCAGACTTCACTTCGAGTTCACACAGCCAGCTGGCCCCTAGAGAGATAAGGGCATCCACCCACTTTTCTGACCATTGCCTCACCCTAACTGGGTAATATCATGGGTGATTACAGCATGTGCCCTACTCTGCAGCAAGTTCCCACTGGAGCTTGACTCATGGTAACTGGTTTGAGGTGTCTGTATCCCAACCATGTCTTCATTTGCCCCAAGCTTTGCTCTTGAGCATGAGGATGATGGGCTGATGGTGCTTGAAACAGTCATAAGGACGTGGCAGTGCTTGATCACAAGACTGAATATAGCCGTGACTGATTTTAGAAGCCCTGTGCTCCTCACCTCACATTTGCTAGCTCTCACATTCCCTACATTTGTACGTTTGACCCACGTAGGCTGGACTAATTGTGTAGCTAAGTTGATGAATTTGTTATCACGATCTAAAAATAAACTGGGGGGGAATCTACATAATATGGGGACCAGACAGACCCGGGACTCTTATTTAACTGTTCAGCTTCACTTGATAGGCTGACCACTTGCCTCCTGTGTTTTCAGTTTAATTCCTGAAAAACGGAACTTAGTTGCTTAAGCGATGCGTGCCCCTGGCTGGAGCGCAGCAGCAGTGTGAGCACGGCAGCGGTAAGCAGGAGCTGCTGCAGATGGCTCCAGCGCTGGCAGCGGCAGGGGCGAGGGGAGGCTAGTGCCAACCAGGGGTTGGCGACCACTTGCAGACACTGCTGGCGGTGGTGGTGCTGACCAGTGGAGATTGCTGACTGCTCACAGACACCGCTGGTGGTGTCAGGGTGGTGAGCAGCAGCCTCCCGCAGTGTTGGCAGAGGAAGTGTCGGCAGCACGTTTTTGTAGGGGTTGCACCACCACACTCAGGGGGTGCACATGCAACCTCTACACATTGCCCCTGCTTAGTTGTGTGTTTGCCAAAGATTGCTATGACACGCCTGTGGTTACAGGTCCTGCTTTTCAGCTATCGATCAGTTTTGGTCGATTCATTTTTCTTATGTTTCTTCCTAATTATATCCTGCCACACTTATTCTTAACGTACCGCGTTTACTCGAATCTAAACCGACTCTGAATTTAAGACGACCCCCTCCTCTAATTAGATTCTACATATGGAAAATGTATAAATCTGTTATCATTTTCCAGGGATAGAATGCCATTATTGGAGGGTCATCTTAAATTTGCCTCTGTCCACTGCTGCGGTAGGGAAAGCAGTGGCTTTGGGGTGGTGGGGGGTCAGATGGCCCCCTTGCCCTCTGCCTCCCTTCTTCGCCCTACAGCCTTCCTGGCCCTCCCACTGGCACCCCTCTCCCATGCCCAGCTCCCCACAAGCCCTGCTTCTCCTTCTCCACTTCGTCAGAAACTGCTCCTGGGCACATAGTCCAAGGGGCTGCCCCTGTTATCTCCATGCAGACCTCCTGGGAGCAGCACTGGGTTGTGCACTCACAACCCTTTTAAGCCATCTGCGCTGCTTCATCGCTGGGGCTGGCTGGACGCAGAGCCAGAGCAAGTGGGCGTATAGACGTTAAGGCTTGAATTCTTGCCCCCCATCTCCCAGCTGCGCTCTCCCAGCACAGAGCTGAGCTGTTGAAACCACCCCCTGGGACAGCTCCCAGCAAAGGGCAGGGCACACCCCATGTCCAAGTCCTCATCTGCACTGAGCACGAAAGTGGAAGAAACCTCGTCGCCCCAGACGGGGAAAGATCCTGGTATAATGAGAGAAGGGTGTCTGCACAGACTCGGCTCACCATCATTTCCTCAATGGAACAGCCGTTCTGCTCTGGAGACTTGGCTTCGAAGGCAGAATTAGTTCACAGATGTCCTTATCAGCGATTTTCTCCATATCCCCAAATCGTTGCATAATTAGGTGCATTCTTTGTGCTTTCAATACTGCCAGCAATCAGCGCTCAAGAAGAGCGTTGTTACAGGTGGAGATTAGGGAGGATTTTGGCAGGGCTGCATGAGGGAGCCTGCATGGCGTCTGCTCTGTAATTTCACTGTTCTATGGTAATTTCTCAAGTACCAGATTCATACCCTCATTTCACAAAATGTGAGGCTTTGCATGCATAAATCCTCAATCAGTGTGAAGGGAAGGGGGGGTGACATATTTCGGAAGCGCCTAAAGATGTGCCGCTGTTTCCTGTGGCCCGAAGAGCGCAGCAAACGTACGCTGCCTTTTAAATCCCGTAAATCTTAGGCAGATCTAGAAAATAAAAGACTTGGTACTGGCGGAGGATCCTCTGGACAGAAAAGGCAGTTAAGTTGGATGTGAAAAGCTTCGTCTGAAGAGACTTTGCAGCAGAAAGGGTTAGACATCTCAACCTATTTACTGTTACGTATTGGGAAGCTTAAAATCTCTGAGCCGAGTATGTGTTGTAAAGACAAAAGGCTTCTGGTTGTGTCGCAGCCTAAATAGCATCACCAACTGGAAACAAATTGGCATAAATACATCCAGGGCTTTAAAAGAGGGAATTAGTAAAATGGGCCCTTGAATTATCCATTTTGGAACAATGGATTACACGATACGTGAAGTTTTGCTTGGCTGCCTGGGTTTTTATTCAATTGCATTTTAGTCATTAATTGGCTCTTGAGATATTGCAGGCAGTGTTTGAACAGCAGTTTGATTGAGTCCCCGGTAATGGATGCTAGCTGGAGAGAATCACAGCGAAGGAGGGCTGGAAGGGACCTCCATAGATCTAGCTCAACCCCCTGCCTGAGGCGGGACCGTAGGTGCCGAGTACTTGGGGGCCCGAGGACCCTGGCCCCCTCGGGAAGATGGTAGGGTGACCACCCATCCCAAATTGGATGGGACAGTCCTGAGATGGGAACAAGTCCAGGTCCCAGGCTGCACGGCTCCGGGACAGCATTTGTCCCAGACTCCCAGTACCATGCTTGGATCTGGGGTTTCCGTTCACTGCGGGAAACGGGGGGTTTCCTCTCGCAGGCTGCAAGGGGCTGCGGGATGTAGGGAGCACCATGTGCAATCACATAAGCACACACATGCACGTGGTCGGGAATAGAGCCCCAAGCAGTGATGGAGAGCAGCTCCAACCAGCTGCCTGCAGGTATGTTTATAGGGATTGAGGCCCCCGTCATGGTGGATGGACAAAGGCTGGGCCTGGGGGCACTGGGGCACGAGGCCAGGGTGCGGGGCAGGACAGGATGATGGGTGGCTCATTCAGGGGGTGGAGGGGCAGCTCCCTGCCCCTGCGTGCACTCCCAGGGAGGGAGACATGGGGGGCATGTGCCCTCCTAACTTGTGTGTGGGGTGGATGAAGGTTGCCTGCTGCAGGCTGGGGCTCCCTGCCCTGCTGCCCTCCTCTTGGGGACCCCGATCCACCCACACCACCATGGCAAGGTGCCCCCCTACCCACCCAGCAGCAGCAAGGGTGGTGGCACAGAGCTGTGCCACCTGCTGCTGCCTGGCAGGCAGGGGCATACTCGTCATGGTGGCATGGCTGGCGCAGGGCTCCCAGAGGGAGCCTCAAGACTGCAGCGGGCACCCTGCATCGATGCTTCCAGTATGGACTCCACTCAGCTCTGCTCCAGCTGTCTGTACGCTTTGCAAAAATAAAAATCGGCGCCTATGGGCAGGATCATTCCTACCCAAACAATCCCAGACAAATCCATTGTCTGACGTCTTAGGAGGAACGACCATCAGCCCTGACATAACACGAGACAACATCCAAACCTGCCACAGGTGAAGCAGGGGGACCACGGCAGCCAGCGTCCCGCTGTTGTAAGGTCATGAATACATGCTTGAGAGATCCCAGGGAGCGGGCACACCCCCCACAACAGGGAAAGGCAAACCCCTCTCCTCCAGCTGTACCAATGTGACCGTGGGGTAAAATTCCTTCCTGATCCCAGATACAACATCAGTCTGACCCTGAACGGTGGAGTAAGACCCTCTAGCCAGAAACCTCCAGCTTTAAGTCCAGGCAGGAGCATTGGCACAGCCCAGTCCCCAGCCCCAGCCTTAAGCCAGTGCCTCGGAGGAAGGCTTAAAAGCACGGCTTTGCACAGCGTCTTGTCCGTGGCCGGCATAAAGGACGTTGCCATCTTCTTAGTACACTTGTCATATAACTGCCGTTAGGAGTGGATCGTTGTTTTAGCTTTACTAGGGGAAGGAAGACACTGGACAAATTTATCTTGCCAGTTAATTAATCTTGTGGCAATTTAAGCGGTAATCAGATAACCCATTGCACTGTTGCTGAAAAGGTAAATGGTACCTTTTGGAAGTCTGTGCTCAAAAAGATAATTATTCTGCCCAGTAACAAATGAAAATGAAATGTGAGCTTCACAGACAGGCCCCTTTTGTCACAGAACTGCGACCCAAGTTTCCAGTTGTGCAGTGAGACTTGGGATAGACATTTCAGAGGCTCCCCGGTCACTTAGGTATCCTAATTCCAGTTGATTTTTAATGCTGCGTAGGGCTTTAATGCATTTAGGTATCCTCCGAATATTACCCGTGATCTAAAGCTGTAGTTGCATCCTTCCAGAGATGAGAGCTGTGAGAACCTGGCTGTAGCCTGACTGTTTTACTGACTCCTCCATCAGTGCAGGGTCGCTGAAGATTTTCAAGTGTCTGGTCTGGTTTCTTAATGTCTCTGGTGACTGAGTTTGTGGTTCTGGTTTTAGCAAGCCTGCTCCAGAGTTCAGTAATCCTCACTATTTAGGGAGTATTGTTACAGGGCTTGGCTCTTCCTGAGCTCAGGTACTTCCTATGTCCATGGCAGCAGTTGCAGCTGAATGATTCAATAGCTTCCCCATTCACCAAGCTCTTGTTCATCAAACTTCTCCACCATCCTTTCTATTTAGGAGGTCTGGGAGGCATTGTAGGACAAGGCAAGGTGGGATGGCTTGGTTCCTTCAGTATATTGATACCGTTATTTCTAGCTCTGGTTCTCATCAGTCCCAAAGGGAAAGTGATGGTTTTTCCAGTGCCCAGGGAGATGAGGCATGGCCTTGGCCTGGGAATTAGCTGCCCAATGCTCAATCCAGGTAAGACCGACCGAAACAAGGTTGGCAGTTCAAGGGGTGGAGGGGAAAGAAACAAAATTATAAGAGACCGAGGAGGTGTTGCTCCTTGTGATCATCTTGTTCAAGGCTCTGCTGTTTCTGGAGGTTGAGGTAGCACTTTCTTCCACCCGTTGCTGGTCAGGAAGTTCTGGCCTTGTCTTTCTGACGTGGCTGTCTGATTTGGCTATCCGTGCCCTCGTCACCTGTACCAGCATCGCTGCAATCCCTGGTGAGTACTCAACCTCCAGCAAGGGCAGAAGGCAGCACCACGCATACTGCGCACAGCACGTTGCTTCTGCATGCTTTCTGATCCCTCACGGGATGCCCTCAGCTCCAGAGATGGAGGGCTGAAGACGGCGTCTTCCAAGCGAATGGCTTCCCATGCAACTTTATCTCCCTCCCCTGGTCCATTAGTGCCTGAGCATGTGGCTCTGCAAAGCCAGTCTGTTCTCCCAGGCTTCTCCTTAGGTGTTGACCGAAGCATGCAGAGGAAGC
>JAGPOW010003316.1:196165149-196199200 GCA_030014935.1 Caiman crocodilus | reverse complement strand
CTGTGCTGCTGAGTTGTGTGATGGATTTGTGATTTATAAATGTTTAAGTAAATGAAGGAAGGGTAGCAGCAAACTAACCTTTGACCCTCTTTAAAACCCACTTCCTTGCTGCCTCGGTGAGGTCTATAAGCCCTCCTCCTCGTGGTCTGTTGTCACATAGCCGAGCCATACATATTTAGTCTTGTCTCCTAAGCCAGCCTTTCACTTGCTCTCTCTTTTCTGTTGATCTCCACCAGTTTCTCAGTGTTTCTCCCATAACTGATGTGCAGAACCACTGCAGTAGCCATTTAAGAAATGGTAGGAGAGGCACAACCCATCCCAGAAGGAGTAAGGAGCAGTGTCAAAGGGCAGCTGAATGCAAAGGGATGCGTCTTCGATACAGCATTGCACTGAGCAGAAGGGGAAATTACGGGCTCCCGGCGTTGCTCGCATATGTACATTTGAATACAACTGGAAGCACATAGACCGTAAACTATATGACTGGAAATATAAGCAGACTCCTTGTTCATGAGCAGTCTGGGTACAGTTTTCCAGGATGGAGCTAAACAACGCCACTCCTTTTGCTTGAAAATGGTCAAAAGGCTCTATTCGGCAGCGATTATAATTTATTGCCTGAGCTGTCTTTTTTTTTCCTTTTGTGTTTCCACAAGGTACATATATTAAGTCGTGCAAAATGGGGGGATTAGGGTGGTTGCGAGCTATGGCCTAGAAACCATTTATCAAAGGCAGCGTTGCACAGGAGAGCATAATGAAGAACAGAGACGGTAACCATTTTATAGAAACATTTAGAAATCCATGAAAAATTAAAGGCAGCTTTAATATACATCCTCGAGTAAGTACCGCAGCCCAGAGTACTTTTCATTTTACTCTTCTGGTTGTTGCATCAGGATTTTCAAGCCAGTTCAGCTAGTGTTTTTTGGAGTCATAGTGGCAGAAGTTTATCGCAGCGAGACTAGACTGTTAAATGAACAGGTCTTTTGATGGTGGATTAATTTTTAGTCTGATCCATAATGAAAATTTTAAAAAGAAAAAATCTTTTTGATTCTTCTCTAATAAATGTTGCTTGACCTTTCCCCAAATTCTCTTAGCACTCACATTTTATCACGGGTGCTATAGTGGCTGCCAGCGCAGCAAAAGACATTCACTGCCCCCAAAGAAAAGGTCTAGAGCCCCGATCCCAGCTGGAGACTCAGTGCAGTCATTGTGGTTTCAGACGGAGGTGGCAGTTTTCCCCACCTACACTTGTCCTTGTGGGATCAGAGTCTATGTAGATGGAGAGGTGGAGCTGGGAGGGCGGGAGGACAGTCTTAGGATGTCAATGGGAAAACCAGAACAAAGCCATGTCACTGCAGTGTTGCCTGCTGTTGTGACTCCAACACATGAATTTTCACCACTTAGGGGTGGAGAAATTGCCCCAATACCCACAAAAAACCTCTGTCGCTTCCCATTCTGACCCCTTTTTTCCCCTTTATTAGTAGGGGCAAATCCCCGATAGTTTTCTGTTGTCTTTCCTTAAGTCAACCAGAGGCAATAATAGTTTGCAGGAGCTCAACTCACACAGAAGCAAACTGCGTGTGATCAGGGTCGGGGGACGAACAGAACGGAAGTCCATCCGCAGTCCATGTCTGTATGCTTTGGCCTCTTTCGCTGAATCCTGGTTTATTTGAAAAGTGATGTTTTTTTTGACTCATCCATAAAAAAAGGTCTGCCAAGAGGCCTGCAAGACTTCAAGCAGCTCAATAAAATGCTACAAAAACACAGGTCACATTTTTCATATACAGGCACTGAAGGAGAAGTGCTCTGGCGTATTTGACTTTGGCCTGTTTTATTTCGGTCGCGGGGCTTTCCGCATGCGTTGCAAACTCCTGCTCCAGCCATTCGAGGCTGAACGTATCACAGACTGTCTTGAGGAGGTCAGAGAATCTGACCCGGCCCCCCTTGGCCTCTGAGGTCTTGCTTTGATTAGGAGAAAAGATGTACTGAAGTCTACACACCTGATACACCCTGCTCTTTCACGTGTGCTGTTCAGGTTGAATTCACCCTAAGGGATGCATTTAGGCTGTAATTCAATTCACGTAGTCCTGCACTAGACCCTTCCAGTGTGTTGCCTTGCCTTAGCCTGACCTAGCGTAAGAAAAAGGAGCGAAGAAAAGGTCTCCAGAGCCAACCCTGCCCAATGCTTATGGTCAAAAAAGACATAGGTGAAGGAGCTCTGACATCATATGCTGCTCTCAGGGCAAGGACCCTAATTAACAGGTAATATCCAGTGACCATAAATGCATTCAAAAGGCTCCAGGTGTCACAGGAGGCGTTTCCGTGGTCTCACTGGCTTCCCACTGGGGGTAAACGTACTGAAAAGGGTTTGACGTGGAAAGTATGTCCTGGGGGTTTCTCTCTCCCAGCCCGCTTCAGCTGCAGCTCCTCCTCCTCATCATCATGCCAGCCATCTCAGTTAACTTTTGGGGACCAGCTCCTTTTCTCCCTATTCGATGTGGAAGTGGATTTAGGTACCGAAATGTCATCCTGTTCTGCTCTGCTCAAGTCCCTGAGAGAACATTAATGCAGAAGGTGGGTGGGTTTTCCTCTTGCTTTCTGCTTTTTGTGGTTTACTTGGAAAGCAAAGATGATGGTGTGCTGCAAAAGTAGGTGTATTTAGGGTCTTTTCAGGGATGTGAGCAGCATGGAATAGGATCACATTTAGGCATCAATGTCCATGTGTGCACCTAATAGCTCGAACAGGATCTGCTCCATGGTGTTTTGTCTCCAGGAGTTATAAGGAGCATAATCGGTGTCCCCTCTCTTGCTTCCTTTCATGGCAGAAAACATGAGTGGTACAGAGATGGCACTGGTCCTCTCTTCTGCGCAGCCATGATGCAGTGGATCCCACCTGGCTCCAGTAATGGAAGATGTTTCAAGCTCAGTGTATTCAGGACCCGGGCTTTAGGCATAGAAAGTCGGTACCAGTGGCCATTAGCAACCTGGAGGGAGAAGAGACTCTTCAAAAAAAAAATCCAGTGAACAAGAGATGAAATGTGGATATTTTTGACTCAGGGTCTTCATCATTAAGGTGATGTGTGCAATCACTGGATCTATAAATAACATTCCAAATTGCTGCTTGATTGCTAAAGCCCCGTATATGCCCAAGCGCATCAGCAACGTAGGTTTTATATATAGCGGGGGGAGCTGTTAAGCTACAGCATATCCAGCCTTAACTACTGCAATTTTTAATTAACCTGATTTAGAAGCCAAATGTAACACTGATGAAAATGAGAGGGTAGAACATACAATCATTTATTCCAGTAGAATGGTCATGATTGTTGAATTAGATGCATTCAAACTACCTTTAAAAAACATCTTTGCGGCGCTTGGTTTGGGTCTGGAGGCCAAATTTTAGAAACCTAGATTGCAGAAGGTTTAACAGTACAAGCATAGACATGCGGGGTAGGGAAACACGGCTGGGGGCTTAACAGTGGGACCAACTGGGGAAGGAAGCACCGATTTTGGTCTTGTGTAACGCAAGAAGAAGATTGATTTGGACCTCTGATGTGGGGCTTCTTATTACTGGCTCCAGTCCCCTCTGCCATAGGAGACCATCTAGGATTGACTTTGTCCCGCTCTGACCTGTATCTTGCATAGGAAAGGGGCGATTTAAGTATCTAGAGAGACCGAGGAAGTGGTCGCCGCTGTAAACGCTGCGCAGCTCGGCTCAGCAGCAGGAAGCGAAGAACGCGCAACTCGTGGAAGCTGTAGGAGGCATGTAGCGAGTGCAATGGGAAGAAAGAGTGCAATTATGTTGAGTGTTACCAATCCGGATCTGTAAAACAGTTGTGGGCGGTGGAAACAAAACCAACAAAACCCCCCCGACAGTTTGAATTCCAGGGATTGTCATTAATTGATTGGATAAAGGAGAGCCTACAATAAGAGAGCGGTTTATTGACAGATGCGTGCTGTTGCTGGATACACGTATTGTGTGCGGGAGCACGCAGCACCGCACCCCCTGGCTCAGCAAGAGGTGGTAGCAATGTTCCCTCACTGCGTTTTGTGCTTTTAAGCTCAGTGATTATTCATGTAGCACAACGTGGGCTCGGACGTGTGGCTCTTCTCTTGAACTTGTCCTGGGAGATCAGTAACAGATGGACACGTCGCATTAATATGTCCACAGAAGCAGCCAACGAACATCTTTTGAATCCACTTCTGGTTTGTCATCATTAGACTCCTTCAACATATATATTTTCCTGGTAGTTTTCTGCAGATTGTATTGAATACATCCCTGTTTTCAACCTGACCCATCCAATAATATATTTTCTGCTTCACAGCCTCTGCCGATGACCTGCACATACACAGAGAGTTTTATTTTTCTTCTAAGGTTATTCTCTGCTGATTTTTTTCCTGACCGTTGTTGACAGCAGTGTAACTTCTCTCTCCTTCTCATTGCAGGTTATCCAACTGGGTATCCCACAGCTGCCCCTGCCTACAACCCAAATATGTATCCAACCAGCAGCCCTGGCTACGCCCCAGGTAAAAGCAAGTCTCTGTTCTGGAAATGATTCAGCAAGATGTGAGAGAAACTCACTCGCTCTTTGGTTTTTTGGCACATGAAAACCAGCTGTCTCAATAGGGGTTCAACAGATAAGTAATAGCTTGGAGGCTGTAGTAAGCTCTCCCATTACTAATACAGCTTTCCTTCCCCAAAATACACCGCAGAACATGTCGCACACCCTGAGTTGAGGCAAACACTATCTCTCTAGTCTAATCTGCGGTATTTACATGGGCCCCATTGCCATCGTGTTTAAGTGCCTCTGAGTCTCCACTGTATTTACGGGTTGCACTGGCCCCGGCCCTTGGGCTACCTTCCCTTCTTCGTCCTAGAGTCCTCGCTTCCTCCCGTCGGAGATGTGGGGGATTTGCTAGGGCTCTCCTTCTCAAAGTCCCCCGTGACTCCTTCCCACTGTCTGCTGATTTCTCACCTGGTGACTGTCATCCCCTCCCTTACGCTCCTCCTTGTTCTCATACGCTTCCCTCGCCCTTTCTTTTCGTATGACATAGTTCTCTCCTCCTGTGGGAAGCCCCAACCAGGCTTTGGCTTGACCTGCCCCCCCCGACCGTCCTCCCAGCTCCCTCTTCACCTCTGAGCTCGTTGAACGTGCTGTTTATAATAGCTGTCTGGAGTTCCTCTCCTCCGGGTCCGTGTCAGCCTTCCCCATCTCCTGCAGTCCACATATTGTCTAATGACCTTTCCTAGCCAAGGCTAAGAGCCTCTTCTGCATTGCGCAGCCTCCTTGTTTGCCAGCCACTTTTCATAGCCTGTCATGCTCTCGGCATCTTATCCCTCCCCTTTAGCTTTTGAGGCTCGGTCTCCTCCTGCCCCTCCAGTCACTCTTTCCAGGTTTTCCCCCTCATCCTGCTTCCAGCCGTCTCTGGAGGCTCCACGGGGTGCTCCGTCCTTGCTCCTTGCTCTCCTCTCCCCCCGACACCTTGTTTCTGGGCGTCCCTCTCCATGGACACAAGCCACAATCCATGCTTGCGTTGACATCTCACAGACCAACAGTTCTGCTCCAAACCTGTCTCCTGTCCAAGCTAGTGTCTCAATCTGTCTCTTTGGCGTGAGTAGCAGCTGTCACTTCAAGCTGAATGTGGCTAATTCAGAGCTCTTTATTCCAGTCCCTGCCTTTTCCACTACCTTTCCTTAGTCCCCAAGGACTGTCATTCATAACCCGATCATTAGGGCCTGTAACTGTGCATCCTCTTCAATTCAGACCTTTCCTCCATCGAAGCCTTGCCGATCCTTTCTGCATGCGCCTCTGTGCTACAGCCTTTCCTGTCCATTCGCATGGGGAGGACTCTCATCCAGCCTCTCTTGTCTCAATTGTTTCAACATCCTCCTCTCTACCCCTTATGAATGCTGGTTTGCTCTGCTCATGTCCATCCAGGACATGGCTGCCAAGACCATACCCCCAGCCCCTTGCTCTGACCTTGTCGCCCGCCATGTGCATCCCCACTCCCTCTTCTGCACCACATGAACCATGAGCTGCCGGCCTTCATTTCCAAGGCTCTTTGTGGCCTCCTCCCACCTGACCTGTCCCTCCTCATTCACCAGCAAGGGACTGTTCATACCGCAAGTCAGGTAGTGTTGCTTGCCTCTCTCAGCCACTTGCTTATTAAAGTCCCTTCATCCCTCATGCTGCCCCACAGACATGAGGAACTTCCTATAAAGCATTTCATCTTTCTCGTTCAAATCCTCCTTAAAACTTGTCTCTGCCACAATGCCTGGAAAACATCACCAGGGTTAGGTTGCTGATGTGCTAAGACTGCCACGTGTCTCCTTGTAGCTTCTGCCTGTTTCCAGCTGCTATCTTGTCGTCTTCCATATTATTGCATGTGCCCCCAAATAAGATGCACACTTGGTTTTTGGAAAGTCGAATGCAGAAAAGATTTTTCCACAATCATGGTTGGCTGCAGGCAGCAGCTCATTGGCTATTTCAGGCAGAAGTTAGTATTAACCCTTTCACAGCAGGTGCCAAATTGGCAGCAGCTTTTGGCTTCTCAGCCAAAAGCTGTTGCCAATTTGACAGCAACTGTGAAAGTGTTAAAACTGGATTCTGCCCTTGCTGCTTGCTGTATCAGAAAGAAGTAACAGACATTTCGCAGCACACTGTCACCATGCTTCTATTCTGGTGAAGAAAATCGCCTTCCCTGCTTAGGACATGTACTCTGATTTTGGAGGGCTGATTTTTGCAGGGAAAGATGCGTGTCATATAGGACTAAATATGGCATTTAGGGCTTATTTGCACTTGTGAATTGGGGAGAGTCTGAATTAAAGCACAAAAACTATTCCTGAATGACTTCCAGTTAGAGACTCTTATTCTCCATGAACAACATTGGGACTTGATCAGGATTAGTTCATCTGAAATAGCTACTGTGGAATAACCCCCCATAGAGACAAGTACTCAGGCACTTTCCCCAGGTCAGGCAGGAAGTCTGTGGTGGAGCAGGAAACTGAACCCAGGCTTCTCCAGTCCTAGGCCTGTGCCCTAATCACTGACCCCTCCTTCCTCTCTAAGAAATTGTCTGAAGTAGATTTATAAAGGGTTAAGGCAGAACTGTGCTGTCAGAAGTGAGCAAAATCTGTCCTGTGACAGATTATGCATCCTCGTCCATGTGCACTTGCTAATTGGCAAACTCAGTCGTTCAGAACAGGTCGTCTTGGCCATTAGCACAAAGTAATGAGGTTCTGCTGGGAGCCATTTCCACTATTCCAGAGTAAGTTTCTCTGCTGAATAAACCACTTGTTTTCATGCACTTGGAGCCCAACCCTTGAAGTCCTTCCTCAAGCCACGCTGGTTTTGGTGCCAGAGGAAGATTTCCCATTGGCCCCAGTTGAAGAAAGCATTTTATTGCTCCTTCTTTGCAACAGTCTGACTTCAGTAGAGCTAATCCCTAGAGTAGAGGGCTACTTGTTGTGACTAGGGATGGCAGAATCTAGTGACTGTTTTCTTTGTTGCTTGGCTTCGTGTCCTGTATTTCATGTAGCCTAAGAAGATGCGATGTTCCTTTGTAACCCTATTTTTTGAGCATATACTCTTATTTCAGTTGGTTCTCAACCTTTTTAGCCTCCAGGCCCCCCTGTATAACTGCTCTTGATTTAATGGTGCCCGGTCATCAAGTGAGAATCTAAATTCACAAAAGTTGTGGAGGGTGCCGTGAGGTTAAAATTGGCGAGAACCGCTTGTCTACCTGGTGCCGAGTGATGGCTTTGGGGACAGGACCTCACCTCACCATGGCTTGCTCCTTCAGTCATTTGCCCTCTCTCCACCCCTGGTTTGTACCTGGGAGGCACCCTGCCAGCCAGCTTGCTCCTCTACAAATCTCATACGCTGGTGACTGCAAAAGAGACAACCGAGGGGGGATTTGATAGCAGCCTTCATCTCCCTGCAGGGGGTTGCAGAGAGGATGGAGCTGGGCTGGTCTCGGTGGGGGCAGATGTCAGGACAAGGAGCAATGGGCTCAAGCTGCAGCAGGGGAAGATGAGGTTGGATATTAGGAAGAGATTTCTCACTAGGAGGGCAGGAACAAGTTACCCAGAGAAGTGGTGGACTCTCCATCCTTGGCGGTTTTTGAGACCCAGTCTTGGCTGGGATGATGTAGTCGGGGCTGGTCCTGCTTGGAGCAGGAGTTGGACTAGATGTGACCTCCTGAGGTCCCTTCCCACTCTCATGTTCTGTGACTGAAGCCATCTGCCTCCATGGCCCCTCCTGCCAGCCCTGAGAGTGTGTGGTTTGAGCTGGGTTCAAAAGTGCTGCTGCAGCCCCATGTCGACCCCCCTGCGGCAGAGCATATTCAGGGAGGGATGGGAGGCCAGGCTGGCACAGTGGCTGCCAAGCAGGGAAGGGCAGCAATGGCGGCAGTCCCCAGAGCCACCAGCTACTGGCACTGGGGTAGCTGGAGTGGGTGTGGGGTGGAGAAGGGGGCTTACCTGCTCACACAGGGACCGGATGCCACAGCACCCGGCTGTGCCACACTCACTGCCTTATTTGTAACATGTTGCTTTTTAGGCCGTGGCAATGGTTCCTTCACCTGCTTCATGCCCAGTGGCAGTGCCTAGCAGTGAGCTGGAAAAGATTTCTTACGGTGTGAGACGGTGGCTTTGGTCACTTCTTCATGAAGAAAGCTGGAAAAAATTATGCGCACACTTTGAGGCTGGGGAATGAAAGCGTTTCCTGAGTCGAGTGGGTGATTTATTGATGGACTTGAGGATTTTTTTTTAAATATAACAATTGAAGACTTTGTTGAAACTTTAGTAAACTCCGAGCAGGCATTGCCGTTAGGAAGTATTGGTAAAAGGGAATAAAACAGACTTGACTAAAAAGGCAATCGCATCTGCATTGTTCAGCTTTTGATTTCTTGTGACATCATGAAGTCACCTGTTCTCTGGGGCCTGTAATTATCCTGGGTTTGCCAAATCTAAATTTCTAGTGTAAAAAATGTTGTTTGGGGGATTTTTTTCTTTTTGTCAGAAACCTTTAGCGTTGCCTTCCATATAGCCTAGCAAAGCAGGAAGGGTCACAAACCCATGCTCCTGCTTTTGGGCTCAGCTTTAAATCCTCTGTGATTATTTAGGGAACAAGCAGCTGCTGAAATACAACCATAAATGATGAATTACAGTTCACTGTGTGATGGACCCTTATGGTCAGCTGTTGACTAGGGGGCAGGGTAAGGAAGAGGCTGTAACAGGCGGAAGAACCTACAAACCTACACCGACCCAGAGTTGTCTGCATCAGTGGTCAGCATGGGGATACACAGGACTTGGCTGACTCTGCTGCTGGAGTAAGGAGAGGAGATGGGCAAAGTGGCCCCCGCAGTATTTGTGGCATGATGGGAGGTACGAGCAGCAGTTCAGTGCCTTGGGATATGGTAGCCCTGAGCTCAGGGAAGGGGGCATTGTTCAGAAAGGGATGGGGGTGACTATAGAAAAGAGGCTTCAAGTGCAAGTGCAAACACTAGTGGGTTTACAGTGAACAGAGAGTTGATAGAGCAGGGCTAGGCCCTACGCTCTGCTTTGTGGCATTTCTACAGGTCAAGGGACCCTTTCAGACCTTGCCTGAAGTTGCTGTCACCTGGGTGAGAACTACTGTAAAGTCTCAGCTGACCTACTTTATCTTTCGTTTGCTGCCACTGCCGGGTCGGACTGCCCTGCACGCCTGTTTCCAGGAGGGACAGACAGGGCTGCACAGGGAAGCAGCAGGAGTAGGGACTCCAGTCTTCATTTGGTTTTTCCCCCCTCCAGGGTGGATTTGATTTAAATCAAATCAGTTTAAAACATGAGTGAAGTCACTGGTCAGGACACCTTGATTTAATCACTGTTTTCTACAAAAAGTGCACTCTTGTTGTTTGATATAACTTTCATTAAAATATTCCCAAACTGGGTCTCTTTTATGGCCTGCTGCCGGGATAAGTTTTCCTTTCTACCATACCGTCCCCTCACTAGAGCTCAAATCAATGGAAAGGGTATACTTAGAAACTTATCCCTCTAGACTGCTGGAATATTGTGCTCAAAATGTTTCCCTTTTTTGCTTTTTACTGCCTCTCCCTCCTTGCGTTTTATCTTCAGACGTCTCCTCCTTGCCCAGATCTACTCCACCCTCAACAATCTTCTATTCATTTAACTTCTTGAAACTTTGCACTTTTAGAGATCGGTAAGGGCCTGACTCTGTGTACACAAACTTGCAGAGAGATACTAGAGTTGATGGGTAGCTGATCAACTCTGTCATCGCTCATCTCCATATACTGCTTTTATTTAGGGTGTTATCTCTGGAGACACAAGCCCACAGTGTGAGACCTGAAACTAAGCATCACAGAGATGCTTAATGGGATCTTCTAGACTGAGCCCTGAATCCCATTGGCTAGAGTGGTTTTCTTTAATCTCTACTAATCTATAGAGGAACCTCTGCGAACCCCATAAGATTGGGTCCCTAATATAGTCCCAGTCCATGGCCTGTTGTGTCCTATTTATAAAACTTTTCTAAAAAGATTACGTGAATGTATTGTCTCAACTATTCTATAGTTAGAAGTTAGAATCCCTATTCCATGATGATATATTTGAGCTCTAACATATCTTAAATTAAAATTATCTTTATATGGGTCTTAACAAAAATATGATTAAATAAAACAATTTGATTAAATATTTTAAAAATCCAAACTTTTAAAATATTTGATTTTTAAACAATCATTTTTTTAATGACTTAAAATTTTATTTTAAAAATCATTGATTTTTAACCACCCTGCCCACCTCCCTTCCCTGCTCAGCCCTGGTTTGGTACTGCAGCATTTTTGAAAGGATGTCATGGCACCCCAGTTGAGAACCACTGCTGTCAACAAGTAGAAATAAGAGTAGCTGCTAGTTTGGGGGAAGTAGGGTGGGGAGAGGCAATATGGAGGGGGTGGCAAAGGGAAATCCAGGGAACTATCGATCATTGCGTCTACCTTCTCTTTCCAGCAAATTGGCAGAATTATAATAAAAGAATAGAATTAGTCACATGGATAAAGTAAAGGCTGGGGAAAAGTCAGCATGAGTTTTATAAAGGAAAGTCGCGTTTTACAAACATCCTGAGCTCTTTGAAGAGGCCAGCACTCACATGGATAAGGGGGTCCAGAAGAAAGTACACCTGGATTTTAAAGGGCTTCTAGCAAGATCCTTCATCAAAGGTTCTTAAACAAAGCTACCGTGGGAACAAAGAGAAGGTCCTCTCAGGGGCTGAAAACTGGCTAAGAGTTAAGAAACAAAGGATAGGACTAGAGGGCTATATTTCAACTTGGAAAGCAGGGCTCAGTGCTGCTACCGAAACTGTTCACCTTATTCATAAGTCATCTGGAAAAGCAAGTAAATAGTGAAATGGCAAAGTCCGCTGGTGATGCAGAACGATTCTGAGTAGTCAGAGGCAATGCTGGTGATGAGGAGCTGCAGGAAAGATCTCCCAGAAGTGAGTGAGTGGGGAGCAAAGTGGCAGATGCAGTTTAAGATTGGTAACTACAAGGTAATGCACATGTGGAACAAATAACCCAAACCCTTCTGATTGACGGGCTGTTACCACTTAGGAAAGGTATCCTGGAGTCATTGCGGAGAGTTCAGAAAGCGTCGTCTCAGTATGCAGCAGTTGCAAAAAGGCAAGTCCAACGCTAGGAATCATTAGGAAAGGAACTGAAAACCGTGATCGTGCCTCTATACAAATCCATGGTGTCCCACGTCACGAGTCTCCTGTACATTTCTGGGCACTCCATCTCTAAAGAGAGAGGATAAAATTAGAAAAGGTACAGGGAGGGAGAGCAAAGGTGATCTGAGGTACAGAACGTTTTCCAGCCAAGGAGACCGAAAAGCCTGGGACTCTTCTGCTTGGAAAAGAGAGGACCGAGGCAGAGAACATGGTGGAGATCAATACAATTCTGAGCATGGAAAAAGCAGCTATGAAACGTGTCGTTCATCAGGTTTCAATTCAAGAACCAGGGAGCCCCCAACACAGTTATCATCTACCCTCTTCACCCTCCTGGTCATAAACTCCCGTGTAAGGCATGGGCAAACCTGAACCGACTGCAGTCAAGCTAGGGAGCCTTCAGGAAAACCAAACATAAAATGGGCCTTATATACTCACCATCGTGCCCATGTCGCAAAGATCAGACAGCCCAGCATGTGCTGAGTGACTGCCCTCTGAGGGAGCGAACGGTCTGCAAGATTGCAGTAATACTGATGGATCTACTCTTAAATGGCTGGAGGAGTTGACTTTCTGAACTCGTACTCAAGAAGAAGAAGCAACAACCCAAGCAGAGCAAGGAGGAGGTGTCCCAGGAACAGCCCCCATTCCTGGGTAGGTTATGGCCAACCAGGGGCATGGGAAACTACATGGGGGAGAAGGTTGGCAGTGGCCTTAGTTTGGATGTGAGTTGGGATGCAGAGGCCTGAAGTCCAAAGAGAATTGGACTTGGAAGTGGAAATTGCTGATTGGAAACAACAGAGCTAAGCCAGCAGGAGTTCAATTCTCTACGTGACAAAGGGGTGCAAAACATTGGCTTAAGAGGCCGCTGGTGATGGGGTGCTTTGTTTGTCTAATTCAGGTGCCACTGGCCTCAACATTTGGGAGCAGTTGGGTTTCTGCGTGGAGGTTAACAGGAGCCAGCAGTTGCAAAGCTTGTCCAGAGTGGATTTCTCTTCCACAGGATGCTCAGACGTGTTGAAACCTGGTTGCATTTCAAGTCAGGACAAAGCCAAAAAAATGTCAGATGTGCCCAAAAGCAAGGTTTTCAATGAAGAAAGTAGTTGCAGGTTCCTCTGGGTGCTGCATTTCCATGGCATGGAACAGTTGTCATCATTAGCAATCCCTCAGCAATTCAAGGATGATCTCTGCCACGGCTCATGATGGGTCTTGAGCTGACTTAAGAGCAAAGTCTTGAGCTACAGATCCATCTGCAGAAGTTGCAAGTCTTTCCTCAGGGGAGAGTAGGCAGCAGGCTGAGATTCCTCTCTTCCCTCCTCTGAACTCTCTTCTCTGCTTCGAGGCAAGACGCTTTACTGTGAAACCAGCTGCCGCTTGGTTGTGGTTGTGGCACCATTGGGCTCAGTTGCATCCATTTCCTTGAGGTAGACACAAAACCATTTTTCATGAATACTCATGATTATATTTTCTCTCTTAAATTACAGCAGAAAATGAAAAAATTGCTGAATGAAAAATTGCAAAAAGTATGCCTTCATAAGGTCAACACACTTTTTGTTCCAGGCTCTTTTTGCTCCCCCCCTTTCCCCCCCCAAAAACAAACTTTTGCTGAAATCAGTATATCCAGATGGAAAGCTTTGATTTCAGCTTAGTGGAGATTTTCTGCTGGAGAATTATTCCCTCGGAAAATGTTAAGCCAACTCTAAACAACTGTAGCAGCAGCTATACTATCGACATGGTTTCCTAGATGCTCATGAGGGGTGGCGATACAGGGGAATTTGGTAGAGGTTCGGTGGTGCGGTAACCTCTGGGAAGACAACACCAAGCCTGATATGTTATGCGGAGGTTACTCATGCCAGGTCAGGCATTAGACAGCAGGCAGATTGAAGAGGTAAGTTTAAAGGCATGGTGCACAGAGCCAGAATTTAATTGCATAGGATCCTGGAGCTGACTGGCGTGATCTCAGTTTATACCGAGCAGCAGAATTGCATACAAAAATGATCAAATTAGCAGACGTGTCTGTCAGTGTTGAAGGGTCTGCTGTTGGGCAAAAATAGAAAGATGAGGCAGAGCGTCTGAGAGCTGCTGAAGGAGCAGGCGAGACCAGGAGAGACTTCCTTACTGTGTCTGTGATACGATACGATAAGGAACCCCAGGAAAATGGGTGTTGGGGAAGCAACCTTCTGTACAGCAGCCGAGATGGGACGCAGAAGCAACCAAGTACATGCACATCCCTGCTCTTGTAGTTGCATAGTTTCTAGGGTCAGAGGGGACCTGAACAGATCATCATGTCCGACCCCCTGCCTGGGCAGGAACGAATGCTGCTATCATAATACCCCAGCCAGATATCTATCCAACCTCCTCTTGAAGACCCCAAGGTAGGGGAGAGCACCACCTCCTCTTGCACCACTGGAAGGCCAAAGCCTGCATCCAGATGAAGTGCCCTCACCTTCAGTAGCCAAAGGGCTAAAGCATACGGGAGGCTTTCAGCAGAATCAGACTCCAGGTGTGGGGAAGTTCTGTCCGTCCTCCCAGCACGGTCACCCTGGGAGGAAAAATGGCTGTCCGAGGTTGAGAGGGATGCCAGCCTTTCAGAGCTGTATTCATTCAGGGGAGCAACGGCCCTGGCAGAGACATGGGACAAAGAGGACTTTTTACCGAAGAAGAAGACTTACCTTTTCAATTCATTCAGTCATAGGAAGTTGTGGTTGGAGCTAATAACTAAAACCTTCTGTCCCGCTTGTGGGTTTTGGAAAGGCTGCCGCATACTTCGAGCCAGTCAAGCAAGCACTTGGAACCGAGCCTGGGCTGATCATCCCCACGTGTGCTATGCAATTAATAAAACCCAGTGGAAAGGAGCCTGAGTTCCTGGAATATGTAAAGAGAAGGAAACAAAGAACAGACTAAGGAGAGAAGCTGTGTCAAGGAGCAGGAATCTAAAAGCGGATGTATTTTGACAAAGGCAGACAGCCATATGGGAGAAAGTACTCACAAACTCGGGCATCTGTAGGTGTCCTAGTGAATCCGCGGGATTTCTGTTGTTGCATTAATATACCTAGGAACTCTTTCTCATGGGTATTTTCCAGGAAATGTGAATTGCTAATGAAACAGGAAGAGCTCATTTATTTCTGAAATACTTGCAGTATAGTAAACACATGGCAGCGCTAGCGTGAATGAAACTCTCTTTCACTATGCCAATCAGCGATTCCTCACCTATTCCTAATGCTTCATTCAGAAGAGAAGACAAAGCCTAGCATTTGACAGGAAGCGCGCACAGGAGCAGGGGCTTGTCAGACAGAATTCACCTTGACCTCAGCACAAATTCCCTAAGTCCTGTTTGCAAAACCAACAGAAGCGTCTAAATCCCATGGACTGTCAGTGCATGCATTTGTATCTTCTCCTGCGTGACCCTGAGACCTTTGTGGAGGAAGAAACACCATTCACTTGCTCCTACCACAGCATACCCGGTACCACTCGCAGGGGCGTGCTTCAAATGGAGCATCACTTGGAGTACTCCCTAACTAACAAGTGACCACGCACCATTTTCCTACACGTGGAATAGGAGGAAGTGGGTGGAGGTAGGTTCTCGTCAGCAGCCCCAGGATCTCCACGGAGGAGGAGTAGATCTACCTCGTTAGATAAAGTCTCTTCCATGTCCAGGTCATTTCTGAAAAAGGGCCGTGGGCCCCTTGGTCACTGCCGGGAATTTTGTCCCAGCGCCTATAAAATCCTTTTCTTCACATTGCATGGCTCCAAGCACTGCCCCTGCTTTGTATAGAGACCACATATAGAGCCCATGTGCATGCCCTGCTTATAGGAAGGCTTCTTATAGAGGCCTAGAAGCACAGCACACAGGTAGAGGTCCAGAAACCTCCAAACTGCCTACATTAATTGGAGACTCAACAGAGAGAAAGAGTCGGCTGTTAGAGGGTCAGGATTGCAGTGGCGCCACTGGGATAATCAAGACTTAATTCAAAAAAGTTGCTTTAACAAATGGCAGGGGGTCTGGCTCCCCGCTCAGTGCAGTGGCCAAAGGTGTGTTTCTCCACTGTGTGCCAAGCCCCTGGAGCTGCCATTGAAGCCTGTCCCTTTGGGGCAGGCTGCCTGCGCTGGTGCTTGAGATGCCAAAGGATGTAGCAATATTGCTGCTATTTTTCCAGTTTACCAAGAAGGGCTGTGATTGGTATCTCTGTGCCTGAGGATGCTGGGTTATCGGCACCTCGGCGCTAGATAAGCAGGGCTGGAAAGGTCGAGAGACTCCTGCTTTGAGCTGATTGTTTGTGTGTCCCCTCTGCCCTGAGAATATCTCTCGGGAACGACAATATTACATCAGCTCAGCGGTCTCTCTAAACCAATATCTTGTCTCCAACTGTGGCCGGGATAGGTTATATCAGCAGAGGCTGTTACAGTCCACATAATCATTCGTTATTAAATTAACCTGTCCTTATGACATGCTTCTGGGCTTTGCTGGTTGCTCTCTCCCCACTTTTCTGCTACATGGGTCAGGGTATTTTTAAGCATTGTTCAGAGGCATTGGGTGTTGGCTGCAGCCAAGGCTGGGGGTTTTAATTGGGGTGTGCTGATGCTCCTGTTGGGACTTAATGCTCCTGGCTAAAGGGCATTGCCCCTCCACTCTGGGTCAGACCGATCACCGTATTTGGGGTCAGGAAAGAATATTACCCCATGGCCAGATTGGTACGGACTCAGGGGGGGCTTTGTCTTCCTGCGTAGAGGGGGCACAGCCCTCAGCTTGGGATCTCTTGAGCATTAACGCAGACAGCAGCCACCACGGTCCCCCTGCTTTACCTGTGGCAGGTTGCAGTGTTATGTCTTGTGTTGCATCGGGGCTGATGGTAGTTGTACGAAGAGTTTAGACGATGAATTTGTATAGGTTCATTTGAATAGGGATGATCCTACCTCAGGCAGGGGGTTGGACTAGATGACCTCTAGGTGATCCCCTTCCAGCCCAACTTTTGTATGAGTCCATCACTGAAATAGGAATATCTATATTCTTCATATTTTTGCCCCACCTACAACTGAGGCTGTTCTTATTTTCATTTTATGTAGCTAATGCCACTTTGATTCCTGCTTTGTATTTGTGAGATAATAGGAACGTAGCGTGGAAAGAGACTTTTGGGGGTCACATCTAACCCTCCCCCCGCCAACTCCAGACAGGATCATCCCTGACTACACCATCTCAACCTGCTCCTGAAAGTTTCCAGGGATGGAGAGTCCACAACCTCTGTAGGCAGCCTGTTCCAGTGCTCGATTGCCCTCATAGTCAGAAAGTTCCTCCTAACCACCAACTTTCCTGGGCAGCCAATGGAGGCCATTGCTCCTAGTCCTGTGCCCTACAACAACCTCTTAGGTCTTACGTCAGGGTCGCTAGCATGGGAAAAGGTGGCAGCATTATCAGATTGTGTCTGCATCCATGCATTCAAGTAACCTGGGAGAATTCTTCCAGGTTTGTTCTTGTGCTAGAAAAACTTACCCAGAGCCCCGCGTACAGTCATTTGACTACTGAGGTCCTGAAGACTGAAGGGCTTGCAGTGCTGACACTGTACAGGGGCATGTGCACACATCTCAGTACGCTCTGCAGGCTCCCTTAGTCCTCCTGGCAGCAAATGACAGCAGTGCATAGGACAGCCCTGATTGGCTAACCCAGACAGCCCATGGCCACCCAGCATTGTCAGCACGTACAGATATTCATTCTCCCAGGAGAAACTTTCCTGGAAACTATTTAAGCCTGGTTGTGCCCAGGTTATTTTTCTCCTGGAGAGGCCATTTTTACTCCAGGAGAAAAGCCTGAATGTCTGTACACTCGTGGCTCCTTCTGGGAAAGCAGCAAATCTCCCAGGAGAACTGAATGTCTGTACAAGGCCTTTGAATCTCACTGCCCTCTTTGCAGGCCGGGTCACTTGCACCAAAGCTAGGAGTCTTGGCACGTTCCTGAATCTGGCCCTTGATGCCCACCTTGCCAGGATCATCTGGCCCCAGCAGTCTTTCCTGCCCCAATGCAGTGGGGGCTGGACCTGATGATCTGTAAGGTCCCTTCCAGCCCCTAACATCCATAAAACTTTGTCAGGAGTCACTTCGTAGCAAAACTGAAATTAAAGGGTGTGGGGAAGGCTTTTAAAGAGACAAGTGGTCCAAAAGGAGCTTTATAAAATATTCTGTCAATGTAGATCTTGGACAGAGCGGGTAGCGTGCTCAGCTGCGGTAAAGGGAGTTGAGTGGAAGTAATACAGTGGTTCAGTGGCTGTGTTAAAGCCATCCGTCTGTATCAATACAAGGAGCTTTCGCGCAGATTGAATCAGGTTTTGTCACAGAGCAGGCTGGAAATAATCAAACCGCAGACAGGAACAAGCTGTCGGAGTCCATGCGCATCCATCAAACACGCTTCTCATCAGATAGCGCCCGCAGTTTTCAACGCTGGAATTTTAAAAACAAGCTCATTTAGAAACATGCATTTGGGCCATTGTCCTCCAGAAGGGTGTAGCGATTCTGCGCACGTCCAGATGTTGGAGTCGCAGCTTGCAGTTCTGTCCAGGCTACAGGCACGAGTCCTAAGCGATCGCTTCCAGGAAGAGTGCACTCCCCCTGCAGATGCTTCCTCCGCCTGACAAAGGGTATTTAAACCCAAAAGCTTGCTAAGAAGAATTTTTCCCAACTATTTGAGTTGGTCTAAGAAAAGATACCAGATTGATCCAAAGAGCCTTGCCTAACGATCGCTTCGAAACTTTGATTCAACCGAGTTCACCTCCGCATGCAGCTGATGGGAGGAGAATGTGTTTTCCTCATCCGTGTTAAGCGTATGAATGCATAGCGTAAGAAAAGTGGAGACCTGGTATGGGACTGGGTGAACTTTGCCCAAGAGGAAGGCTCAGTGGCCCCTCGGAGCATGGTTTGGGCTGTGTTTAACATGGGGGGAAAGCTGCATTTGATGACATGCAGAAGCAGATTGTTGAAAAAGAGACTGTCAGGCTCAGAGGAGAAAACCTTTCAGGTCTGCTCTTCCAGGTGGCTCGTACTGGTGGTGGGAGCTGAGGGGCCTTGCCAGTGGAGGGCATTTGCCCGGGCTGTGCCCTCTTTATGCATGAATAAGAAACGCAGTCTTGTTTGCCGGGCACCTTGCCCCAGTAATGTCCAGCAAAGCGAAGCAAAGTGAGATGGAACGGGCAAATAGTACGAAGTCTCAGCACACATTGGTCCTACTCCTTGGCATTCTCCTGAGCGCTGAGATTGCATTAGGCATCAGCAGTATTCATTATCTCTTGTCAGACCACATTTGCAATTTAATTGGACTTTACAATCTATTCTAAACCATTTACACAGCAGTAAAATAGTGTCGCTAATGACTCCACAAAGGAGGTTTGTAAAGAGCGGGTACCAACTTCTTCCTTCAGGGCTGTCTGGAGACGACTCAGAGTGGTTAATACAAGACCTAAAAAGACTGCAGACCTGAAGCTTGGACTGGCAGAGAAGGGGATCTCCTTTCTACTCCCCTGCTTGCAATGCTCAGCAGTCAGCACCGACCCCACTCAATTTTCAAAGCCACAGGTGTGGGCTTAGCCTCCGAAGTCCCATTAAAATCAGTGGTATAGGTTGTAGCCAGGTTGGTCTAAGGACACAGGCACGCAGACAAGGTTCTTTGGGTAGATGTGATATCTTTGATTAGACCAACTCAAATAGTTGGAAAAAATTCGTCTTTGCAAGCTTTTGGGCACAAACACCCTTCATCAGTCATTAAAATCAGCACGAGCTATGCATCCAAACCCCATGCTGTGCTTTGAAAATGAAGCAAGTTAGCACCACGCGCCTCCTGGCTTCTAGGGCCAGAAGGACTTCATAAAACCCGAAGAGCTGTTTTGGAGCGGCCTGGAGTTTGCAACCTGCACAGTCCTGCCCCTTCCACCAGATTGGAAAGCCAAAGTGAAGAATAACCAGCAACAAAGCCCCTCTCCCTCTCTGTCATCCCCTTTCAGCTTTATAATCACAGCAACGGACCATTTTCAAGTGAAAAGTATTTTTAAAAAATCATCTTATTCCTCCGACTTCTTTTGAACTGAACCTTTCCAGGAGGTACTTAACAACCAGCCCTTGTCTTCTCTGCAAACTTTAACTACTTCAAACCACCCCTTACATCAGGCAGGTAAATAGTATCTCCTTCCATTGCATCTCCAGGTGTTTTTACCTTATGCTTGCTCCTCCTTGTGTTGCCTCGTTTCATATCTTTCCAGCATCTGCTTGCGGGAGGGAGAGACAGGGCTGGTTGAAAGAGCAGTGCAGAATGTCAGCGTTTCAAACGTTGGCTTGACAGCGCTTGCACTTGGTCCAGCCGTCAAGCAGTTTTGCTTCCAGATGCACAAAGCTCGCGCACCTAGAGTCCCTGCGCTGCAAAGAGAGGTGGCAGGCTAATTATTAAAAGATGTGTGATTTGTTTTATAGGAGGCACATCAGACTCTTTTCAGAGTTACAGGATCCCTTGATTAAACCTCCCGCATGTTCCCTTCTAGGGGTTCGGTCTTCCTGTGATGTTGGGGATTTTTTTTTTTTAGTTTTGTTTTAACTCCCATCATTAAAATGGGCTTTTTATTTTCCTCTAAGTAGGGCATTCATTTTTCTATACTGGAGGTGGTTTCTGCCTTAACTGTACCTATTAATAATGCAGAAGAGAATAGCGCATGTCATGCATTACTTGGGTGCCCTCAGAAAGGATATCCTTAAAACCACCCCAGGAAATTAGGTTTCTCTGTGCGGAGTGGATGGGGTGGAGAGTTGTCATGGTAGCTTGTGGCCCTTCGCCTCCTCAGCTCCCCATTTCCATGTGCTCCAGCAAGACATTTTCCCCTCGTCCGGCAGAGACCGTTCTGTCTTCCCCGTGTGTAAGTCACACTCTACCTTCCAGTCTCAGCATGGGACTAGAGCTCCAGGTTTTGTTCCCGTCTCTGCCTCCACCTTCCTGTGTGATTTAAACAAGCTTAATAAACTGAACTTCATAAACTGACTTGATCAAGTCACTTGGTCTCTCTGGGCCTCCAGTCCCCATCTGTAAAATGGGCACAATGGGACTGCCCTGCTTCGCAGGGCATTGGGAGGATCACGCCATTCAAGACTGTGAGGCACTCAGACACGACAGTCATGGGGTGGAGGGGGGTGTCCCTATAAGTACCAAAGATAAGATTATCACAGATTCTCCGTCACTCTTAAAGCACTGCCAGTCCCTGGAGAAGACATGCGCCTACTGCATTTGATATTTCAGCGCTTAGTTCTTAATCTGCATTTCTTGTTCTTTATTTCTTCTTTACATCTTTAGTCAAGCTTGGTTGTGTGCTTCTGTGAATAAGGATAAACTGCTCTCTCACGCTTCCAGTTCAGACACAGAGGCTTTGCACGTGTTGTCAGTGTGGACCGTGTTCCCTTGCATGGAGAAGACACTGCTTGATCAAGAAGAGTTCTTGGCATCCAGTCAAGACCTCGTTTCCCCTCCGTGAAATGCTGTAATTAGGATTCAGCTCAAATTAGTTGCCCAGTCTCAGCAATTAGCATTCCTGGGGACCCTGCAAGACATGGCAAAGTCAAAGCTTTTCTTTTCTGTTAGCAGCTTAGGAGATCAGCTAAGGCAAACGGTAGAGATAGTTGCACGAGCTAGGCGAGGAGCTATAATAAATCATTTCAGCTCTGTTTGCAACACCTGTGACTTGCTGTCTTTCGAAGGACCGTAAGACGCTGCTGTTGTAGGATGCGCCTGCAATTCGCATGCTGTGCAAGCCTAAAGGAAGGATTCTCAGCAGACAAAAGAGCGTACATGGCCACAGGAACAACCCCTAGACCTCTCAGATCAGACCATTTGGGCTATTAATACATGTGCACTGGGACAGGGATGTCATCTACATGGGCTTAGGAAAAATGCTCTCCAGCAGTCCAGGTAACACATCCGGTGTCTTGGAGGTGAAAACACTCTCAGCCGCTGGAGAAGTGCAGTCTGGCAACCGAAGGGATCTTGTGACTTCTTAGCCCTTGGGTATTAATGCACCCTGGCCATGACATCCAGAATCACTGCATCTTTTGCATGGAAAACCAGGTTGCTGCAGTATTCCTGAATTACCCAGAGGTCTTCAGGAGGAGGGAGCTACAGGCTCTGGACCGAGAGGGCATCAGCTTTGATATCTTTTTACCACAAGCCTGACTGGGAAGCTCCCAGGTTTCTAGGTGAGATGATGAATGCTTTGGCAGCAGGGGCAGCTCTTGTGGCCGCTAGCCGATTCCCCCTGTCCTGGTAAAATGCCCCTAGCCCGGTAGGCTGGTGTGCCCTGGAAGACTGGTGGCATCTATAGCAATGTCTTCCTCCCTTGCCTCTCTGGTGCACTTCCCGGGCATGGGCTCTGTGTCCTTTCTTCTTCAGGGACAGGGGGGCTGTGCCGTGAGCCCCCACTGTCAACCCTCTCTGGGGACGTAAGCATGCCTTCTGAAAGAGCTCCGGCCTCGTGGGCGTGCTTGGTTTACAGTTCACCTTTTCAGGAACGCATCACGGTGAAAGCGAAGAGAACTTTGCATAGGTTTCCAAACGCAATGGCTCTTTACTTCAGCTAGCACTGAATGTCTGCAGAGCCAGTCAAAATAATACAACCCTGCACCATAGGAACCGACTGTGTTTCTTTGGAGGGGCGAGGGGGGGAACACTGGTGCCATGGGACGAGCAGAGGCAAGTGGAGCCCGTGGCGGGCAGTGGTGGATGCAGGCTGTCCACGGCGGGCTCAGGGCTCCCCACCCTGCTGCCCTGCCCTTGGGAGCCCCACACTGGCTGCGCTGCCATGGCAAGGTGTCCTCTGCCTGCTTGGCAGCAGTGGGGGGCACAACTCCATGCTGCCACCCCTGTTGTTTCTGGACGGGCACAGGACACCTTGCTGTGACAGTGCATCCAGTGTACTGCTCCCATGGGGAAGCTGTTCTCCACCGCTGCTTGGGGCTGCGTTCCTGGCCACATGCATGTATACGCACGCACGTGGTGCCCCTGCGTCTCGCTCCCCGCAGCCTCTTGCAGGCGGGAACACTGCCAGCCTCCATGGGGAAACCCACTTTCCACGATACAGATGCTGTCCCGGAGTCATGCAGCCCAGGACCAGGACTTGATGTTCCCATTTCGGGACAGTCCTGCCCAGTTAAAGACAGGTGGTCGCCCTACCCTCTTCCCGCGGGGACTAGAGTCCTCGGGCCCCCACGTACTCAGTGCCTGTGACCTGCACATACTTACCTGCCTCGGTTTTCTCACCGTGCTGGAGCATGATCTGGACATAGGTCAGCGACACTGAGTTGGGCAATAAGCAGAGGGAAGCGGCTCTGAGATTGGCAGCTCAGGTGTGGGATTGCCTCGAAGAGGCTTTTCTCTGTGCTAGTGACTTTTGGTAGTGGATTGCTGGTAGTGAATTGTAGGGTGTTTGCCAGGTGTGTGTCTGGCGTGTGAATAAATAGCTCTTTTGTTCTTTCCTTCCTGCTTTTTTTGGTTCTCTTGTTTCTGTTCTTTTCATTTTTTTCTTCCTCCTTCTGGAATGACTGAATGACAGGACTTGCTCTGCGTGCAGTTGGTTTAGGTCATGGAGAGGTGGAGCTAGGATAGGCAGCCTTATAAAAAGGTAGCCACTAGTGAACAGAGAAGAAGTTTGCCCCAGGAGGGAGCCAGGGAGCAGGAGACTCTGTGCATGTGCATGCATGTGCATGTGGGAGCATGGGCAAGGGTCCTGGGGCCAGTACTCGGTGTGCCAGTTCTAGCAGCGTGTCTTTTTCTTCCCTTGCCCCCCTCTTTTTTTTTGTCCTTACAGCATGGGTGTGCTTCAAGGAGCAAGGGAGGCATAAGTGGAGTCTGGGTCAGCTGTTGTGACCCGTGTGGCATGTGCCAGGAGGGTCACGAGTGCTTTATCTGCTCCAAGTTTAAGCTGGTGTCCATCCTGGAGGAGAAAGTTCACAGATTGGAAGCACAAGTGTCCATGCT
Organism: Caiman crocodilus; assembly: GCA_030014935.1. Classification (NCBI taxonomy): domain Eukaryota; kingdom Metazoa; phylum Chordata; order Crocodylia; family Alligatoridae; genus Caiman; species Caiman crocodilus. The sequence continues at coordinate 196,175,512 of JAGPOW010003316.1, read as the reverse complement.
GCATTGCATCTGGGACCCGGAAGATTACTTGGACGAGAGTTATGAGAGGTTGGTACTAGAGAGGCCAAAGGGCAATGAGGAGAAGTGGCAATATGTGACCCCTCGAAGAAGGAGGGTCCGCAGAGCTGAAGAAGAGCAGACTGATGTCAGCAACTACTTTCAAGCACTCTGCGGTGGAACTGCTGAGGAAACCATAGGGGAGAGGACATCTGCGGCATGAGCCAAAGGAGGTAGCAGCTTAGACAGCAGGAAGTGCAAGGTCCTAAGGACAGAGGCTCCGGGTCCACTGCACCAAGAAGATTGGTCATGGCTGGTGACTCCCATATGCAGGGGACAGCGGCACCAGTTTTTCATCCTGATCTGAGCCCTGGGAGGTGTGCTGCCTGCTTGGAGCCTGAACTCAGGGCATCGCAGAGAGTCTGCCAGAGCTCATCCATCCTTCGAACCACTGCCCCTTCCAGCTTGTCCATCAAGACTACCAGGAAAGATGCTGACCAGATCAGAGGTGACTCTGAGACTCTTGGCAGGAGGATTAAGTTACTTGGAGCGCAAGTGAAGTTCTCATCAATTCTTCCTGTGGAAAGCAGGCGATCCAGGCTGAGACCATCATATCCTGGAAGTGAATGCATGGCTGAGACAGTGGTGTTGAAATGAAGGACTCTGGGAAAGGGCCAGAGAGCTGCAGGACTGCAACAAGTGGCACAGAAAGGAAGTGAGGAGGTCAGCATGCAAAGTACAACCAATGCATGTATGCAAATGTGAGAAATTCTGGACTTCAGCAAGGCCTTTGACGCTGTCTGCCACCCCATTCTCATAAAACACTAGGTGACTGTGGCACTGGTGCCTACACGGTCAGATGGATTGCAAATTGGCTGAAGGGTTGTACTCAGAGGTGGTGGTGGATGGGTCTGCTTCGACCTGCAGGGATATGGGCAGTGAGGTTCCCCAGGGCTCGGTCCTTGGGCCCGCACTTTTCAATCTCTTTATTAGCGACCTGGACGACAGGGTAAAAAGCAGCCTGTTTAAATTTGCTGATGATACCAAGATTTGGGGTGAAGTGGGCACACTAGTAGGGAAGGACAGATTACCACAGGACCTGGCCAGGTTACAGGGGTGGGCAAATGAAAATAAGATGGGTTTCAATCCTGACAAGTGCAGGGTGCTGCACTTGGGCAGTGGGAACCAGCAGCACATTTATAACCTGGGAGATTCCCTTCTCAAGAGCACGGAGGCAGAAAGGGATCTTGGAGTCATTATTGACTCCACGATGAACATGGGCCGACAATGCGATGTCACAGTCAGTAGGGCTAACCGAACCTTGTTATGCATCCACAGATGAATCATGAGCACGTCCAAGGAGGTGATCCTTCCCCTCTATGCAGCACTGGTCAGGCCGCAGGTGGAGTACTGCGTCCAGTTCTGGGCGCTGCACTTCAGGGGGGATGTGGACAGCATGGAGAGGGTCCAGAGGAGGAACGCCTGCTTGATCAGGGGACAGCAGGGCAGGCCCTACAACGAGAGGCGACGGGACCTGAACCTGTTCAGCGTCCACAAGAGAAGGCTGAGCGGGGATCTGGTGGCCATCTATAAACTCACTGGGGGGGACCAGAAGAAGGGTTTGAGAGAGACCCTGTTCCCCTGAGTGCCTCCTGGGGTAACAAGGAATAATGGCCACAAGTTGTTGGAGAGTAGGTTTAGACTAGACATCCGAAGGCACCACTTCACAGTCAGGGCGGCTAGGATCTGGAACCGACTTCCAAGGGGAGTGGTGCTGGCTCCTACCCTGGGGTCTTTAAGAGGAGGCTTGACGTCTACCTGGCTGGCGTCATTTGAGCCCGGTTTTCTTTCCTGCCCAGGGCAGGGGGTTGGACTTGATGATTTACAAGGTCCCTTCTGACCCGACTTCTATGAATCTATGAACCTAAGTATGGAGAATAACCAATATGAGTTGGACACTGCAGCCTGTGAAAAGAACGATGATCTGATTGGCATCACAGAGGCCTGGTGGGACAGCTGTTATGACTGGGACATGAATATCAAGGGCAAGACTCTGTTTCAGCAGGGCAGGGTTGGGAGATGATGGTGGTGTTGTCTTGTATGTCAAAAATGCATACACTTTTGCCTTGGTTCAGAAGGAATAATAGAGAAAGGTTGAATGCATTTGGGTGAGGATAAAAGATGCAATACCAGTGTAATGATGGGAATTTATTATAGGCCATCTAATCAGGAAGAGGGAGGTGGATGAGGCAATCTGCAACAGATGACAAACCTATCCAAAAGCTGTGGGATGGTACTGATGGGAAACCTCAGTTTTCTGAATATCTGCTGGAAGAACAAGGCAGCCAAATGTAAAATGTCAAGCTGGTTCTTAACTTATATGCAAGACACCTTTCTCTTCTAGAAAGTAGAGGATACAACCAGAGGATCATCTGTCTTGGTTCCTGTTCTAACCAACAGGGAAGAGCTGGTGGAGGATGTGAAGGGGATGGGTAACTTGGGAGGAAGCAACCACAATCTGCTAGAATTTCAGATCTCAAGCAAGGGAAAGCACGAGGTTGGCAGAATTAGGATGCCAGATTTCAAAAAGGTGGATTTCATTTGGCTCAATAAGCATGGTATCATGGGAGGAAAAACTGAGGGATAAAGGTACCCAGGAGGGCTGGGGACTTCTAAGTGGCACAGTATTGGAAGCCCAACAAGAAACTGTCCCAACACGATGAAAGCACCAGGAGAATGACAAGAGACCTACGTGGCTGCCCAAGGAGCTTCTAAAATGCCTCAAATGCAAAAGGAAAGCATGCGAGCAATGGGAGGACGGGCAGTCATCAAGGATGCGTATTAGGAAATGGCAAGAACCTGCAGGCACAAAATTAGGAAAGCAAAATAAAGAAAAGAAAATAAAGAAAGCTGCACCTGGGAAAGGAGTTTAAAGACAAGAAGAGAGTCTAGAAGTACGTTGGCCAGGAAAGAAGGACCAGGGAAGCTGTGGGTCCTCTGTTACCAAGCTGGGGGAACTCCTAACCCAAGATACAAAAATCGCAGGGCTCCCCCACAGCTGCTTTGCCCCCGTCTTCACAAAAAATTTAAGCTGCTGTCAGACACCTAATAGGGATTATCTGGATAAGGAAGGGGGCAGGTGGAGGGAGGAGATAATAGAAGAGACAGTCAGAGAGCTTTTGTTGGGCCTGAATGAATTTAAGTCAGCAGGGTTGGATAAGCCTCATCCCATGGTCCTGAAGGAACTGGCGGAGGAGATCTTGGAGCCCTTGGCAATGATCTTCATGAAGTCGTGGGAGACAGGCAGGTGCCAGAGGACAGGAGAAGGGCCCACATAATACCCTTCTTTTAAAAAGGCAAGAAAGAAGACCCAGGGAACTACTAGCCTCACCTCAGTACCTGGGACGTTATTGGAGCACATCCTAAGGCATGTTCAGCTTGCAGAAAAGGCCCTTAAGAGGGGATACGACAGCAGTCTTTAAACATGGGAAGGGCTGCCATCAAGAAGAGGGAAAGCACCTTTTCTGTCTTGGTGCAGAGAGGAGGATGTGGACCAGTGGCCCGAAGTTGCAGCAAAGTTAGTTCAGATTGGATATCCGGAAAAAAAGTCTTCCCTGTGAGAGTAGGGAGGCAGTGGAGTAGATGCCTAGGGAAGCTGTGGACTCTTCATCGCTGGAGGTGTCCAAGAAGAGTTTGGACAGCCCCTGGTCAGGATGATCTAGGTGTAATTATACTTATGTTCTGCTGTGGGTATTTCCCAGACTTCTGGGCTTTGCTCATCCCCTGCTCAGGTGTCTCTTGTGTCAGGGTTGAGGGTAGTCTTATGTCAAGTTTAAATTGTGGTTGTATGGGATGGCTTGGATAGAGCTGATCCTGCCTCAGGCAAGGGGGTGGACTAGATGAGCTGTGCAGGTCCCTTACAGCCCTATTTCTTTATGACTCTATAAGTCAGTCCTAGTTCTCAGTAGCTGATTAGGTATGGATTATAATGGCATTAACCTAAACAGAACAGTGTATAAAAAACAATAGAAAATTTGTTCCGAAGCTCTTGGACTTGCCTCTCTTTGGCCCCTCCAGTTTTCAGTTCAGTAGTTTTTAATTGGCATGACAGACTGTCCGTATCTTCTTAGCACTTTCCCACTTGTTTTCTTCTGGGATATACCCAAGTGTATTCCAGGACTTCCATCCGCCACAAATGGTCTTATTCAAAGTCACTTCTAGTTTCTGTTTCCCCTTTATTTAAACATGTTATGGTTGGCCTTCTGGTGTTTAGGATCCACACCTAAGAAAATTGATTGCTTATTTTCTCTCTTATTTTGACCGCAAGTTCGTCACTGGGAGGTCATGTCAAATACTCGTGTTGCTGAGGATATGTCAGAGATGACAGTAAGCCTTAGGCGTTCCCATCTCACAAGTGGTGAATGATAATCTGGTAAACCCAGCCCCAGCCTAATCAAAACCAACCTTGATAGTGTATATTTTGCATAGCATGTAAGACATGCACCTTGTCTTTGGAAGGCAGGTAGTAAAGAAAAATCTTTTTCTAAAGTTGTGCCCAAGATTTGACTGCATGCAGCAGCTCACTCACCCTCAGCCTGCTTCAGGCAAAAGCTACAGTGTTAACCCTTTCACAGCTGCTACTGAATTAGCAGCAGCTTTTGACTGATCAGCCAAAAGCAACTGTCAATTCAGCTGTGGCTGTGAAGCGATTAAAAGAGGAGTCCACCCCTGCTCCTTGCTGACTCAAAGAATGTGGCAGCCATTCCAGCACAGAGCCGCCATGCTTCTATTCCAGAAACAGAAATCAGCTTTCCTGCTTAAAGATGTGAATCCCAATTTTGGAGGGTTGAATATGGGGGGAAAGGAGCATGTGGTATGCGAGTAAAGTTTGGTCTTTGCAATTCCTCTGGCTTCTATTTGTCAGAGTTGTGCAAACAGAGACAGTCACTTTCCATACGCAGACACTAGAGTGACCTACCACGTGCTACCACTCCTGCTCAGCAGCGTTATCAAAATTGCTAGTTCTCTCACTTTGGTGTATTATATTTTGCCCCCCAAGTCAGTCTAAACAGAGTCCTGAGTCGCAGTTAATAAGGCTTTGCATCTGCATGGTCACTCAGAGCGCTCTTCTGACATGCTGAGTAGAACCCGCCAGTGCACCTACTGTGTTACACCTAGATAAGAAAGTCCATCTCCATTTGCAAGGGGAGGAAAGTTCATCTCTGTTTGCTAGGGGAGGAAAGTCCACTTCCGTTTGCTAGGGGAGGAAAGTCCATCTCCATTTGCAAGGGGAAGAAAGTGAGGCCCAGGAAGACTGGGACTTGCCCAGGGTCACACACACTCTGCTGGCTTCCAAGCCTGTCTTTGAACCACTGGCCTGTCCCTGCCCCATGGTCACCACGACCCGCTGCATTCACATGCCACCCCCAACGCCATCTCGAGAGTTGGAGTCTGTCTTGTCAAAACGCTGGTTCAAAAAGTAGCTGAAGGAGGCTGCTGTGATACAGTACATATCAGCTGTGCACACAGCGTTAGCTTGCCCCTGGCTCAGATCCTGGAGGAGGTTGAGAGCTCCTTCAGCCCCATTGCTAGAAGCCTTAATCCCAGGAGAATCAATGGGTGTGGGTTTTTGTCCTTAAGATGTGGGTAGGTAACTTCCTGGTTTCCCATCGTTGTAACCACACGTTCTGAAATCCTGGGGGGAAGTGGAGGGGAGAAGTGGCTCAGGATGGGAAAGTCTCAGTTATTTCCCCTTAAAGAGGCAGGTGAGGGGCTAGCAGGAAACACCAAGCCCGGGGGGCGGGCGGGTGGGGGGGTACGGTATCATCACTGTGATTGCTGCCCAGCTGTTTGTGCCTGTGTAACACCTTTCTTCTGTCTTCACTCAAGCTACACTTCTGATGAAGCAGGCCTGGCCACAGACCTCAACCTCTTGTGCCACTGAGGGCACCTTTCACCTCCCAGTGGACACTGGGACTGAGAACAGAACTTACCAAGCTTCATCTGCAGCATTCAGTAAATACATCTTTTCTTCTGGGGTTTTTACACAGTTGTTTTGCCTTCCTGTGTCGCTCTTCTCTTTCTCTCTCTTTCTCTCTCTCTCTTTCCAGAGGCGTGGGGGCATTATTTGGGACATTTAACCTGCTTGCAGTCATATTTGGTTAATTTTGTGTGTGTGTGTTAAGGCTCCGTTGAGTATTTATTGTACACAATTATTAATAATGCCGGGCTCAGCGGTGTTTGTAACCCGGTAGGGTAGAGTAGTTCTCCATCACTCCAGAAGTGGCCCAGTTTCGACGAGAAGTCATACCCCAGTGGCCTTAAAGGGTCCTTTCTACTCTGTGGATCTCTGGACACTGTATTTTTTGTGGAGAAATGCTGAATTTCACTGCCCCAGAACAGCATCACTACAAAAACATGCCGGGAAGAAAAATATTGACACCCACTCATGTCCTTTAAAAGGAAGAGAGAGAAATGTCGAGATGAACAGGGAAAGCCTCTCTGTTTTAATTGTCCCCTTCTTTGCAGAGTAGAGCTCAAATCATCTTTCAGATGCATAGTTTTATTCATGCTCCCTTTCTCTTTCCTGGGCTGGGGGCTGCTTCATAGTGTCGGTGCGCCCAGATTACTGCACTTGGCCATGCTTCGGTCAGATAATGAATCCAGCCTTAGCAAGAAATCTATGTGCGCTTGGTGATTTAAGTGAAATAGCTTGCATAGAGGAGAGTACCAGTGAGGCGGCGATCACTTTGTCCTTCATTCAAATGGAGAAGGGAGGAGAAAGGGGCAGTCTCAAACAAAGGTACTGCTCCAGGGATCCTGGTGAAATTCTCATCGGGACTTCACTTTGTACCTCTAACCAGGCTATGCTAGATTTGTTTCTCCTGTCCCTTCAGTGTGGAAAGGCCACAGTGAATGCACAGGCTTCCAGGTTGCGGTGCAGTTCCTTATTTACAAGGGCAGGAACAAGCCAATGCCCCCCAGCCCAGCACAGCCGCAGGGAAGGAGGACAAGTTTTGGAGGCACAGGTAGTCTGCCATGTCTGCTCCACCAAGAGCCACATCCTCGTTTGCTGTTGAATCTGTGCCACTGCCAAGCAGCAACGTGCTGAAAGTGCCAGCGAGCCTCTAAATGTCCAGCCCCCTCCCATCACCTCGCCTGGCCCAACATAGCACCTGCTCTGCTGACAAGCTGCTGCCCATACTCGGTTCAGCATTGAGTGCATGTCTTCACGCCTCCTTCAAGCTCCTTGCCATGAATGTGGTGGTAGCAGTAATTTTGAAAACGGGGGTAGGGCTTTACCTGTTCAGAGCAGCTTGAAGATCTGTAGTAGGAGGTCAGATTCCTAGGAGCAGCGCAGCAGGGTGGGAAGAGGACAGTGCCCCAGCCTGCTTCTAAATCCCACCAAGGATGCACACAAAGCTCCCAAATAATGCTTTCAATCAAAATTCAATGCAAAGCAAGCCTGCGGCAGACATGGCTGTGGCAGGGAGGGATGACAGGGGTGCCTGTTAAGGTTGCTTGACACTTCCCATCATTGGTGCCGCGTAGGGGGTGCACGCAGGTGCATGTGCACACCCTGAGATCGGCTGTGCACCCCCTGAACACCAGCCGTGAAATGTGAAGTCCCAGCAGAAGTACACTTCCAGTTTTGCTGCTGGCTCGGCAATTGGCTGCTGGGGGGAGTCCCCTCCATCAGCGATCCGGTGCCCCCCCCCCCCAGACTCAGGAGGCACCAGTCGCCCATGCTTCCCATTATCAGCCCCTGTTTGCTAGTTAGAAACTTTTCCAAGCTTTGCCCTCTGGGCTGCCACATCCCACACTGGGTGTCTGTCTCAGGCTGGTTTCTTTTATAATGGCTCAGCTGTTTTAAAGAACGAGGCCAGAGGCATATGCCTTGTTTTCCCTACACTCAAAAATTCTTGGCTTTGAAAAGCTCTAGCACCCCGCTCCCTCATCCCCCCAGCTTCAAGTAGGTGTTTGAAGTTTGCCAGGCACTGGACTTCTTGTCTGCCAGACCAGAGACCCAAGGGGTCTGCTTTGCAGGAGTGCTGAGGACTCTCACTTAAAATCATAGAAAATGAGGGTTGGAGGGACCTCAGGAGGTCACATTTAGTTCAGCTCCTGCTCAAAGCGGGACCAGTCCCAGCTGCATCATCCCAGCCAGGGCTTTGTTGAGCCGGTCCTTAAAAACCTCCAAGGATGGCGAGTCCACAACCTCTCTAGGTAACTCGTTCCTATTGAATCAGCAGGAATGGTGCACAAACAATATAAAACGCTTTCTAACACTACGGGTTCTGAAGAGCTGGGTCCGAGGTATCGCTAACCAGTGCCTGCAATCTTCCCAGGCCTCAGTTCCCAATCTGTAAAATGGGCATAGTAGCAGTTCCTCTTAAACTGAACGTAAATCCAATTAATATCTGGGGATGACTCGGATACTGTTGCGAAGGGCACTGTAAAAAAAGAAATGCCTGGGAGGAAATCCCTCATGCTGTCTTCAGAGCAGGACTGGAATAGTGTGCAGATGTTAAGTCCTAGGGCCACCCGTTGAGCAAGGATAAAACAGGCTAATGAATAGCTTCTTTTAAGTGAGCACCAGTCATCTGGTGCTGTACCGAGGCCAAGGTCCTGTGGAAGTAATGATGTGCTACACTGTAATTAAAGACGGTCATGGTGCACAAATGTGAGGAAAGCAAAGTCGGGTTGCCCAGGCAGCTTTCATTCAGGCCTTGCCTAGCTTAGAGTGCTTGGTTTTGCAAGCTTGGCAGCGCTCCCATCATGGAGTACCACTGCAGTCACTTCTGCCAAGATGTCCCAGTTGCAATGAGACCCTCATTGTGCAAGGTACTGTACATGTGGGTAATGCGAGACAATTCCTGCCACAGACCCTTAAAATCTAAGGGCATGTCTGCCCTTTAAAAAGCCAGAGCAGCTGAGGCACTGGGAGCCTATGCGGGGATGCACGGGGAACGAGACAGCGAAGACGCAGCAGGATTCGGAAGGATGTGGGTATGGGGGCCAGAGGTGCACGCTCAGGCTGCTGGCGACTCCCTTTGGAAGTAGGCCAGCCAGCATCCCAGCTGCTCCTGCAGATCGCTGTGTAGACATAGCCTAAAACAAGAGGACAGGCCAAGGTGGGAGAAGAGAAGACTGAGCAAGGGTTTGATAACAGCCTTCAAATACCTGAAGGGTGGTTACAAAGTGGATGCAGGTGGGCTTCTCTCTGCCGTTGTCAGGGACAGGAATAGGAGCAATGGGTCTCAAACTGCAGCAGGGAAAATTGAGGTTGATTAGGACGAAGTTCGGAGCAGGCTCCCTAGAGAGCTTGTGGACTCTCCATCCCTGGAAGTTTCCAAGAGCAGGTTGGGTGGGCGCTTGGCTGGGATGCCTTAGTCAGGGGGCTGGACTAGAGGGCCTGGTGAGGTCTCTTCCAGCTCTATTTTCCTATGGTCCTAAAGAGCAGGGTGGGGAACAGGCACAAAGACCTGATTTCGCATGGGTCTCTCATGCCGGAGCCTGGCTCCGAACCTGGCTCCGAGTCCTGACCCCATGGCAGGGCCCTGCTGCCCCAGAGAGCATCAGGAGATGTTTCCCGTAGGTTCATTCAACATGACGGTAGTCCTGCTGGGGCTGCATCACAGTGCCGGCATGTCCCAGGCCAGCAGGTGCGCAGGGGGCATATAGCAACACTTTCTGATGAGTAACTTGACTTTACTGGTTAAATCTGGACCCCCAGCCACAGCCCCATACACTGCTTCAGACACATTTCTGGCTTTTGCTGTCTTTCAGCCTGCTCCCTACAGTGGGATTCATAGCTGTCGTCCGCCTGTGCCTGTAGTCATAAGGATGCCTCTAGTCTGGTATACATCCTTCAGTGAACCAGGCGTCTTTACAGTATAATGGCCAGGCTAAAAGCTCCCACGACTGCTGTTTTCAGTGTAAACTGTATACAGGGTCCAGCACTAACCCACAGAAGTCACTAATCTGCAGCCAACCAGCGCCATGCTTATAAGGAGCCTGCACAGCACTGTACTGATGTAGAAGAGGGTAAGAGAAGATGGACGCATCTGGTTCTCATCATGGGTGAAAGCCCAACATCACTGTTTTCAAGTCTGTAAAATATTAAGTAGAAGCAACAGAAATCCTCAGTGCTGGAGCATTCAGCCTTTTCAGATTATTCTTTTCTTCCACCAGCCTCAGACTTGTTAAGAAACAAATATCTTGGCCGGGGCCGGGGCCAGAGCTGAGGCTGGTGCATGCCCCATGCAGCAGCATGGAGTCATTCTGGAGACCTATGGACTAGATCAGACGTTCTCAAACTGTGGCCCACGGACCACCACTGGTCCGCGAGCCCCATCAGGTGGTC